>JAUIMM010002119.1:0-574005 GCA_031769625.1 Taudactylus pleione
AAGAACAGTGAATCACTATAGAACCATATTAGCACTGATAGCATAGTAAGAAATGAATCACTAAAGAACATATTACACTGATTAGCATAGTAAGAAATGAATCACTATAGAACATATTACACTGATTAGCATAGTAAGAAATGAATCACTATAGAACATATTACACTGATTAGCATAGTAAGAAATGAATCACTATAGAACATATTACACTGATTAGCATAGTAAGAAATGAATCACATATAGAACATATTACACTGATTAGCATAGTAAGAAATGAATCACTATAGAACATATTACACTGATTAGCATAGTAAGAAATGAATCACTATAGAACAGTATTACACTGATTAGCATTGTAAGAAATGAATCACTATAGAACATATTACACTGATTAGCATAGTAAGAAATGAATCACTATAGAACATATTACACTGATTAGCATAGTAAGAAATGAATCACTATAGAACATATTACACTGATTAGCATAGTAAGAAATGAATCACTATAGAACATATTACACTGATTAGCATAGTAAGAAATGAATCACTATAGAACATATTACACTGATTAGCATAGTAAGAAATGAATCACTATAGAACATATTACACTGATTAGCATAGTAAGAAATGAATCACTATAGGAACATATTACACTGATTAGCATAGTAAGAAATGAATCACTATAGAACATATTACACTGATTAGCATAGTAAGAAATGAATCACTATAGAACATATTACACTGATTAGCATAGTAAGAAATGAATCACTATAGAACATATTACACTGATTAGCATAGTAAGAAATGAATCACTATAGAACATATTACACTGATTAGCATAGTAAGAAATGAATCACTATAGAACATATTACACTGATTAGCATAGTAAGAAATGAATCACTATAGAACATATTACACTGATTAGCATAGTAAGAAATGAATCACTATAGAACATATTACACTGATTAGCATAGTAAGAAATGAATCACTATAGAACATATTACACTGATTAGCATAGTAAGAAATGAATCACTATAGAACATATTACACTGATTAGCATAGTAAGAAATGAATCACTATAGAACATATTACACTGATTAGCATAGTAAGAAATGAATCACTATAGAACATATTACACTGATTAGCATAGTAAGAAATGAATCACTATAGAACATATTACACTGATTAGCATAGTAAGAAATGAATCACTATAGAACATATTACACTGATTAGCATAGTAAGAAATGAATCACTATAGAACATATTACACTGATTAGCATAGTAAGAAATGAATCACTATAGAACATATTACACTGATTAGCATAGTAAGAAATGAATCACTATAG
The DNA here is from genome assembly GCA_031769625.1 of Taudactylus pleione. NCBI lineage: Eukaryota > Metazoa > Chordata > Amphibia > Anura > Myobatrachidae > Taudactylus > Taudactylus pleione. Next base: position 1,346 of record JAUIMM010002119.1, read on the forward strand.
AACATATTACACTGATTAGCATAGTAAGAAATGAATCACTATAGAACATATTACACTGATTAGCATAGTAAGAAATGAATCACTATAGAACATATTACACTGATTAGCATAGTAAGAAATGAATCACTATAGAACATATTACACTGATTAGCATAGTAAGAAATGAATCACTATAGAACATATTACACTGATTAGCATAGTAAGAAATGAATCACTATAGAACATATTACACTGATTAGCATAGTAAGAAATGAATCACTATAGAACATATTACACTGATTAGCATAGTAAGAAATGAATCACTATAGAACATATTACACTGATTAGCATAGTAAGAAATGAATCACTATAGAACATATTACACTGATTAGCATAGTAAGAAATGAATCACTATAGAACATATTACACTGATTAGCATAGTAAGAAATGAATCACTATAGAACATATTACACTGATTAGCATAGTAAGAAATGAATCACTATAGAACATATTACACTGATTAGCATAGTAAGAAATGAATCACTATAGAACATATTACACTGATTAGCATAGTAAGAAATGAATCACTATAGAACATATTACACTGATTAGCATAGTAAGAAATGAATCACTATAGAACATATTACACTGATTAGCATAGTAAGAAATGAATCACTATAGAACATATTACACTGATTAGCATAGTAAGAAATGAATCACTATAGAACATATTACACTGATTAGCATAGTAAGAAATGAATCACTATAGAACATATTACACTGATTAGCATAGTAAGAAATGAATCACTATAGAACATATTACACTGATTAGCATAGTAAGAAATGAATCACTATAGAACATATTACACTGATTAGCATAGTAAGAAATGAATCACTATAGAACATATTACACTGATTAGCATAGTAAGAAATGAATCACTATAGAACATATTACAACTGATTAGCATAGTAAGAAATGAATCACTATAGAACATATTACACTGATTAGCATAGTAAGAAATGAATCACTATAGAACATATTACACTGATTAGCATAGTAAGAAATGAATCACTATAGAACATATTACACTGATTAGCATAGTAAGAAATGAATCACTATAGAACATATTACACTGATTAGCATAGTAAGAAATGAATCACTATAGAACATATTACACTGATTAGCATAGTAAGAAATGAATCACTATAGAACATATTACACTGATTAGCATAGTAAGAAATGAATCACTATAGAACATATTACACTGATTAGCATAGTAAGAAATGAATCACTATAGAACATATTACACTGATTAGCATAGTAAGAAATGAATCACTATAGAACATATTACACTGATTAGCATAGTAAGAAATGAATCACTATAGAACATATTACACTGATTAGCATAGTAAGAAATGAATCACTATAGAACATATTACACTGATTAGCATAGTAAGAAATGAATCACTATAGAACATATTACACTGATTAGCATAGTAAGAAATGAATCACTATAGAACATATTACACTGATTAGCATAGTAAGAAATGAATCACTATAGAACATATTACACTGATTAGCATAGTAAGAAATGAATCACTATAGAACATATTACACTGATTAGCATAGTAAGAAATGAATCACTATAGAACATATTACACTGATTAGCATAGTAAGAAATGAATCACTATAGACATATTACACTGATTAGCATAGTAAGAAATGAATCACTATAGAACATATTACACTGATTAGCATAGTAAGAAATGAATCACTATAGAACATATTACACTGATTAGCATAGTAAGAAATGAATCACTATAGAACATATTACACTGATTAGCATAGTAAGAAATGAATCACTATAGAACATATTACACTGATTAGCATAGTAAGAAATGAATCACTATAGAACATATTACACTGATTAGCATAGTAAGAAATGAATCACTATAGAACATATTACACTGATTAGCATAGTAAGAAATGAATCACTATAGAACATATTACACTGATTAGCATAGTAAGAAATGAATCACTATAGAACATATTACACTGATTAGCATAGTAACGAAATGAATCACTATAGAACATATTACACTGATTAGCATAGTAAGAAATGAATCACTATAGAACATATTACACTGATTAGCATAGTAAGAAATGAATCACTATAGTACATATTACACTGATTAGCATAGTAAGAAATGAATCACTATAGAACATATTACACTGATTAGCATAGTAAGAAATGAATCACTATAGAACATATTACACTGATTAGCATAGTAAGAAATGAATCACTATAGAACATATTACACTGATTAGCATAGTAAGAAATGAATCACTATAGAACATATTACACTGATTAGCATAGTAAGAAATGAATCACTATAGAACATATTACACTGATTAGCATAGTAAGAAATGAATCACTATAGAACATATTACACTGATTAGCATAGTAAGAAATGAATCACTATAGAACATATTACACTGATTAGCATAGTAAGAAATGAATCACTATAGAACATATTACACTGATTAGCATAGTAAGAAATGAATCACTATAGAACATATTACACTGATTAGCATAGTAAGAAATGAATCACTATAGAACATATTACACTGATTAGCATAGTAAGAAATGAATCACTATAGAACATATTACACTGATTAGCATAGTAAGAAATGAATCACTATAGAACATATTACACTGATTAGCATAGTAAGAAATGAATCACTATAGAACATATTACACTGATTAGCATAGTAAGAAATGAATCACTATAGAACATATTACACTGATTAGCATAGTAAGAAATGAATCACTATAGAACATATTACACTGATTAGCATAGTAAGAAATGAATCACTATAGAACATATTACACTGATTAGCATAGTAAGAAATGAATCACTATAGAACATATTACACTGATTAGCATAGTAAGAAATGAATCACTATAGAACATATTACACTGATTAGCATAGTAAGAAATGAATCACTATAGAACATATTACACTGATTAGCATAGTAAGAAATGAATCACTATAGAACATATTACACTGAATAGCATAGTAAGAAATGAATCACTATAGAACATATTACACTGATTAGCATAGTAAGAAATGAATCACTATAGAACATATTACACTGATTAGCATAGTAAGAAATGAATCACTATAGAACATATTACACTGATTAGCATAGTAAGAAATGAATCACTATAGAACATATTACACTGATTAGCATAGTAAGAAATGAATCACTATAGAACATATTACACTGATTAGCATAGTAAGAAATGAATCACTATAGAACATATTACACTGATTAGCATAGTAAGAAATGAATCACTATAGAACATATTACACTGATTAGCATAGTAAGAAATGAATCACTATAGAACATATTACACTGATTAGCATAGTAAGAAATGAATCACTATAGAACATATTACACTGATTAGCATAGTAAGAAATGAATCACTATAGAACATATTACACTGATTAGCATAGTAAGAAATGAATCACTATAGAACATATTACACTGATTAGCATAGTAAGAAATGAATCACTATAGAACATATTACACTGATTAGCATAGTAAGAAATGAATCACTATAGTACATATTACACTGATTAGCATAGTAAGAAATGAATCACTATAGAACATATTACACTGACTAGCATAGTAAGAAATGAATCACTATAGAACATATTACACTGATTAGCATAGTAAGAAATGAATCACTATAGAACATAGTACACTGATTAGCATAGTAAGAAATGAATCACTATAGAACATATTACACTGATTAGCATAGTAAGAAATGAATCACTATAGAACATATTACACTGATTAGCATAGTAAGAAATGAATCACTATAGTACATATTACACTGATTAGCATAGTAAGAAATGAATCACTATAGAACATATTACACTGATTAGCATAGTAAGAAATTAATCACTATAGAACATATTACACTGATTAGCATAGTAAGAAATGAATCACTATAGAACATATTACACTGATTAGCATAGTAAGAAATGAATCACTATAGAACATATTACACTGATTAGCATAGTAAGAAATGAATCACTATAGAACATATTACACTGATTAGCATAATAAGAAATGAATCACTATAGAACATATTACACTGATTAGCATAGTAAGAAATGAATCACTATAGAACATATTACACTGATTAGCATAATAAGAAATGAATCACTATAGAACATATTACACTGATTAGCATAGTAAGAAATGAATCACTATAGAACATATTACACTGATTAGCATAGTAAGAAATGAATCACTATAGAACATATTACACTGATTAGCATAGTAAGAAATGAATCACTATAGAACATATTACACTGATTAGCATAGTAAGAAATGAATCACTATAGAACATATTACACTGATTAGCATAGTAAGAAATGAATCACTATAGTACATATTACACTGATTAGCATAGTAAGAAATGAATCACTATAGAACATAGTACACTGATTAGCATAGTAAGAAATGAATCACTATAGAACATATTACACTGATTAGCATAGTAAGAAATGAATCACTATAGAACATATTACACTGATTAGCATAGTAAGAAATGAATCACTATAGAACATATTACACTGATTAGCATAGTAAGAAATGAATCACTATAGAACACATTACATTGATTAGCATAGTAAGAAATGAATCACTATAGTACATATTACACTGATTAGCATAGTAAGAAATGAATCACTATAGAACATATTACACTGATTAGCATAGTAAGAAATGAATCACTATAGTACATATTACACTGATTAGCATAGTAAGAAATGAATCACTATAGAACATATTACACTGATTAGCATAGTAAGAAATGAATCACTATAGAACATATTACACTGATTAGCATAGTAAGAAATGAATCACTATAGAACATATTACACTGATTAGCATAGTAAGAAATGAATCACTATAGAACATATTACACTGATTAGCATAGTAAGAAATGAATCACTATAGAACATATTACACTGATTAGCATAGTAAGAAATGAATCACTATAGAACATATTACACTGATTAGCATAATAAGAAATGAATCACTATAGAACATATTACACTGATTAGCATAGTAAGAAATGAATCACTATAGAACATATTACACTGATTAGCATAGTAAGAAATGAATCACTATAGAACATAGTACACTGATTAGCATAGTAAGAAATGAATCACTATAGAACATATTACACTGATTAGCATAGTAAGAAATGAATCACTATAGAACATATTACACTGATTAGCATAGTAAGAAATGAATCACTATAGAACATATTACACTGATTAGCATAGTAAGAAATGAATCACTATAGTACATATTACACTGATTAGCATAGTAAGAAATGAATCACTATAGAACATATTACACTGATTAGCATAGTAAGAAATGAATCACTATAGTACATATTACACTGATTAGCATAGTAAGAAATGAATCACTATAGAACATATTACACTGATTAGCATAGTAAGAAATGAATCACTATAGAACATATTACACTGATTAGCATAGTAAGAAATGAATCACTATAGAACATATTACACTGATTAGCATAGTAAGAAATGAATCACTATAGAACATATTACACTGATTAGCATAGTAAGAAATGAATCACTATAGTACATATTACACTGATTAGCATAGTAAGAAATTAATCACTATAGAACATATTACACCCACCTGCAGAGGAGATCATAGATTACAGAAACTTTGCCTAAGAGAGAACTTCTGGAAACACAACCTGAGGACCCTCTGGCCGGAGGGACGCAATGAATGTATAGAGACTGAGCGACACTGATATAATAATCATCCTCCTGGTTTTTCTAGACTGAAGTTTATTTTTTCGTGGCCGAGTTAGGTGTTTTTCCCATCTCTTCGCCCCATTTTACTTCTTTCTATTTATGTAGTATTTATATCTTCCAAGCAGTTAGAGAATTTTAGTTGAGTTTGTACGTACTCTCCCCTATATTTCAATACTATGTTTGATAAGTTGGTGATATTATTAATGGATTATTCTCTTATTTACTTTTATTTTCCATTTTCTTTTTACTATTAGCATGATCTGTTTATTTTTAAATAAATTGAGTTTGTATGTACTCTCTTTTGGATCTTATTGCTGTGTTTAATGAACAAGTGATTGATATCACGAATGGATTATCACAAACCCTATATGATAATGATATATAATAATGTACATGTATGATTGCGTATATTTAAATATATTCAGCTAACATGATGGTCTTTTTAATATGTGTGTGTGTATATATATATAATCATTGGTTGGCTATATCTTTGAATTTATTTTAATTTTCACAAAGTCTGGTTTGCGGATTCAGTATGATTGTTCAAATCCCGACAGCGGCTTCCCGGCAGCAGTGACAATCCAGATCGTCCCTCCCCTATTCTACCCTCTAACCCTCCCTTAGGGGTGCCTAACCCCAAGTCCCCCCCCCGGGAACTCTAAACCTACCCCCCCCACACGCGGCTGTCCGCGCCCGGCTTACCTTCGATCGGTAAGCCGGGTGTCGGGCTCCCATGTAGGTAAAATGCGGGATTTCGACGCCTGTCATTTAACCCCTTGGTGGGATCAGACGGTCGGGATTCCATCCGGCTGCTTCCAGGGTTTGCATATATTTTACAAAGTAATGAAATGTTAGTTTATATGAATGTATATGTTACCTATTAATAAGTATAGGACTAAAGGCCCCCATACATCAGAGATTGATTGCAGATTGCAGAATTGAAACAATCGTTTGAAAAAGTAAAAGATTTTTTATACACAATCGACTGCAAATTGCACGATTGCTGCAATCAATCTCTGATGTATGGGGACCTTTAGGGTTAACATCTCTGCTGTCTATAATTGATTTTACTCCTATGTGTTCAATTTACTAATAGAGGATACTATTTAAACATAATCCTGAACACCTGAGGTGCATACACATACGTAACGATTTTTTGAACAATTTTTCGTTAATGTCGTTATCGTTCAAAAAATCGTTCAGTTTCTGAGTTATAACGATGAACGATAATCGTTCAAGCGCGCTCCCGTTTGTAGTTCATCGTCCATTTCAGACTGTCCAACATAACGATTTTCATTAAGGGAAGGAACATTATTCGTTCATCGTTGTAAAAATCGTTCATTACACTTCAAAAAATCGTTCACTTTTCAAGTGAAAATCTGACAGAAAATCGTTGGTTACAAAATCGTTACGTGTGTATTAACCTTTACCCACAATCCTCTGATGAACCTTCACACTGAAGGGAAATGCATTAGGACTGTGGGTTTATCTAATCATTATCCACTCCCAGCCTTCCTGCTAGAGCTGTCGCTTGCTGTACTATATACGGATCTACTATTTAGATTTATTACATGCTACGCCCGCTCTGCGTGACTACGTGTGACTGGTACCATTCTGTCTGCACAATGAGTGTGTGAGGATTCAGTGGAACTGTTGGATCTGAACTATACTTTGCTGACTACATACAAGAGCCGTGTATGCTCACAGCACACACAGGAACTGCACACGGAACTTATGCTGCATACACACGTAAAGATTTTCTGTCCAACCATCCTACTAGCTGATTGGTTGGAATGAGAATCTGGTAATGTATGGGAGTAACTGATGATCAGCAATTTGCTCCTAGACGCCAGAAAACAGATGAAAATGGCGTCAGACAAGTTTGTTAAATGTTTGATCTAAACCAGAGATTTTCCACCTTATTCAAGTCGAGGCACAGTACGCAAAATTTTAAGATTACCAATGCACACCATCCGTCGATATGGCGTGCGCTACCTATGAAAGAACAAACACCCGCAGGAACAAAACACACTACATTGGCCCCAGAGCTATAAAACAAATCACATTTACTGGCCCCATAGAAGAAAAAAAAACCCACATTGCTCTCCACAGAGAAAAAACACAGTGGCCTTCATAAAAAAAAAAAAAAAAAAAAGATTGGCTTACCCCACAGGGCTGGCTGCGAGCAGGATGGGCTGTCTGGGTCACTGGCGCGGGGCGGGTGGGAAGACCTGGCTGCGTCACTGGCCCTCGGGAAGAGCTGGCTGGGTAACTGCTGGGCCACTGGCAGGGCGGACCGAGCTGACTTGGCCACTGGCTGGGCGGGCAGAGCAGGGCTGGCTGGGTCACTGGTGGCGTGGGCGGGCAACGCGGCATGCGTGACCTGTGATGTAACGCCGCCGCGTCTAGGCAGTTCACGGCCTGGGCACGCCTGAGGCTCACAGAGGAGCTCAGCGGCAGCCCGGGCCACGCTATTGTAAAATGTGCCCGGCGGTCAGGCGGCACACTTCACAACCGCTGATCTAAACAATTTGTTCAAACAGTTTTTGTCCATTTTCCGGCATTTGGGAGCAAATTGCTGATCACCAGTTACTCCCATACGTTACCAGATTTTCATTCCAACCAATCAACTTGTTCAGAGGTTCTCAAACTTGGTCCTCAGGACCCCACACAGGTCACGTTTTGCAGGTCACCCAGCAGGAGCACAGGTGTATTCATTACTCACTGACACATTTTAAAAGCTCCACTGGTGGAAATAATTATTCCACTTGTGATTCTGTCAGGAGACCTGGAAAACATGCACTGTTTGGGGTCCTGAGGACCGAGTTTGAGAACCTGTGAACTAGGTGGATGGTTGGACAGAAAATCATTACGTGTGCACCCAGCTTTAGTCTATATACCACACTCCAATTTGCGTGCTGGCTCTCTACACCAACACCAGAGCCTACGTATTAGGACACCAGTATAGAACTTTAGCAGAGCCAATTACAGCCTTTTTATTACTTCCACTTACGGCTGTTGTCCCAAGGATCGTGCCCTAATGATGCAAATCCTGCCAGCGTCATTACACAGCGTTCATATACAAGACTGCGTCTCACTGTGTTATATTAATCTGAGGTAATCTCTGCCTGCTGATAACCTATACGGAGCATGTACAGTATTGCTGCCAATATTACAGCCTGGAGATTATTGGGGCACTTTCTATGTGGATTTACACTGGATATATTCCTCATATTACAGAGAACAAAAAGGCTTGTGAGGAACCGGTGCCAATTACAATTGTTGCTATATTGCTCAGAATTGTCCCATTCAGACAAGCAGGGGAGGATTTTATGTTTCCAATTGATTCATTCTACACATGTTTCAATTAAATTAGAGTAATTGAAGCTAATAATTCATTATTAGAAGGATTTATTCCTTGTGTTTTGTTATTGTTTTGATGTTTTTATTTATTTATATTTTTATTATTTATAATAATATTGAATTTTTTGTGTCCTTGTAGATTGTTTGAATAAAAACATTTATGTGCAAAACCAGACTTTTAGATTGGAACATTACCAATTGGGCTAGCGCATATATATATATATGTAGAAATAACGCCGGCACTCCACAGTGTAGTCAGTACCTGCCTGGGTGCCCTCTAATGGTGTGTGAACCAAGTATATAGGGAAAAACAGCGGCACTCTCAGGACTTGAAACATAAATGAGACTCACGACTCCAAGAGATCAGCGTCCAACGTTTCAGTCGGTGTGACTTTTATCAAGAACGGCAGTGAAGTGTAAAACATCTTACCTAAATACCCAGTGACATCCCATAATGTCCATGCCCATCTCATCTGTCGCGCGCCCGTGAAAACACGTGATAGGGGCGGGGCCGGCGCTACCATGATGACGCGGCCGTCTAGAGTGCCAGGCGCTGCATGTAGGTTGCCGTGGCAACCCGGCTAGTGGAGCTGTCGCGTGACTATCGTGTAACGCGCCTTCATCAGACCTCTCCACGGGTTACCTTGGCAACCCTGGGGCGTCTGAGTGCTGCGTGAGGTAAATGAAAGAAATGCAGGCTAGGTAAAAAGATGGTATCTGGTGGGTAACGTTATGTTTAAGCTGTAAAAGCTATATGGGCAATAGAAAATGACAGAAAATAGGAAAAAAGCTCCAAGGTGCGCGGAGATGCCATGCAGGTAATATGGGCAGGACAAGATGTGATAAACATATACATAATACATATAAGTGAAATCAATCTGGTGCAGAAACACGAGATAAATGTGCAGTGTATACTGCATATGTAAACATGAAAATAGAAACAAATAAATGAAAGTAAAAAATAAAAAGTAAAAGATAACACATTCAGTAAACAAACACGAGCTGTGGAGAGACAGGATGAGATTAATGTCACCATTGATACAATCCATGAAATAACCATTGGAGATGAGTAATACTGGTACAGTCCTTAAGTTAAATACATGCTTGTTAGCGTGTTACATTGCTAATTGAAACTCTTCAATGGTGGATGTATTACTATAACTAAACACATATCGGTATATAGGTTGAACATCTGTCAGTGATAGAGACATCCGTGTGACTACATAAACAGAGCCGATAGTGAGGTCACAGAGTAAGTAAGCTGGCTGATGTACAATTCAATAATGCAGAGCTATACAGGTAACCAATCGAAAGAATGAATAAAAAATGAGTCAAAATAGGGAAAAATGTAAGGAACAGAAATGAGGGAGTGTGGATGTGATGTCTCAAATTAAAACCATGGATATTACCTTATTACAGTACCAGGTATTCCAAGGAGGTCTCCCATCCCTGTACTGACCTGGCCTACACTGCTTAGCTTCAAAGATCAGACGGTATAAGGCGTTTCCAGTGTAGAATGACTGTAGTCACGGTATATGTTATCCAAAATATAGGTCAAGCCCATAAGGGCCAGTTGAGACAAAAAACATTCACTGGGAATGGGAACAAAGGGATAGGGATACCAAAAGGATGATGGAGAAACAACGTAAACACGAGGAAAAACATGAGAATATGGAGAGCAAAAGGATGATGCTAAGAATAATCATATATGATCATATAAAACAATATAAGGGTAAAATATACCCAGCGTGTATTATGGATGTTCAACTGTGGAAGAATACAATTGTTACTTTAGTAAAAGCATGAAAAGGACAATTGTTCGTTGAGTCCGAAAGGAGACACAGTGTTCATTCTGTGGATCCAATAGGTTTCTAATTGGAGAAGTCTTTTCTCTCTGTCCCCGCCCCTCTTGTTTGGAGGGATGTGGTCAATTATTTTATAGACCAAGGTAGATAAGGAGTGGCGTAGGTTCTTGAAATGTCGTGCCACTGGTTATCCTAATGGCTCGTAGGAACTGGGAGTACGGCAGGCTCCTTTTCAATGAAACTGGATGGTGACTGTGCGTGTAGCAAAGTGTCACTATCTGTTGGTTTGTGATAAACAGTGGTACTGAACTTGGTACCAGACCAATGGATATTGATGTCCAAGTAATGTACTTGATTCGGACTTTGTTCATGTGTAAAGGTAATATAGTTGTGCATAGAGTTGATTTTTAACATAGCATCGATAAATTCATCCTCTGTCCCCGACCAGAGTACCAAAATGTCGTCGATATAGCGAATGAAAAATAAAAGATGTTGGTTAAATTCCGGATTGTTCAAAAAGAGTTCTTTTTCTACGGTGAACATGTAGACATTCGCGAAGGATGGTGCAACATGAGATCCCATCGCACATCCTTTCTTCTGAAGAAAAAACTTATTATCGAATAAAAAATAGTTGTTCCTTAGAGTTTGTTGTAACAAGCATATGTAGAAATCCACGTTTGGTCCCTGGTAATCCGGTCGAGATTTTAAAAACGATTCCATATATTCACAACCCTCTTTATGAGGTATGCTGGTGTACAATGAGTTGACATCTATCGTACACATGATCAGATTAGATGGGAGGTTGCTTAAAGAATGTAGTTTGACTAAAAGTGAATTAGAGTCTAATAAAAAAGTGGGTTCTTGTGAAATCAGTGGTTGTATGTAAAAATCAAGAAATTTGGAGGTTTTGCTATACAATCCTTCCTTGGCAGAAATGATCGGGCATCCTGGGGGTGCAGTTAAAGATTTGTGTATTTTGGGTACTGTGTAAAGTAATGGGGCCATGGGTTTGTCAACTGTCAAATATTGCAGGATATCGGAAGTGATGTAGCCTTGTTGTAGGGCTTCGGATAAACTATCATCCAATTCTTTTTTGAAAATAGAGACCGGGTCCTTGCTAAGGAGTGAATATGTGTTAGTATCACTCAGTTGCCGTAACACTTCAGTCATGTATTGTTCCCTATCCTGAATGACTATTGACCCTCCTTTATCTGCTGGACGGATAACAATTGAGGAGTCATTGCTAAGTGCTTTCAGGGCTGTAAACTCATCCTTTGAAATGTTATGGTTTAGAGAACTTGGACCTTTGAAGTGTGTGGTCACCTCTTGGTCCAAGATTCTAATGAAGCTTTTGATGGACGCATTGTTGGAGGGTGGTTCAAATGTGGAGACCTTTTTGAATGGAACAGTGGGTGTGTTGGGAGAGATGTCAGATGAATTACTGAAGTATTCCTTCAGTTTTAAACTCCTATTTAGTCTCCATAAATCTCGCTTCCAATGGAAGCTATTGAAAGGGCAAGTGGGGGTAAATGAAAGGCCCCTCTGTAATAATTTGGATTCCGCCATGTTGAGTATTTTGGATGATAGGTTCACTACTACGTTTTCTTTTTGTACACTCTTTTTCCGCGTGTGCTGTTTCCCACGCCTAGTGTGAGGCCGCTTCCTTTGCGGGCTCGTGTAGCTACCCCTAAAGGGGGGCGTTGTGTGATGGATTGAGAAGTGGACTGAAAATCCTGATCACTGTGTGATGAGTTGGCACCACTAGAACCGTCTGTGTCTAATGGATGTCTCGTGGTTCTGTAGTGGTTTCTCTGAAACCTAGGGTTGAGTGTTCTCTCTGTGGCCCACGAGTATACCCTCTGTTCCTGGTAATCGGTATTAACCTTGATCAATTTTTCTTTTTTGTATTGTATCAGGTCTTTTCTATATTCCTCTATCTGGGTATTGAGTTTGTCCACCCAATTATCAGTGTTGTCTTTGGAAAGACTGTGTTTGTGTGCGGTTTCGAATGTTTTGATTTTTTCTCGAATGTTGTTAAGTTCCCTAGCCGATTCTTCTATAACTAATAATATGAGGTCTAGGGAACATTTGTTAAGAACAGCTACCCACCTTCGGCAGAAATCAACACTGTTTCTACCAATGGTGGGGATGTTCCTGATCCTAAAGCCTCTGGGAATTTTTCTTTCTCTGTGGTAATCAGAGAGTGTCACACCATGTAGGTGATAATCGATTTCTTTTTTCTTCAACCTAAGTAATTGGATGAATAATTCATCCGAGGAAGATGTCCCAACTGTTTCGAGGAATGTTTCTTTGAAATAGCGGCTTTCTGCCTCCGATTCGCTAAAGCTTAATATGTCACCTATGGGTAACTGAAGATGTAGAAAACCACTACCGTCTGATGGGGTACTGGCATTACCCTTACTATTTTGAGACATAGCCAAGAATTGAGATGTTTGTGGAAATTGTGTGTTTATAATTAAATGATGTCCCAGAGTAGAAAAAGGTGTTGTAAAGTGGTAATGATAATGGATAAGTCAGGTATGTTGGAACTCTAGAGGGGAAAAAAAAGGGGGGGAGGGGGGAATAAGTTATGCAGAGGATCAATCAATTTGTGAAAAAATGCAACCTCCTGAATCTTTACACAGCTAATGTGAAAAAAAAAATTTTATAATTAAAAATAACCAAAAAAGAAAAAAGAAAGAGAAAAAGATGCAATGAATAATCAGTGAAGTGTCCGCACCAATGGGGTGAAAAATAGAAAAAAGGAGAGAAAAAAAAGGAAAAAACAGATGGGGATGTTCTGATGGATATCACAGAATAAACACAGTTACGGGGTGCCTTGCAGTCCACAGGCATGAATGATCTTGCCGTATATGGAGGAAATATGTAGAAATAACGCCGGCACTCCACAGTGCAGTCAGTACCTGCCTGGGTGCCCTCTAATGGTGTGTGAACCAAGTATATAGGGAAAAACAGCGGCACTCTCAGGACTTGAAACATAAATGAGACTCACGACTCCAAGAGATCAGCGTCCAACGTTTCAGTCGGTGTGACTTTTATCAAGAACGGCAGTGAAGTGTAAAACATCTTACCTAAATACCCAGTGACATCCCATAATGTCCATGCCCATCTCATCTGTCGCGCGCCCGTGAAAACACGTGATAGGGGCGGGGCCGGCGCTACCATGATGACGCGGCCGTCTAGAGTGCCAGGCGCTGCATGTAGGTTGCCGTGGCAACCCGGCTAGTGGAGCTGTCACGTGACTATCGTGTAACGCGCCTTCATCAGACCTCTCCACGGGTTACCTTGGCAAAACCAGACTTTTAGATTGGAACATTACCAATTGGGCTAGCGCATATATATATATATGTTTAAAATGTATGCGAGCTTGAGGCCAAGATGGCAGATCAAGTTCATTTATCTGAGAATCAGTGTAGGGACTGGCTAGATGGGAATGACCGTGAAGCGGTGGCCAGCTTAGCAAATTATTGCAATATTTTGGAACCAACATTCCCTATGTTCAAAGGAGTTGCACTTTATGGTGCATACACACGATCAGATTTTTCCTTCAGATATGAACGATAACGATTAAAAAATCGTTCAGTCGTTCATATCTGAAGGAAAATCGTTCATATCTGACATGCCTGAACGATGGACGATCAACGATGCGCGTTCCCGATGGTCAGATAACGATTTCTGACATCTGATGGGTTTGCAGTCAGACTTGGACGATTCCATTCATTTTAATGCAGTCAAAAATCGTTCAATCGTTCAAATCGTTCAAAACTTTGTTAAAATCGTTCAGATCGTTTAATCGTTCAATCGTTCATCTGACAAATCTGACAAGTCTGACAAATCTGACCGGGTGTACGCTCCATAAGCTGCATACACACACAACGATTTTTTTAACGATTATCGTTAAACGATATCATTTAACGATAATCGTTTGAAAAAATCGTTCACTTTCTGAGTCAAATGATGAACGATTATCGTTCATGCGCGTTCACATTTGTAGTTTGTAGTTCAGTCAGACATGTCAACTGAACGATTTTCATTAAGGGACTATGCAAAAATCGTTTGTAGTTCATAAAAATCGTTCATTACACTTTATGGTGCATACACACGATCAGATTTTTCCTTCAGATATGAACGATAACGATTTAAAAATCGTTCAGTCGTTCATATCTGAAGGAAAATCGTTCATATCTGACATGCCTGAACGATGGACGATCAACGATGCGCGTTCCCGTTTGTCAGATAACGATATCTGACATCTGATGGGTTTGCAGTCAGACTTGGACGATTCCATTCATTTTAATGCAGTCAAAAATCGTTCAATCGTTCAAATCGTTCAAATCGTTCAGATCGTTTAATCGTTCAATCGTTCATCTGACAAATCTGACAAGTCTGACAAATCTGACCGTGTGTACGCTCCTTTAAAAAATGTGACAGATAATCTGACAGAAAATCGTTCATAAAAATCTTTCATAAAATCGTTGGTAACAAAATCGTTGTGTGTGTATGCAGCTTTTGAAAAGCAAGTGAGTGCCGAGTTTGTACGATATTTTTTATGTAGATGGTGTGGTCACATACCAAGGGGCACCCCACGAGTGCCGTGGATTGAGCCTGTCGTTTATATATAATTATTATTATTTTTTTTTTTTTCAAGGAGTCTCAGTGCTAGTATACACAGTGGGGTACAGCACAAAAAAATAAGGTTTTGTTTTGTTTTTTTTAACTTTTTTTTTTGTACACACAGCCACTTGTAAATCTCGACACAGCCACGTAGTCAGCAGAGTATAGCGCAGCATACATCAGCGTGCAGTGTGCCCCCTATACACAGTCACATTACCAAGCACAGCCACTTGTGAGTCTCTGATCACAGCCACTTACTCAGCAGAGCAGTGCGGAGCGTGATAGTGAAATGGCGCAGAGTCCTGATCTCAGTACCTTATGTAGAGGCGAACTCTCATGAGAATCAGACGTCAGGGGGATGACGTTCGGCCACGCAGTGGGATCCGAGTCAGGTGGGAACACCCGAGCCGCTGCTCAGGTGCACTTGGATCCCCGCTGTTCAGAGAGGTTTGGATTCCACAGAAACCGAACCGCTCATCCCTAGTTTTTGTTTGTCCACCCACCTCCTGAGGATTGACCACAAGTTCTCAATGAGATTAAGGTTTGGGGAGCTTCCTGGCCATGGAGCCATCATTTCGATGCTTTGTTCCCCGAGCCACTTAGTTATCACTTTTGCCTTATGGCAAGGTGCTCCATCATGCTGGAAAAGGCATTGTTCCTCACCAAACTGTTCTTGGATGGTTGGGAGAAGTTGCTCTTGGAGGATGTTTTGGTACCATTCTTTATTCATGGCTGTGTTCTTAGGCAAAATTGTGAGTGAGCCCACTGCCTTGGCTGAGAAGTAACCCCACACATGAATGGTCTCAGGATGCTTTACTGTTGGCATGACACAGGACGGATGGTAGCGCTCACCTTTCCTTCTTCGGACAAGCGTTTTTCCAGATGCCCCAAACAATCTGAAAGGGGATTCATCAGAGAAAATAACTTTACCCCAGTCCTCAGTAGTCCAATCCCTGTACCTTTTGCAGAACATCAGTCTGTCCCTGATGTTTTTCTTGGAGAGAAGTGGCTTCCTTGCTGCCCTTCTTGACATCAGGCCATCCTCCAAAAGTCTTCGCCTCACGTGAAGATGCACTTACACCTGCCTGCTGCCATTCCCGAGCAAGTTCTGTGCTGGTGGTGCCCCGATCCGCAGCTGAATCAACTTTAGGAGATGGTCCTGGCGTTTGCTGGATGTTTTTGGGCACCCTGAAGTCTTCACAACTATTGAACTTCTCTACTTGAATTTCTTGATGATCAGACAAATGGTTGATTTAGATGCAATCTTACTAACAGCAATATCCTCGCCTGTTGATGTAAGTAGGCCCCATCCCGATTTGCAGGTCTGCGAGGAGGGGGCGGGTCTAAATACAGTGAATTCACAATTTGGGGGGTTACCTGAAAAATCAGGAGTGTCCCGCGACTTCCGGGGAGTGTAGGCAAGTATGTCCTTAAGGCTCCCCAACTGTACAAGTTTTAGAGATACCCATGGCTGAGCACAGGTCGTTAACTCAAATTTAGCTGAGGCACTCATTAAGTCACCTGTGGTCAAGCATGGATATCCGCAAAACCTGGACTGTTAAACTGCCTTGAGGACCTTTGACATAAGCTGTATACGGTAAGATAACATTTCTCATCCTAACCCACATCATGCTCTCTCCTCCCTATCTACCCCTTCTGTGTCACCCCTGTCTGTCTGCCCCTCCCCATCTGTGTCACACCTGTCTGTCTGCCCCTCCCCATCTGTGTCACACCTGTCTGTCTGCCCCTCCCCATCTGTGTCACACCTGTCTGTCTGCCCCTCCCCATCTGTGTCACGCCTGTCTGTCTGCCCCTCCCCATCTGTGTCACGCCTGTCTGTCTGCCCCTCCCCTTCTGTGTCACGCCTGTCTGTCTGCCCCTCCCCATCTGTGTCACGCCTGTCTGTCTGCCCCTCCCCATCTGTGTCACGCCTGTCTGTCTGCCCCTCCCCTTCTGTGTCACGCCTGTCTGTCTGCCCCTCCCCATCTGTGTCACGCCTGTCTGTCTGCCCCTCCCCATCTGTGTCACGCCTGTCTGTCTGCCCCTCCCCTTCTGTGTCACGCCTGTCTGTCTCTCCCCTTCTGTGTCACTCCTGTCTGTCTGCCCCTCCCCTTCTGTGTCACGCCTGTCTGTCTGCCCCTCCCCTTCTGTGTCACCCCTGTCTGTCTGCCCCTCCCCTTCTGTGTCACCCCTGTCTGTCTGCCCCTCCCATTCTGTGTCACGCCTGCCTGTCTGCCCCTCCCCATCTGTGTCACACCTGTCTGTCTGCCCCTCCCCATCTGTGTCACGCCTGTCTGTCTGCCCTTCCCCTTCTGTGTCACACCTGTCTGTCTGCCCCTCCCCTTCTGTGTCACACCTGTCTGTCTGCCTCTCCCCTTCTGTGTCACTCCCGTCTGTCTGCCCCTCCCCTTCTGTGTCACTCCCGTCTGTCTGCCCCTCCCCTTCTGTGTCACTCCCGTCTGTCTGCCCCTACCCTTCTGTGTCACGCCTGTCTGTCTGCCCCTCCCCTTCTGTGTCATGCCTGTCTGCCCCTCCCCTTCTGTGTCACTCCCGTCTGTCTGCCCCTCCCCTTCTGTGTCACGCCTGTCTGTCTGCCCCTCCCCTTCTGTCACGCCTGTCTGTCTGCCCCTCCCCTTCTGTGTCACACCTGTCTGTCTGCCCCTCCCCATCTGTGTCACGCCTGTCTGTCTGCCCCTCCCCATCTGTGTCACGCCTGTCTGTCTGCCCCTCCCCATCTGTGTCACGCCTGTCTGTCTGCCCCTCCCCATCTGTGTCACGCCTGTCTGTCTGCCCCTCCCCATCTGTGTCACGCCTGTCTGTCTGCCCCTCCCCTTCTGTGTCACGCCTGTCTGTCTGCCCCTCCCCTTCTGTGTCACGCCTGTCTGTCTGCCCCACCCCTTCTGTGTCACACCTGTCTGTCTGCCCCTCCCCTTCTGTGTCACCCCTGTCTGCCCCTCCCCTTCTGTGTCACCCCTGTCTATCTGCCCCTCCCCTTCTGTGTCACCCCTGTCTGTCTGCCCTTCCCATTCTGTGTCACGCCTGTCTGTCTGCCCCTCCCCATCTGTGTCACGCCTGTCTGTCTGCCCTTCCCCTTCTGTGTCACACCTGTCTGTCTGCCCCTCCCCTTCTGTGTCACGCCTGTCTGTCTGCCCCTCCCCTTCTGTGTCACGCCTGTCTGTCTGCCCCTCCCCTTCTGTGTCACTCCCATCTGTCTGCCCCTCCCCTTCTGTGTCACTCCCGTCTGTCTGCCCCTCCCCTTCTGTGTCACTCCCGTCTGTCTGCCCCTCCCCTTCTGTGTCACGCATGTCTGTCTGCCCCTCCCCTTCGGTGTCATGCCTGTCTGGCCCTCCCCTTCTGTGTCACTCCCGTCTGTCTGCCCCTCCCCTTCTGTGTCACGCCTGTCTGTCTGCCCCTCCCCTTCTGTGTCACCCCTGTCTGTCTGCCCCTCCCCTTCTGTGTCACGCCTGTCTGTCTGCCCCTCCCCATCTGTGTCACCCCTGTCTGTCTGCCCCTCCCCTTCTGTGTCACGCCTGTCTGTCTGCCCCTCCCCTTCTGTGTCACACCTGTCTGTCTGCCCCTCCCCTTCTGTGTCACACCTGTCTGTCTGCCCCTCCCCTTCTGTGTCACGCCTGTCTGTCTGCCCCTCCCCTTCTGTGTCACTCCCGTCTGTCTGCCCCTCCCCTTCTGTGTCACGCCTGTCTGTCTGCCCCTCCCCTTCTGTGTCACGCCTGTCTGTCTGCCCCACCCCTTCTGTGTCACACCTGTCTGTCTGCCCCTCCCCTTCTGTGTCACCCCTGTCTGTCTGCCCCTCCCCATCTGTGTCACGCCTGTCTGTCTCTCCCCTTCTGTGTCACGCCTGTCTGTCTGCCCCTCCCCTTCTGTGTCACGCCTGTCTGCCCCTCCCCTTCTGTGTCACGCCTGTCTGTCTGCCCCTCCCCTTCTGTGTCACCCCTGTCTGTCTGCCCCTCCCCTTCTGTGTCACGCCTGTCTGTCTGCCCCTCCCCATCTGTGTCACGCCTGTCTGTCTGCCCCTCCCCATCTGTGTCACGCCTGTCTGTCTGCCCCTCCCCTTCTGTGTCACACCTGTCTGTCTGCCCCTCCCCTTCTGTGTCACACCTGTCTGTCTGCCCCTCCCCTTCTGTGTCACGCCTGTCTGTCTGCCCCTCCCCTTCTGTGTCACTCCCGTCTGTCTGCCCCTCCCCTTCTGTGTCACGCCTGTCTGTCTGCCCCTCCCCTTCTGTGTCACGCCTGTCTGTCTGCCCCTCCCCTTCTGTGTCACGCCTGTCTGCCCCTCCCCTTCTGTGTCACTCCCGTCTGTCTGCCCCTCCCCTTCTGTGTCACTCCCGTCTGTCTGCCCCTCCCCTTAGAATGTAAGCTCTCACGAGCAGGGCCCTCTTCCCTCATGTGCTTCTCTATACATTTTCTTCTACTCCTTACTCCCCATTAGGGCAGCTAACACGTCTCTGCCAACTCCCTGCTGCTTATTGTGAGTGTAATAATCGCTATTGCAGCAATGTATATAAATCGTGTCCTTGTCCTGCACTGTAATGTACTGTAAGTTACTGGCTTTTTATTCACTTATTAGTTTATGTCCTGTGTAAGGCGCTGCGGAACACTTGTGGCCAGGGCCGGCTCCAGGTGTTCCAGCACCCTGTGTGACAAATGTTGGAGCGCCCCCACCCCTCCAAATCTCTGGTTAAAATAAAATGGTCACATACACACAGATTTGTATTAAATAATGAGCTGCACAGATTTATATTACGTAGTAGTACTACTGATAGTACAGTGGTTACATACAGATCCTCAGGACACCACACAGGGAGGCTGGGACCTTCTAATCAGCTATTCTCTGGCCTGACCTGCACGGGACTGACGGCCACTCGCTGTAGCTGGAAGATAACTCGTCTTGCAGAGGGCACCAGAAACACTGCATTGTGTATTGGATAAGATAGGAGGGCAGCCATCTCTGATACACTTTGTAAAATAAATTACAAAGCTAAAGTGTATTGCTAGTGTAACAGGCGGCCATTCTGAGAGAATCTGAATCCACTTAAAGGTTATTAAACTATGTAAAATCTGACTTTCTAACAGTATTCCTATTAGTTATAGCCTGCCAGTGCCAGTCCAGGTGGGGTGCGGCACGCCAGCACATAATCACACACACACAGCCTGCCTGCCAGTGCCAGCAGCCAGCCTGAGCCCAGGAGGAGATGAGCGCATTCACTTACCGTCTCCTCCGCACCACGGACGCCCTTGTCGCCTCACCCAGGCCTCCGCGCCCGACCAGTGCAGCTCAGGGTTGCTGACTGTGAGCCCCACACACTAGTCCGGTGGCCGGCAGTCCAGCCCGCGTTAGCTATGAAGCGGGCTAGCAGCCAGTGACCACTGTGGTATCCACCGCATGGCACCACACCTTCCACACAGCCGCCACCGCCTGCCGAAATCGAAGACTGCGCGGGCAGGGATGGCGTGTGATGTCACACCCGGCCCGCCCGGCTCAATCTAGGAGGAGGGACTGTCAGCGCTGGTGGTGATGTTATAGAGGTAGGGCAAAAGCGCAGCAGTGGGGTGGGTGGGTGGGCAGAGCTTAGAGCCCGGCATGACAGTGACAGCCAGGGAAAATGCCGGCAGAAAATTGGCACGCCCTCTGTAGGTGGCGCCCTTGAGCGGCAGCTCAGGGGGAACATGCCTGGAGCCGCCCTGCTTGTGGCACCATATAAATAAAGGATAATAATAATAATAATCTCTGCTAGTATTACCACTAAGCACCTGCAGAGGGCGATGTACAACCAGTAACCGTATGCTAATGTACAGTATGTGCAATAATCAGTTAATAAGTCTCCTCTCTGTATGGCAGATTCGTTGGATCTATATAACACTATTATCATGGTGATGTACTGCTGTGTGCTCTGCATGGTACTGGGGATCATTATCCTGTCCTGTGAGTGAGTAACCCTCTCTATATATCACATCAGCAGCTATTTACCATTTACACTTGTGTCCATGTAATATAATACTTTGCCTATTCTATGCTATAACTCTAAGCCTATTATATAACAATGACCCTATACTACAACACTGACCCTATTATATAACAATTACATTATACTACAACACTAACCCTATACTGTAACACTGATCCTATACTGTCACACTGACCCTATTATATAACACTAACACTATACTACAACACTGACCCTATACTGTCACACTGACCCTATTATATAACACTAACACTATACTACAACACTAACCCTATTATATAACACTAACACTATACTACAACACTAACCCTATACTGTAACACTGACACTATCATATAACAATGACCCTATACTACAACACTGACCCTATTATATAACAATTACATTATACTACAACACTAACCCTATACTGTAACACTGACCCTATACTGTAACACTGATCCTATACTGTCACACTGACCCTATTATATAACACTAACACTATACTGTAACACTGATCCTATTATATAACACTGACACTATACTACAACACTGACCCTATACTGTCACACTGACCCTATTATATAACACTAACACTATACTACAACACTAACCCTATTATATAACACTAACACTATACTACAACACTAACCCTATACTGTAACACTGACACTATCATATAACAATGACCCTATACTACAACACTGACCCTATTATATAACAATTACATTATACTACAACACTAACCCTATACTGTAACACTGACCCTATACTGTAACACTGATCCTATACTGTCACACTGACCCTATTATATAACACTAACACTATACTGTAACACTGATCCTATTATATAACACTGACACTATACTACAACACTGACCCTATACTGTCACACTGACCCTATTATATAACACTAACACTATACTACAACAATAACCCTATACTGTAACACTGATCCTATTATATAACACTGACACTATACTACAACACTGACCCTATACTGTCACACTGACCCTATTATATAACACTAACACTATACTACAACACTGACCCTATACTGTAACACTGACCCTATACTGTAACACTGATCCTATACTGTCACACTGACCCTATTATATAACACTAACACTATACTACAACACTGACCCTATACTGTAACACTGACCCTAATATATAACACTGACACTATACTACAACACTGACCCTATTATATAACACTGACACTATACTACAACACTGACCCTATACTGTCACACTGACCCTATTATATAACACTAACACTATACTACAACACTGACCCTATACTGTCACACTGACCCTATTATATAACACTAACACTATACTACAACAATAACCCTATACTGTAACACTGACACTATACTACAACACTGACCCTATACTGTAACACTGACCCTATTATATAACACTGACACTATACTACAACACTGACCCTATTATATAACACTGGCACTATACTACATCACTAACCCTATACTACAACACTGACCCTATACTGTAACACTGACCCTATTATATAACACTGACACTATACTACATCACTAACCCTATACTACAACACTGACCCTATACTGTAACACTGACCCTATTATAAAACACTAACACTATACTACAACACTGACCCTATACTGTCACACTGACCCTATTATATAACACTGACCCTATACTGTAACACTGACCCTATTATATAACACTGATACTATACTACATCACTAACCCTATACTGTAACACTGACCCTATTATATAACACTGACACTATACTACAACACTGACCCTATACTGTAACACTGACCCTATCATATAACACTATACTACATCACTAACCCTATACTGTAACACTGACCCTATTACATAACACTATACTACATCACTAACCCTATACTGTAACACTGACCCTATTACATAACACTGACACTATACTACATCACTAACCCTATACTGTAACACTGACCCTATTACATAACACTGACACTATACTACATCACTAACCCTATACTACAACACTGACCCTATACTGTAACACTGATCCTATACTGTCACACTGACCCTATTATATAACACTAACACTATACTACAACACTGACCCTATACTGTAACACTGACCCTATTATATAACACTGACCCTATACTACAACACTGACCCTATACTGTAACACTGACCCTATTATATAACACTGACACTATACTACATCACTAACCCTATACTGTAACACTGACCCTATCATATAACACTATACTACATCACTAACCCTATACTGTAACACTGACCCTATTACATAACACTATACTACGTCACTAACCCTATACTGTAACACTGACCCTATTACATAACACTGATACTATACTACATCACTAACCCTATACTGTAACACTGACCCTATTACATAACACTGACCCTATTATATAACAATGACACTATACCACATCACTATCCCTATCATATAACACTGACCCTATTATATAACACTGACCCTATTATATAACAATGACACTATACTACATCACTAACCCTATACTATAACACTGACCCTATACTACATCACTAATTCTATACTATAACACTGACCCTATACTATAACACTGACCCTATACCTCATCACTGACCCTATACTACATCACTGACCCTATACTATAACACTGACCCTATTATATAACACTGACCCTATACTACATCACTGACCCTATACTGTAACACTGACCCTATTATATAACACTGACCCTATACTACATCACTGACCCTATACTGTAACACTGACCCTATTATATAACACTGATACTATACTACATCACTAACCCTATACTGTAACACTGACCCTATTACATAACACTATACTACATCACTAACCCTATACTGTAACACTGACCCTATTACATAACAATGACATTATACTACATCACTAACCCTATACTGTAACACTGACCCTATACTGTAACACTGACCCTATTATATAACACTAACACTATACTACATCACTGACCCTATACTGTAACACTGACCCTATTATATAACAATGACACTATACTACATCACTAACCCTATACTGTAACACTGACCCTATTATATAACAATGACACTATACTACATCACTAACCCTATACTGTAACACTGACCCTATTATATAACAATGACTCTATACTACATCACTAACCCTATACTGTAACACTGACCCTATTATATAACACTAACCCTATACTACATCACTAACCCTATACTGTAACACTGACCCTATTATATAACAATGACACTATACTACATCACTAACCCTATACTGTAACACTGACCCTATTACACAACACTATACTACATCACTAACCCTATACTGTAACACTGACCCTATTACATAACAATGACATTATACTACATCACTAACCCTATACTGTAACACTGACCCTATTACATAACAATGACATTATACTACATCACTAATCCTATACTGTAACACTGACCCTATTATATAACACTGACCCTATACTACATCACTAATTCTATACTACATCACTGACCCTATACTACTGTATATTGTAATTAGGATAATTCTCACCTGTACAATCAATGTTACATTGTGTTGGCCAGCATTGGAAACACCCTACATGGTACATATATCAGGCTGATACATTGTTACCATTCCATATTCAGCTCATTCCGTATGTATTATAGGAAATCCTTATTCATTGTATTTCACTTTGAACCTATATGATAACATTTATTATTATTACCAGGTACCACATGCAGAGGAAATCCAAGAATAACCCTAAGGGGTCCGATGTTCTGTGATTGGACTTCAGAGACACAAAGCTGCTGAATAAAATGGAGGATGAGCCCCTTATTACCGCCTCAGATTGCGTCGCCTGTAGTTTTTGTCATAGCCTAGCAGGGGTTTACTGGAAGTATATATGTCTCTGGCAGGAGAGGGATTAATCTGCACAGCATCAGACTGCGGTAGTGGGTGGCATAGTGGCGTAGTGGTTAGCATTACTGTCCCACAGCGCTGGGGTAATGCTGTGTTGAGTTTGTATGTTCCGTGTTTCCTCCGGGCGCACTGATGTCTCTCCCCCAGTATCCTCTGACAGAATGAGGCCTAGATGTTGTGCGTGCGCCTGTATGTCAGGGAGTATATAAATTATACATACTCTGTACAGCGCTGCGTAAATTGGTGGCGCTAAAGACGTCAGTGATAAGAATGTGTATAAGTGACGCTATACCTGACGTGTCTGCACCAGGCAAAAGCCTCCATTTCCCAAAATGGAGACATGTCGCCGCCGTTGGGGAAGGTGGGAAGAGACCAGGGTATCCTGGCCCCTTTTTCTGAACTACATTGGCCGGCCTGTGTGACCCAATGGTCACTTAGCCGGCCAAGTATCACGCAGGTGACCCATAGACGCAGCTCGGATCATTAATGTGTACAGGAGGCGTGACATCTCCTGCTCCATTAACATAATAGCAAGGACGGAATTGTGAAGCTGCTTGTGTGCGCCATTGGTTTCCGTCCTGTGCAGAATCAGGCGCAGTGTAATGTGTGCACTCAGCCAGTAGAGGGAGTATTTCCTCATGAATAGAGCTCAGGGTGGGTGATACAGTGCAGGAGGATGACAGGGAGGAAGTGAGGTGTAACCATTTATCGCTGCGTGATAATCCTCCCCGAGCATTATATGTGATGTGCCGTAGCTTTTAACCACTTTCTGTTTTTGCTTCCACAGCTATAAAATTTTTTATATTTCGATGACCAAAAAGTGTCTCACAGAGAAAATGTGATTACATAAAACTACTTGTAACAGAGGAGGGTAAAGAACTTTCCCTAGTGCGCTGGAAGGGTCTATGGAAGGGGTGGCCAACCAGTCAGAGGCAAAGAGCCCCCAAATTTCTGTAGGTATGTCAAAGAGACAGGATCATGCACACACCGTAGACGCACGTGCAAAAACACCCTGGTATGATGTTTGTAGGAGCATGTAAAAGTGCATTGCGCACAATCACTGTGGAGGGAACTTCAGCAGACCCTGATGTATCACTTCAGCAACCCCCTATGTCACTCCAGAAGACCCTCAAGTGTCACAACAGCAGACTCTCATGTCCCACTCTAGCCACCCCCTCACTCCACCAGCTACTCCAGTCCAGCAACTTTCCCCCACACTACCTCCAAATTCCACAGCCCACTTTCATGTCTGTGTCACGTAGGTAGGCTCTGGTGTCTGTGACCATGTCCTCATGGCTGCCGGCTCAGTCACAAGTTGAGCTCCGCCTCCTGTTTGCGGCCTGACATCGCCGCATCACCCATACATGCCTCCAGAGTGGAGCAGACTGCTGCAACAAATGAGGATCCTCTTCTGAGCAGCTGCGTGACTATCAGAGGAGGCAGCAGGAGAGCCGCATCCGAACGATGCAAAAGCAGCATGTGGCTCAAGAACCAGAGGTCCACCATGGGGCTGTGGATTCACCTTGCACAGAAAGTACCAATAATCGCGTCATCATTCTCCTCCATACAACCATCTATGGGCAGTGTAGGGTGTATTTTCATACCAGGTGTCCAGAGTCGAAACAGACAATGATGCCCCCCCTCCTTTGATGGCTCCTGTTAGTGCATGTGCAGTAGCATACCTGAGGGGGCTTTTCTCTCTCCAGCCTCATTCCCCCATTTTTCTGCAGCTCCAGCCTCCCCAGTGTCTCTCCAGCCCCACAGTGTCTCTCCAGCTTCAGCATGCTCCCTTCTGTTTCTACAGTTCCCTTCTGTCTCCCCAGATCCCAAGTGCCTTTCCAGGATCACAGTGTTTCCCAGCTCCAAACCCCTAGTGCCTCTCCAGCAAAAGCTCATCCCCAGTGTCTCTTCAGCCCCCTGGTGACTTTACAGCTCCAGCCAGTCCCCTTCTTTCTCCAGTTCCCCATCTTCTATCCAGCCCAGAATAGTCTCTCCAGCCCCCCCAGTGTCTCTCCAGTTTGCTTCAATATCTCAATCCCCAGTGTCGTTCCAGCTAGCATCCTTCTGTCTAGTTCCCCAGTGTCTCTCCAGCTCCTTCATCCTTTAAGCTCCAGGCCACAGACACTTACTTTATTCTGTGTCTTCTGGCTGCTCCTCTTCAAGCTGCAGCTCCACTGACCTTCAGAAGTGCAGCGTGGGTCAAGA
This sequence comes from Taudactylus pleione, assembly GCA_031769625.1. Classification (NCBI taxonomy): domain Eukaryota; kingdom Metazoa; phylum Chordata; class Amphibia; order Anura; family Myobatrachidae; genus Taudactylus; species Taudactylus pleione. The sequence goes on from JAUIMM010002119.1 coordinate 29,106, forward strand.
AGTCTCAATAAACAAAAAGGAACCTTTATTGCACCAGCTTCCGAGGGTGCCAAAAGTTTAAGTGACAGCAGCTCCCCAGATCACTCAGAAAAATCCATCTAAAATCGCTGCCTGCACCAATGCAGTGATCAGCAGGACAATTGCACAGTGAGAAACCATCGGGCAAAGTACATTCCCTGGGCATCAACATTGAACAGTGATAATTTGATAGATGTGACAATGACAGGAAAACATAACAGCTGTGATTAATGTCACCGCACAGTATGAAATAATCATAACCACATTGACTGGGAAATCTATCTACGGCTGAAAGTGAATGAACACAATGTTCCAGCAATTATCACACAATGCAGCATCGGTACATCAGGTAATTACAGCTGTACTGTACTGACTCATGTAACCTCTGTAAGTGACTGAGTATGGGGGGGAATCACTGTACTGACTCATGTAACCTCTGTAAGTGACTGAGTATGGGGGGGAATCACTGTACTGACACATGTAACCTCTGTAAGTGACTGAGTATGGGGGGGAATCACTGTACTGACACATGTAACCTCTGTAAGTGACTGAGTATGGGAATCACTGTACTGACTCATGTAACCTCTGTAAGTGACTGAGTATGGGGGGATCACTGTACTGACACATGTAACCTCTGTAAGTGACTGAGTATGGGGGGGAATCACTGTACTGACACATGTAACCTCTGTAAGTAACTGAGTATGGGAATCACTGTACTGATATATGTAACCTCTGTAAGTGACTGAGTATGGGAATCACTGTACTGACTCATGTAACCTCTGTAAGTGACTGAGTATGGGGGGATCACTGTACTGACACATGTAACCTCTGTAAGTGACTGAGTATGGGGGGGAATCACTATACTGACACATGTAACCTCTGTAAGTGACTGAGTATGGGGGGATCACTGTACTGACACATGTAACCTCTGTAAGTGACTGAGTATGGGGGGGAATCACTGTACTGACACATGTAACCTCTGTAAGTGACTGAGTATGGGGGGGAATCACTGTACTGACACATGTAACCTCTGTAAGTGACTGAGTATGGGGGGGAATCACTGTACTGACTCATGTAACCTCTGTAAGTGACTGAGTATGGGAATCACTGTACTGACTCATGTAACCTCTGTAAGTGACTGAGTATGGGGGGATCACTGTACTGACACATGTAACCTCTGTAAGTGACTGAGTATGGGGGGGAATCACTGTACTGACATATGTAACCTCTGTAAGTAACTGAGTATGGGGGGGAATCACTGTACTGACTCATGTAACCTCTGTAAGTGACTGAGTATGGGGGGGAATCACTGTACTGACTCATGTAACCTCTGTAAGTAACTGAGTATGGGGGGAATCACTGTACTGACTCATGTAACCTCTGTAAGTGACTGAATATGGGGGGGAATCACTGTACTGACTCATGTAACCTCTGTAAGTGACTGAGTATGGGGGAATCACTGTACTGACATATGTAACCTCTGTAAGTAACTGAGTATGGGGGGGAATCACTGTACTGACACATGTAACCTCTGTAAGTGACTGAGTATGGGAATCACTGTACTGACACATGTAACCTCTGTAAGTGACTGAGTATGGGGGAATCACTGTACTGACATATGTAACCTCTGTAAGTAACTGAGTATGGGGGGGAATCACTGTACTGACACATGTAACCTCTGTAAGTGACTGAGTATGGGGGAATCACTGTACTGACATATGTAACCTCTGTAAGTGACTGAGTATGGGGGAATCACTGTACTGACACATGTAACCTCTGTAAGTGACTGAGTATGGTGGAATCACTGTACTGACACATGTAACCTCTGTAAGTGACTGAGTATGGGGGGATCACTGTACTGACACATGTAACCTCTGTAAGTAACTGAGTATGGGGGAATCACTGTACTGACACATGTAACCTCTGTAAGTGACTGAGTATGGGGGGGAATCACTGTACTGACACATGTAACCTCTGTAAGTGACTGAGTATGGGAATCACTGTACTGACACATGTAACCTCTGTAAGTAACTGAGTATGGGGGAATCACTGTACTGACTCATGTAACCTCTGTAAGTGACTGAGTATGGGGGGATCACTGTACTGACACATGTAACCTCTGTAAGTGACTAAGTATGGGGGGGAATCACTGTACTGACACATGTAACCTCTGTAAGTGACTGAGTATGGGGGGGAATCACTGTACTGACACATGTAACCTCTGTAAGTGACTGAGTATGGGGGAATCACTGTACTGACACATGTAACCTCTGTAAGTGACTGAGTATGGGGGGATCACTGTACTGACACATGTAACCTCTGTAAGTGACTGAGTATGGGGGGGAATCACTGTACTGACTCATGTAACCTCTGTAAGTGACTGAGTATGGGGGGGAATCACTGTACTGACATATGTAACCTCTGTAAGTAACTGAGTATGGGGGGATCACTGTACTGACACATTTAACCTCTGTAAGTGACTGAGTATGGGGGGGAATCACTGTACTGACACATGTAACCTCTGTAAGTGACTAAGTATGGGGGGGAATCACTGTACTGACACATGTAACCTCTGTAAGTGACTGAGTATGGGGGGGAATCACTGTACTGACACATGTAACCTCTGTAAGTGACTGAGTATGGGGGGGAATCACTGTACTGACATATGTAACCTCTGTAAGTAACTGAGTATGGGGGGGAATCACTGTACTGACTCATGTAACCTCTGTAAGTGACTGAGTATGGGGGGGAATCACTGTACTGACATATGTAACCTCTGTAAGTAACTGAGTATGGGGGGATCACTGTACTGACACATGTAACCTCTGTAAGTGACTGAGTATGGGGGGGAATCACTGTACTGACACATGTAACCTCTGTAAGTGACTGAGTATGGGGGGGAATCACTGTACTGACACATGTAACCTCTGTAAGTGACTGAGTATGGGGGGGAATCACTGTACTGACACATGTAACCTCTGTAAGTGACTGAGTATGGGAATCACTGTACTGACATATGTAACCTCTGTAAGTGACTGAGTATGGGGGGGAATCACTATACTGACACATGTAACCTCTGTAAGTGACTGAGTATGGGGGAATCACTATACTGACACATGTAACCTCTGTAAGTGACTGAGTATGGGGGGGAATCACTGTACTGACTCATGTAACCTCTGTAAGTGACTGAGTATGGGGGGATCACTGTACTGACATATGTAACCTCTGTAAGTAACTGAGTATGGGGGGATCACTGTACTGACACATGTAACCTCTGTAAGTGACTGAGTATGGGGGGGAATCACTGTACTGACACATGTAATCTCTGTAAGTGACTGAGTATGGGGGGGAATCACTGTACTGACACATGTAACCTCTGTAAGTGACTGAGTATGGGGGAATCACTGTACTGACACATGTAACCTCTGTAAGTGACTGAGTATGGGGGAATCACTGTACTGACACATGTAACCTCTGTAAGTGACTGAGTATGGGGTGGAATCACTGTACTGACACATGTAACCTCTGTAAGTGACTGAGTATGGGGGAATCACTGTACTGACACATGTAACCTCTGTAAGTGACTGAGTATGGGGGAATCACTGTACTGACACATGTAACCTCTGTAAGTGACTGAGTATGGGGGGGATCACTGTACTGACACATGTAACCTCTGTAAGTGACTGAGTATGGGGGGGAATCACTGTACTGACTCATGTAACCTCTGTAAGTGACTGAGTATGGGGGGGAATCACTGTACTGACACATGTAACCTCTGTAAGTGACTGAGTATGGTGGGATCACTGTACTGACACATGTAACCTCTGTAAGTGACTGAGTATGGGGGGGAATCACTATACTGACACATGTAACCTCTGTAAGTGACTGAGTATGGGGGGAATCACTGTACTGACATATGTAACCTCTGTAAGTAATTGAGTATGGGGGGATCACTGTACTGACACATGTAACCTCTGTAAGTGACTGAGTATGGGGGGGAATCACTGTACTGACATATGTAACCTCTGTAAGTGACTGAGTATGGGGGGGAATCACTGTACTGACACATGTAACCTCTGTAAGTGACTGAGTATATGGGGGAATCACTGTACTGACACATGTAACCTCTGTAAGTGACTGAGTATGGGGGGGAATCACTGTACTGACTCATGTAACCTCTGTAAGTGACTGAGTATGGGGGGGAATCACTGTACTGACACATGTAACCTCTGTAAGTGACTGAGTATGGGGGGGAATCACTGTACTGACACATGTAACCTCTGTAAGTGACTGAGTATGGGAATCACTGTACTGACACATGTAACCTCTGTAAGTGACTGAGTATGGGGGGGAATCACTATACTGACACATGTAACCTCTGTAAGTGACTGAGTATGGGGGGGAATCACTATACTGACACATGTAACCTCTGTAAGTGACTGAGTATGGGGGGGAATCACTGTACTGACTCATGTAACCTCTGTAAGTGACTGAGTATGGGGGGGAATCACTGTACTGACACATGTAACCTCTGTAAGTGACTGAGTATATGGGGGAATCACTGTACTGACACATGTAACCTCTGTAAGTGACTGAATATGGGGGGGATTCACTGTACTGACACATGTAACCTCTGTAAGTGACTGAGTATGGGGGGGAATCACTGTACTGACACATGTAACCTCTGTAAGTGACTGAGTATGGGGGGGAATCACTGTACTGACTCATGTAACCTCTGTAAGTGACTGAGTATGGGAATCACTGTACTGACTCATGTAACCTCTGTAAGTGACTGAGTATGGGGGGATCACTGTACTGACACATGTAACCTCTGTAAGTGACTGAGTATGGGGGGGAATCACTGTACTGACATATGTAACCTCTGTAAGTAACTGAGTATGGGGGGGAATCACTGTACTGACTCATGTAACCTCTGTAAGTGACTGAGTATGGGGGGGAATCACTGTACTGACTCATGTAACCTCTGTAAGTAACTGAGTATGGGGGGGAATCACTGTACTGACACATGTAACCTCTGTAAGTGACTGAGTATGGGGGGGAATCACTGTACTGACACATGTAACCTCTGTAAGTGACTAAGTATGGGGGGGAATCACTGTACTGACACATGTAACCTCTGTAAGTGACTGAGTATGGGGGGGAATCACTGTACTGACATATGTAACCTCTGTAGGTAACTGAGTATGGGGGGGAATCACTGTACTGACTCATGTAACCTCTGTAAGTGACTGAGTATGGGGGGGAATCACTGTACTGACATATGTAACCTCTGTAAGTAACTGAGTATGGGGGGATCACTGTACTGACACATGTAACCTCTGTAAGTGACTGAGTATGGGGGGGAATCACTGTACTGACACATGTAACCTCTGTAAGTGACTGAGTATGGGGGGGAATCACTGTACTGACACATGTAACCTCTGTAAGTGACTGAGTATGGGAATCACTGTACTGACATATGTAACCTCTGTAAGTGACTGAGTATGGGGGAGAATCACTGTACTGACACATGTAACCTCTGTAAGTGACTGAGTATGGGAATCACTATACTGACACATGTAACCTCTGTAAGTAACTGAGTATGGGGGGATCACTGTACTGACACATGTAACCTCTGTAAGTGACTGAGTATGGGGGGGAATCACTGTACTGACACATGTAACCTCTGTAAGTGACTGAGTATGGGGGAATCACTATACTGACACATGTAACCTCTGTAAGTGACTGAGTATGGGGGGGAATCACTGTACTGACTCATGTAACCTCTGTAAGTGACTGAGTATGGGGGGATCACTGTACTGACATATGTAACCTCTGTAAGTAACTGAGTATGGGGGGATCACTGTACTGACACATGTAACCTCTGTAAGTGACTGAGTATGGGGGGGAATCACTGTACTGACACATGTAACCTCTGTAAGTGACTGAGTATGGGGGGGAATCACTGTACTGACACATGTAACCTCTGTAAGTGAATGAGTATGGGGGAATCACTGTACTGACACATGTAACCTCTGTAAGTGACTGAGTATGGGGGAATCACTGTACTGACACATGTAACCTCTGTAAGTGACTGAGTATGGGGTGGAATCACTGTACTGACACATGTAACCTTTGTAAGTGACTGAGTATGGGGGAATCACTGTACTGACACATGTAACCTCTGTAAGTGACTGAGTATGGGGGAATCACTGTACTGACACATGTAACCTCTGTAAGTGACTGAGTATGGGGGGGATCACTGTACTGACACATGTAACCTCTGTAAGTGACTGAGTATGGGGGGGAATCACTGTACTGACATATGTAACCTCTGTAAGTAACTGAGTATGGGGGGGAATCACTGTATTGACTCATGCAACCTCTGTAAGTGACTGAGTATGGGGGGGAATCACTGTACTGACACATGTAACCTCTGTAAGTGACTGAGTATGGGGGGATCACTGTACTGACACATGTAACCTCTGTAAGTGACTGAGTATGGGGGGGAATCACTATACTGACACATGTAACCTCTGTAAGTGACTGAGTATGGGGGGGAATCACTGTACTGACATATGTAACCTCTGTAAGTAACTGAGTATGGGGGGATCACTGTACTGACACATGTAACCTCTGTAAGTGACTGAGTATGGGGGGGAATCACTGTACTGACACATGTAACCTCTGCAAGTGACTGAGTATGGGGGGGAATCACTGTACTGACACATGTAACCTCTGTAAGTGACTGAGTATGGGGGGGAATCACTGTACTGACACATGTAACCTCTGTAAGTGACTGAGTATGGGAATCACTGTACTGACACATGTAACCTCTGTAAGTGACTGAGTATGGGGGGGAATCACTATACTGACACATGTAACCTCTGTAAGTGACTGAGTATGGGGGAATCACTATACTGACACATGTAACCTCTGTAAGTGACTGAGTATGGGGGGGAATCACTGTACTGACACATGTAACCTCTGTAAGTGACTGAGTATGGGGGGGAATCACTGTACTGACACATGTAACCTCTGTAAGTGACTGAGTATGGGGGAATCACTGTACTGACACATGTAACCTCTGTAAGTAACTGAGTATGGGGGGGAATCACTGTACTGACACATGTAACCTCTGTAAGTGACTGAGTATGGGGGGGAATCACTGTACTGACTCATGTAACCTCTGTAAGTGACTGAGTATGGGGGGGAATCACTGTACTGACACATGTAACCTCTGTAAGTGACTGAGTATGGGGGGGAATCACTGTACTGACACATGTAACCTCTGTAAGTGACTGAGTATGGGGGGGAATCACTGTACTGACACATGTAACCTCTGTAAGTGACTGAGTATGGGGGGATCACTGTACTGACATATGTATCCTCTGCAAGTAACTGAGTATGGGGGATCACTGTACTGACTCATGTAACCTCTGTAAGTGACTGAGTATGGGGGGGAATCACTGTACTGACACATGTAACCTCTGTAAGTGACTGAGTATGGGGGGATCACTGTACTGACATATGTAACCTCTGTAAGTGACTGAGTATGGGGGGGAATCACTGTACTGACACAAGTGACCTCTGTAAGTGACTGAGTATGGGGGAATCACTGTACTGACACATGTAACCTCTGTAAGTGACTGAGTATGGGGGGGAATCACTGTACTGACACATGTAACCTCTGTAAGTGACTGAGTATGGGGGGGAATCACTGTACTGACACATGTAACCTCTGTATTTGACTGAGTATGGGGGAATCACTGTACTGACACAGGATACAGGATAGTGGGGAGCACGGGGGGGTTAATGACAGGGTGCACTGCAGTGCATGGGGGTGCCCAGCAATTAGGCACAAGTCCTGCAAGGTGTACGTTGGGGCTAGCATTGCCAAGAGTGCTTGCATGGATGAAAGGGCTGGCTGGGACCTGTAGTTCCACGATTGAAAGTAACGTCGGGGGTTGCGCTATTAGCGGGCAGCGTGTAGGTTATGTATACATTTTTTGTCTAAAAGTAATGTGTCGATCTTTTATCTGTCGATCTATTAGTTGTCAATCTATTTGATTTTGATCTGTTATTTGTCCACCTATTTCGTTTAGAACTTGGAACACTTTCTAGCTATTAATTGTCGATCTACGTTGTGTCGCCCTTATATACCTTTCAATCTTACATATTCAATATATTACATATCGATCTAATGTCCCATTCGACTGTATCACTGTGTGACTATTGTTACTGTTGATCTATACTTTGTCTATCTAAACTACATGTCGAACTAACAAGGTCCACACCCAAGGGGATAATGGGCATAGTACTGTGCCTGGCAGGAGAGGAGATAATGGGAATAGTACTGTGCCTGGCAGGAGAGGAGATAATGGGCATAGTACTGTGCCTGGCAGGAGAGGGGATAATGGGCATAGTACAGTACTGTGCCTGGCAGGAGAGGGGATAATGTGCACAGTACAGGCGCCTGGAAGGAGAGGGGATAATGTGCACAGTGCAGGTGCCTGGCAGGAGAGGGGATAATGTGCACAGTACAGGCACCTGGCAGGAGAGGGGATAATGTGCACAGTACTGGTACTTGGCAGGAGAGGGGATAATGTGCACAGTACTGTGCCTGGCAGGAGAGGGGATAATGTGCACAGTACAGGTACCTGGCAGGAGAGGGGATAATGTGCACAGTACTGGTGCCTGGCAGGAGAGGGGATAATGTGCACAGTGCAGGTGCCTGGCAGGAGAGGGGATAATGTGCACAGTACAGGTGCCTGGCAGGAGAGGGGATAATGTGCACAGTACTGGTACTTGGCAGGAGAGGGGATAATGTGCACAGTACTGTGCCTGGCAGGAGAGGGGATAATGTGCACAGTACAGGTACCTGGCAGGAGAGGGGATAATGTGCACAGTACAGGTACTTGGCAGGAGAGGGGATAATGTGCACAGAACTGGTGCCTGGCAGGAGAGGGATAATGTGCACAGTACTGTGCCTGGCAGGAGAGGGGATAATGTGCACAGTACTGGTACTTGGCAGGAGAGGGGATAATGTGCACAGTACTGTGCCTGGCAGGAGAGGGGATAATGTGCACAGAACTGGTGCCTGGCAGGAGAGGGGATAATGTGCACAGAACTGGTGCCTGGCAGGAGAGGGGATAATGTGCACTGTACAGGTACCTGGCAGGAGAGGGGATAATGTGCACAGTACTGTGCCTGGCAGGAGAGGGGATAATGTGCACAGTACTGGTACCTGGCAGGAGAGGGGATAATGTGCACAGTACTGTGCCTGGCAGGAGAGGGGATAATGTGCACAGTACTGGTACCTGGCAGGAGAGGGGATAATGTGCACAGTACTGTGCCTGGCAGGAGAGGGGATAATGCGCACAGTACAGGCACCTGGCAGGAGAGGGGATAATGCGCACAGTACAGGCGCCTGGCAAGAGAGGGGATAATGCGCACAGTACAGGCGCCTGGCAGGAGAGGGGATAATGCGCACAGTACAGGCGCCTGGCAGGAGAGGGGATAATGCGCACAGTACAGGCGCCTGGCAGGAGAGGGGATAATGTGCACAGAACTGGTGCCTGGCAGGAGAGGGGATAATGTGCACAGAACTGGTGCCTGGCAGGAGAGGGGATAATGTGCACAGTACTGTGCCTGGCAGGAGAGGGGATAATGTGCACAGTACAGGTACCTGGCAGGAGAGGGGATAATGTGCACAGTACTGTGCCTGGCAGGAGAGGGGATAATGTGCACAGTACAGGTACCTGGCAGGAGAGGGGATAATGTGCACAGTACAGGTGCCTGGCAGGAGAGGAGATAATGTGCACAGTACAGGTGTCTGGCAGGAGAGGGGATAATGTGCACAGTACTGTGCCTGGCAGGAGAGGAGATAATGTGCACAGTTAAGGTACCTGGCAGGAGAGGGGATAATGTGCACAGTACTGGTGCCTGGCAGGAGAGGGGATAATGTGCACAGTACTGGTGCCTGGCAGGAGAGGGGATAATGTGCACAGTACTGGTACTTGGCAGGAGAGGGGATAATGTGCACAGTACTGTGCCTGGCAGGAGAGGGGATAATGTGCACAGAACTGGTGCCTGGCAGGAGAGGGGATAATGTGCACAGAACTGGTGCCTGGCAGGAGAGGGGATAATGTGCACTGTACAGGTACCTGGCAGGAGAGGGGATAATGTGCACAGTACTGTGCCTGGCAGGAGAGGGGATAATGTGCACAGTACTGGTACCTGGCAGGAGAGGGGATAATGTGCACAGTACTGTGCCTGGCAGGAGAGGGGATAATGTGCACAGTACTGGTACCTGGCAGGAGAGGGGATAATGTGCACAGTACTGTGCCTGGCAGGAGAGGGGATAATGCGCACAGTACAGGCACCTGGCAGGAGAGGGGATAATGCGCACAGTACAGGCGCCTGGCAGGAGAGGGGATAATGCGCACAGTACAGGCGCCTGGCAGGAGAGGGGATAATGCGCACAGTACAGGCGCCTGGCAGGAGAGGGGATAATGCGCACAGTACAGGCGCCTGGCAGGAGAGGGGATAATGTGCACAGAACTGGTGCCTGGCAGGAGAGGGGATAATGTGCACAGAACTGGTGCCTGGCAGGAGAGGGGATAATGTGCACAGTACTGTGCCTGGCAGGAGAGGGGATAATGTGCACAGTACAGGTACCTGGCAGGAGAGGGGATAATGTGCACAGTACTGTGCCTGGCAGGAGAGGGGATAATGTGCACAGTACAGGTACCTGGCAGGAGAGGGGATAATGTGCACAGTACAGGTGCCTGGCAGGAGAGGAGATAATGTGCACAGTACAGGTGTCTGGCAGGAGAGGGGATAATGTGCACAGTACTGTGCCTGGCAGGAGAGGAGATAATGTGCACAGTTAAGGTACCTGGCAGGAGAGGGGATAATGTGCACAGTACTGGTGCCTGGCAGGAGAGGGGATAATGTGCACAGTACTGGTGCCTGGCAGGAGAGGGGATAATGTGCACAGTACAGGCACCTGGCAGGAGAGGGGATAGAGTGGATAATGTGCACAGTACTGTGCCTGGCAGGAGGGGGGATAATGTGCACAGTACTGTACCTGGCAGGAGAGGGGATAATGTGCACAGTACTGTGCCTGGCAGGAGAGGGGATAATGTGCACAATACTGTGTCTGGCAGGAGAGGGGATAATGTGCACAGTACAGGCACCTGGCAGGAGAGGGGATAATGTGCACAGAACAGGCACCTGGCAGGAGAGGGGATAATGTGCACAGTACAGGCGCCTGGCAGGAGAGGGGATAATGTGCACAGTACAGGCGCCTGGCAGGAGAGGGGATAATCTGCACAGTACAGGCGCCTGGCAGGAGAGGGGATAATGTGCACAGTACTGTGCCTGGCAGGAGAGGGGATAATTTGCACAGTACTGGTACCTGGCAGGAGAGGGGATAATGCGCACAGTACAGGCACCTGGCAGGAGAGGGGATAATGTGCACAGAACTGGTGCCTGGCAGGAGAGGGGATAATGTGCACAGAACTGGTGCCTGGCAGGAGAGGGGATAATGTGCACAGTACTGTGCCTGGCAGGAGAGGGGATAATGTGCACAGTACAGGTACCTGGCAGGAGAGGGGATAATGTGCACAGTACTGTACCTGGCAGGAGAGGGGATAATGTGCACAGTACAGGTACCTGGCAGGAGAGGGGATAATGTGCACAGTACAGGTGCCTGGCAGGAGAGGAGATAATGTGCACAGTACAGGTGTCTGGCAGGAGAGGGGATAATGTGCAAAGTACTGTGCCTGGCAGGAGAGGAGATAATGTGCACAGTTAAGGTACCTGGCAGGAGAGGGGATAATGTGCACAGTACTGGTGCCTGGCAGGAGAGGGGATAATGTGCACAGTACTGGTGCCTGGCAGGAGAGGGGATAATGTGCACAGTACAGGCACCTGGCAGGAGAGGGGATAGAGTGGATAATGTGCACAGTACTGTGCCTGGCAGGAGGGGGGATAATGTGCACAGTACTGTACCTGGCAGGAGAGGGGATAATGTGCACAGTACTGTGCCTGGCAGGAGAGGGGATAATGTGCACAATACTGTGCCTGGCAGGAGAGGGGATAATGTGCACAGTACAGGCACCTGGCAGGAGAGGGGATAATGTGCACAGAACAGGCACCTGGCAGGAGAGGGGATAATGTGCACAGTACAGGCGCCTGGCAGGAGAGGGGATAATGTGCACAGTACAGGCGCCTGGCAGGAGAGGGGATAATCTGCACAGTACAGGCGCCTGGCAGGAGAGGGGATAATGTGCACAGTACAGGCGCCTGGCAGGAGAGGGGATAATGTGCACAGTACTGTGCCTGGCAGGAGAGGGGATAATGTGCACAGTACTGGTACCTGGCAGGAGAGGGGATAATGTGCACAGTTCAGTGCCTGGCAGGAGAGGGGATAATGTGCACAGTACTGGTACCTGGCAGGAGAGGGGAAAATGTGCACAGTACTGGTGCCTGGCAGGAGAGGGGATAATGTGCACAGTACAGGTGCCTGGCAGGAGAGGGGATAATGTGCACGTTACAGGTGCCTGGCAGGAGAGGGGATAATGTGCACGGTACTGGTGCCTGGAAGGAGAGGGGATAATGTGCACGGTACAGGTACCTGGCAGGAGAGGGGATAATGTGCACAGTACTGGTACTTGGCAGGAGAGGGGATAATGTGCACAGTACTGTGCCTGGCAGGAGAGGGGATAATGTGCACAGTACAGGTACCTGGCAGGAGAGGGGATAATGTGCACAGTACTGGTGCCTGGCAGGAGAGGGGATAATGTGCACAGTGCAGGTGCCTGGCAGGAGAGGGGATAATGTGCACAGTACAGGTTACTGGCAGGAGAGGGGATAATGTGCACAGTGCAGGTGCCTGGCAGGAGAGGGGATAATGTGCACAGTACAGGTGCCTGGCAGGAGAGGGGATAATGTGCACAGTACTGTGCCTGGCAGGAGAGGGGATAATGTGCACAGTACAGGTACCTGGCAGGAGAGGGGATAATGTGCACAGTACAGGTACTTGGCAGGAGAGGGGATAATGTGCACAGAACTGGTGCCTGGCAGGAGAGGGGATAATGTGCACAGTACTGTGCCTGGCAGGAGAGGGGATAATGTGCACAGTACTGGTACTTGGCAGGAGAGGGGATAATGTGCACAGTACTGTGCCTGGCAGGAGAGGGGATATTGTGCACAGAACTGGTTCCTGGCAGGAGAGGGGATAATGTGCACAGAACTGGTGCCTGGCAGGAGAGGGGATAATGTGCACTGTACAGGTACCTGGCAGGAGAGGGGATAATGTGCACAGTACTGTGCCTGGCAGGAGAGGGGATAATGTGCACAGTACTGGTACCTGGCAGGAGAGGGGATAATGTGCACAGTACTGTGCCTGGCAGGAGAGGGGATAATGTGCACAGTACTGGTACCTGGCAGGAGAGGGGATAATGTGCACAGTACAGGTGCCTGGCAGGAGAGGGGATAATGTGCACGGTACTGGTGCCTGGAAGGAGAGGGGATAATGTGCACGGTACAGGTACCTGGCAGGAGAGGGGATAATGTGCACAGTACTGGTACTTGGCAGGAGAGGGGATAATGTGCACAGTACTGTGCCTGGCAGGAGAGGGGATAATGTGCACAGTACTGTGCCTGGCAGGAGAGGGGATAATGTGCACAATACTGTGCCTGGCAGGAGAGGGGATAATGTGCACAGTACAGGCACCTGGCAGGAGAGGGGATAATGTGCACAGAACAGGCACCTGGCAGGAGAGGGGATAATGTGCACAGTACAGGCGCCTGGCAGGAGAGGGGATAATGTGCACAGTACAGGCGCCTGGCAGGAGAGGGGATAATCTGCACAGTACAGGCGCCTGGCAGGAGAGGGGATAATGTGCACAGTACAGGCGCCTGGCAGGAGAGGGGATAATGTGCACAGTACTGTGCCTGGCAGGAGAGGGGATAATGTGCACAGTACTGGTACCTGGCAGGAGAGGGGATAATGTGCACAGTTCAGTGCCTGGCAGGAGAGGGGATAATGTGCACAGTACTGGTACCTGGCAGGAGAGGGGAAAATGTGCACAGTACTGGTGCCTGGCAGGAGAGGGGATAATGTGCACAGAACAGGTGCCTGGCAGGAGAGGGGATAATGTGCACGGTACAGGTGCCTGGCAGGAGAGGGGATAATGTGCACGGTACTGGTGCCTGGAAGGAGAGGGGATAATGTGCACGGTACAGGTACCTGGCAGGAGAGGGGATAATGTGCACAGTACTGGTACTTGGCAGGAGAGGGGATAATGTGCACAGTACTGTGCCTGGCAGGAGAGGGGATAATGTGCACAGTACAGGTACCTGGCAGGAGAGGGGATAATGTGCACAGTACTGGTGCCTGGCAGGAGAGGGGATAATGTGCACAGTGCAGGTGCCTGGCAGGAGAGGGGATAATGTGCACAGTACAGGTTACTGGCAGGAGAGGGGATAATGTGCACAGTGCAGGTGCCTGGCAGGAGAGGGGATAATGTGCACAGTACAGGTGCCTGGCAGGAGAGGGGATAATGTGCACAGTACAGGTACCTGGCAGGAGAGGGGATAATGTGCACAGTACTGGTACTTGGCAGGAGAGGGGATAATGTGCACAGTACTGTGCCTGGCAGGAGAGGGGATAATGTGCACAGTACAGGTACCTGGCAGGAGAGGGGATAATGTGCACAGTACAGGTACTTGGCAGGAGAGGGGATAATGTGCACAGAACTGGTGCCTGGCAGGAGAGGGGATAATGTGCACAGTACTGTGCCTGGCAGGAGAGGGGATAATGTGCACAGTACTGGTACTTGGCAGGAGAGGGGATAATGTGCACAGTACTGTGACTGGCAGGAGAGGGGATAATGTGCACAGAACTGGTGCCTGGCAGGAGAGGGGATAATGTGCACAGAACTGGTGCCTGGCAGGAGAGGGGATAATGTGCACTGTACAGGTACCTGGCAGGAGAGGGGATAATGTGCACAGTACTGTGCCTGGCAGGAGAGGGGATAATGTGCACAGTACTGGTACCTGGCAGGAGAGGGGATAATGTGCACAGTACTGTGCCTGGCAGGAGAGGGGATAATGTGCACAGTACTGGTACCTGGCAGGAGAGGGGATAATGTGCACAGTACTGTGCCTGGCAGGAGAGGGGATAATGCGCACAGTACAGGCACCTGGCAGGAGAGGGGATAATGCGCACAGTACAGGCGCCTGGCAGGAGAGGGGATAATGCGCACAGTACAGGCGCCTGGCAGGAGAGGGGATAATGCGCACAGTACAGGCGCCTGGCAGGAGAGGGGATAATGCGCACAGTACAGGCGCCTGGAAGGAGAGGGGATATTGCGCACAGTACAGGCGCCTTGAAGGAGAGGGGATAATGTGCACAGAACTGGTGCCTGGCAGGAGAGGGGATAATGTGCACAGTACTGTGCCTGGCAGGAGAGGGGATAATGTGCACAGTACAGGTACCAGGCAGGAGAGGGGATAATGTGCACAGTACTGTGCCTGGCAGGAGAGGGGATAATGTGCACAGTACAGGTACCTGGCAGGAGAGGAGATAATGTGCACAGTACAGGTGTCTGGCAGGAGAGGGGATAATGTGCACAGTACTGTGCCTGGCAGGAGAGGAGATAATGTGCACAGTTAAGGTACCTGGCAGGAGAGTGGATAATGTGCACAGTACTGGTGCCTGGCAGGAGAGGGGATAATGTGCACAGTACTGGTGTCTGGCAGGAGAGGGGATAATGTGCACAGTAGAGGCACTTGGCAGGAGAGGGGATAGAGGGGATAATGTGCACAGTACTGTGCCTGGCAGGAGGGGGGATAATGTGCACAGTACTGTACCTGGCAGGAGAGGGGATAATGTGCACAGTACTGTGCCTGGCAGGAGAGGGGATAATGTGCACAATACTGTGCCTGGCAGGAGAGGGGATAATGTGCACAGTACAGGCACCTGGCAGGAGAGGGGATAATGTGCACAGAACAGGCATCTGGCAGGAGAGGGGATAATGTGCACAGTACAGGACGCCTGGCAGGAGAGGGGATAATGTGCACAGTACAGGCGCCTGGCAGGAGAGGGGATAATCTGCACAGTACAGGCGCCTGGCAGGAGAGGGGATAATGTGCACAGTACAGGCGCCTGGCAGGAGAGGGGATAATGTGCACAGTACTGTGCCTGGCAGGAGAGGCGATAATGTGCACAGTACTGGTACCTGGCAGGAGAGGGGATAATGTGCACAGTTCAGTGCCTGGCAGGAGAGGGGATAATGTGCACAGTACTGGTACCTGGCAGGAGAGGGGAAAATGTGCACAGTACTGGTGCCTGGCAGGAGAGGGGATAATGTGCACAGTACAGGTGCCTGGCAGGAGAGGGGATAATGTGCACGGTACAGGTGCCTGGCAGGAGAGGGGATAATGTG
This sequence comes from Taudactylus pleione, assembly GCA_031769625.1. NCBI lineage: Eukaryota > Metazoa > Chordata > Amphibia > Anura > Myobatrachidae > Taudactylus > Taudactylus pleione. The sequence goes on from JAUIMM010002119.1 coordinate 45,584, forward strand.
CACGGTACTGGTGCCTGGAAGGAGAGGGGATAATGTGCACGGTACAGGTACCTGGCAGGAGAGGGGATAATGTGCACGGTACAGGTACCTGGCAGGAGAGGGGATAATGTGCACAGTACTGTGTCTGGCAGGAGAGGGGATAATGTGCACAGTACTGTGCCTGGCAGGAGAGGGGATAATGTGCACAGTACTGTGCCTGGCAGGAGAGGGGATAATGTGCACAGTACATGCACCTGGCAGGAGAGGGGATAATGAGCACAGTACAGGTGCCTGGCAGGAGAGGGGATAATGAGCACAGTACAGGTGCCTGGCAGGAGAGGAGATAATGTGCACAGTACAGGCGCCTGGCAGGAGAGGGTATAATGTGCACAGTACTGTGCCTGGCAGGAGAGGGGATAATGTGCACAGTACTGGTACCTGGCAGGAGAGGGGATAATGTGCACAGTACTGGTACCTGGCAGGAGAGGGGATAATGTGCACAGTACTGTGCCTGGCAGGAGAGGGGATAATGTGCACAGTACAGGCACCTGGCAAGAGAAGGGATAATGTGCACAGTACAGGCACCTGGCAGGAGAGGGGATAATGTGCACAGTACAGGCGCCTGGCAGGAGAGGGGATAATGTGCACAGTACTGTGCCTGGCAGGAGAGGGGATAATGTGCACAGTACAGGCGCCTGGAAGGAGAGTGGATAATGCGCACAGTACAGGCGCCTGGAAGGAGAGGGGATAATGCGCACAGAACTGGTGCCTGGCAGGAGAGGGGATAGTGCGCACAGTACAGGCGCCTGGCAGGAGAGGGGATAATGCGCACAGTACAGGCGCCTGGCAGGAGAGGGGATAATGCGCACAGTACAGGCGCCTGGAAGGAGAGGGGATAATGCGCACAGTACAGGCGCCTGGAAGGAGAGGGGATAATGTGCACAGAACTGGTGCCTGGCAGGAGAGGGGATAATGTGCACAGAACTGGTGCCTGGCAGGAGAGGGGATAATGTGCACAGTACAGGCGCCTGGAAGGAGAGGGGATAATGCGCACAGTACAGGCGCCTGGAAGGAGAGGAGATAATGCGCACAGAACTGGTGCCTGGCAGGAGAGGGGATAGTGTGCACAGTACAGGCGCCTGGCAGGAGAGGGGATAATGCGCACAGTACAGGCGCCTGGCAGGAGAGGGGATAATGCGCACAGTACAGGCGCCTGGAAGGAGAGGGGATAATGCGCACAGTACAGGCGCCTGGAAGGAGAGGGGATAATGCGCACAGAACTGGTGCCTGGCAGGAGAGGGGATAATGTGCACAGAACTGGTGCCTGGCAGGAGAGGGGATAATGTGCACAGTACAGGCACCTGGCAGGAGAGGGGATAGAGGGGATAATGTGCACAGTACTGTGCCTGGCAGGAGGGGGGATAATGTGCACAGTACTGTACCTGGCAGGAGAGGGGATAATGTGCACAGTACTGTGCCTGGCAGGAGAGGGGATAATGTGCACAGTACTGTGCCTGGCAGGAGAGGGGATAATGTGCACTGTACAGGTACCTGGCAGGATAGGGGATAATGTGCACAGTACTGTGCCTGGCAGGAGAGGGGATAATGTGCACAGTACAGGTACCTGGCAGGAGAGGGGATAATGTGCACAGTACTGTGCCTGGCAGGAGAGGGGATAATGTGCACAGTACAGGTACCTGGCAGGAGAGGGGATAATGTGCACAGTACAGGTGCCTGGCAGGAGAGGAGATAATGTGCACAGTACAAGTGCCTGGCAGGAGAGGGGATAATGTGCACAGTTCTGTGCCTGGCAGGAGAGGGGATAAAGTGCACTGTACTGGTACCTGGCAGGAGAGGGGATAATGTGCACAGTACTGTGCCTGGCAGGAGAAGGGATAATGTGCACAGTACAGGCACCTGGCAGGAGAGGGGATAATGTGCACAGTACTGGTGCCTGGCAGGAGAGGGGATAATGTGCACAGTACTGGTGCCTGGCAGGAGAGGGGATAATGTGCACAGTACAGGCACCTGGCAGGAGAGGGGATAATGTGCACAGTACTATGCCTGGCAGGAGAGGGGATAATGTGCACAGTACTGTGCCTGGCAGGAGAGGGGATAATGTGCACAGTACAGGTACCAGGCAGGATAGGGGATAATGTGCACAGTACTGTGCCTGGCAGGAGAGGGGATAATGTGCACAGTACTGTGCCTGGAAGGAGAGGGGATAATGTGCACAGTACTGTGCCTGGCAGGAGAGGGGATAATGTGCACAGTACAGGCACCTGGCAGGAGAGGGGATAATGTGCACAGTACAGGTGCCTGGCAGGAGAGGAGAAAATGTGCACAGTACAGGTGTCTGGCAGGAGAGGGGATAATGTGCACAGTACTGTGCCTGGCAGGAGAGGGGATAAAGTGCACAGTACTGGTACCTGGCAGGAGAGGGGATAATGTGCACAGTACTGGTGCCTGGCAGGAGAGGGGATAATGTGCACAGTACTGGTGCCTGGCAGGAGAGGGGATAATGTGCACAGTACAGGCGCCTGGCAGGAGAGGGGATAGAGGGGATAATGTGCACAGTACTGTGCCTGGCAGGAGGGGTGATAATGTGCACAGTACTGTACCTGGCAGGAGAGGGGATAATGTGCACAGTACTGTGCCTGGCAGGAGAGGGGATAATGTGCACAGTACTGTGCCTGGCAGGAGAGGGGATAATGTGCACAGTACAGGTACCTGGCAGGATAGGGGATAATGTGCACAGTACTGTGCCTGGCAGGAGAGGGGATAATGTGCACAGTACTGGTACCTGGCAGGAGAGGGGATAATGTGCACAGTACTGTGCCTGGCAGGAGAGGGGATAATGTGCACAGTACAGGTACCTGGCAGGAGAGGGGATAATGTGCACAGTACAGGTACCTGGCAGGAGAGGGGATAATGTGCACAGTACAGGTGCCTGGCAGGAGAGGAGATAATGTGCACAGTACAAGTGCCTGGCAGGAGAGGGGATAATGTGCACTGTACTGGTACCTGGCAGGAGAGGGGATAATGTGCACAGTACTGTGCCTGGCAGGAGAGGGGATAATGTACACAGTACAGGCACCTGGCAGGAGAGGGGATAATGTGCACAGTACAGGCGCCTGGCAGGAGAGGGGATAATGTGCACAGTACTGGTGCCTGGCAGGAGAGGGGATGATGTGCACAGTACTGGTGCCTGGCAGGAGAGGGGATAATGTGCACAGTACAGGCGCCTGGCAGGAGAGGGGATAATGTGCACAGTACTGTGCCTGGCAGGAGGGGGGATAATGTGCACAGTACTGTACCTGGCAGTAGAGGGGATAATGTGCACAGTACTATGCCTGGCAGGAGAGGGGATAATGTGCACAGTTCTGTGCCTGGCAGGAGAGGGGATAATGTGCACAGTACAGGTACCTGGCAGGATAGGGGATAATGTGCACAGTACTGTGCCTGGCAGGAGAGGGGATAATGTGCACAGTACTGTGCCTGGAAGGAGAGGGGATAATGTGCACAGTACTGTGCCTGGCAGGAGAGGGGATAATGTGCACAGTACAGGCACCTGGCAGGAGAGGGGATAATGTGCACAGTACAGGTGCCTGGCAGGAGAGGAGATAATGTGCACAGTACAGGTGTCTGGCAGGAGAGGGGATAATGTGCACAGTACTGTGCCTGGCAGGAGAGGGGATAAAGTGCACAGTACTGGTACCTGGCAGGAGAGGGGATAATGTGCACAGTACTGGTGCCTGGCAGGAGAGGGGATAATGTGCACAGTACTGGTGCCTGGCAGGAGATGGGATAATGTGCACAGTACAGGCGCCTGGCAGGAGAGGGGATAGAGGGGATAATGTGCACAGTACTGTGCCTGGCAGGAGGGGTGATAATGTGCACAGTACTGTACCTGGCAGGAGAGGGGATAATGTGCACAGTACTGTGCCTGGCAGGAGAGGGGATAATGTGCACAGTACTGTGCCTGGCAGGAGAGGGGATAATGTGCACAGTACAGGTACCTGGCAGGATAGGGGATAATGTGCACAGTACTGTGCCTGGCAGGAGAGGGGATAATGTGCACAGTACTGGTACCTGGCAGGAGAGGGGATAATGTGCACAGTACTGGTGCCTGGCAGGAGAGGGGATAATGTGCACAGTACTGGTGCCTGGCAGGAGAGGGGATAATGTGCACAGTACTGGTACCTGGCAGGAGAGGGGATAATGTACACAGTAGTGGTACCTGGCAGGAGAGGGGATAATGTACACAGTAGTGGTACCTGGCAGGAGAGGGGATAATGTGCACAGTTCTGTGCCTGGCAGGAGAGGGGATAATGTGCACAGTACTGTGCCTGGCAGGAGAGGGGATAATGTGCACAGTACTGGTACCTGGCAGGAGAGGGGATAATGTGCACAGTACTGGTGCCTGGCAGGAGAGGGGATAATGTGCACAGTACTGGTGCCTGGCAGGAGATGGGATAATGTGCACAGTACAGGCGCCTGGCAGGAGAGGGGATAGAGGGGATAATGTGCACAGTACTGTGCCTGGCAGGAGAGGGGATAAAGTGCACAGTACTGGTACCTGGCAGGAGAGGGGATAATGTGCACAGTACTGGTGCCTGGCAGGAGAGGGGATAATGTGCACAGTACTGGTGCCTGGCAGGAGATGGGATAATGTGCACAGTACAGGCGCCTGGCAGGAGAGGGGATAGAGGGGATAATGTGCACAGTACTGTGCCTGGCAGGAGGGGTGATAATGTGCACAGTACTGTACCTGGCAGGAGAGGGGATAATGTGCACAGTACTGTGCCTGGCAGGAGAGGGGATAATGTGCACAGTACTGTGCCTGGCAGGAGAGGGGATAATGTGCACAGTACAGGTACCTGGCAGGATAGGGGATAATGTGCACAGTACTGTGCCTGGCAGGAGAGGGGATAATGTGCACAGTACTGGTACCTGGCAGGAGAGGGGATAATGTGCACAGTACTGGTGCCTGGCAGGAGAGGGGATAATGTGCACAGTACTGGTGCCTGGCAGGAGAGGGGATAATGTGCACAGTACTGGTACCTGGCAGGAGAGGGGATAATGTACACAGTAGTGGTACCTGGCAGGAGAGGGGATAATGTACACAGTAGTGGTACCTGGCAGGAGAGGGGATAATGTGCACAGTTCTGTGCCTGGCAGGAGAGGGGATAATGTGCACAGTACTGTGCCTGGCAGGAGAGGGGATAATGTGCACAGTACTGGTACCTGGCAGGAGAGGGGATAATGTGCACAGTACAGGCGCCTGCAGGAGGGGGGATAATGTGCACAGTACAGGCGCCTGGCAGGAGAGGGGATAATTTGCACAGTACTGTGCCTGGCAGGAGAGGGAATAATGTGCACAGTACTGGTACCTGGCAGGAGAGGGGATAATGTGCACAGTACAGGTGCCTGGCAGGAGAGGGGATAATGTGCACAGTAAAGGTACCTGGCAGGAGAGGGGATAATGTGCACAGTACAGGTGCCTGGCAGGAGGGGGGATAATGTGCACAGTACAGGTTCCAGGCAGGAGAGGGGATAATGTGCACAGTACTGTGCCTGGCAGGAGAGGGGATAATGTGCACAGTACAGGCGTCTGGCAGGAGAGGGGATAACGTGCACAGTACAGGCACCTGGCAGGAAAGGGGATAACGTGCACAGTACAGGCGCCTGGCAGGAGAGCGGATAACGTGCACAGTACAGGCGCCTGGCAGGAGAGGGAATAACGTGCACAGTACCGGCGCCTGGCAGGAGAGGGGATAACGTGCACAGTACAGGCGCCTGGCAGGAGAGGGGATAACGTGCACAGTACAGGCACCTGGCAGGAGAGGGAATAACGTGCACAGTACAGGCGCCTGGTAGGAGAGGGGATAACGTGCACAGTACCGGCGCCTGGCAGGAGAGGGGATAACGTGCACAGTACCGGCGCCTGGCAGGAGAGGGGATAATGTGAACAGTACAGGCGCCTGGCAGGAGAGGGGATAATGTGCACAGTACAGGCGCCTGGCAGGAGAGGGGACAATGTGCACAGTACAGGCGCCTTGCAGGAGAGGGGATAATGTGCACAGTACTGTGCCTGGCTGGAGAGGGGATAATGTGCACAGTACAGGCACCTGGCAGGAGAGGGGATAATGTGCACAGTTCTGTGCCTGGCAGGAGAGGGGATAATGTGCACAGTACTGGTACCTGGCAGGAGAGGGGATAATGTGCACAGTACTGGTGCTTGGTAGGAGAGGGGATAATGTGCACAGTACTGGTACCTGGCAGGAGAGAGGATAATGTGCACAGTTCTGTGCCTGGCAGGAGAGGGGATAATGTGCACAGTACTGGTACCTGGCAGGAGAGGGGATAATGTGCACAGTACTGTGCCTGGCAGGAGAGGGGATAATGTGCACAGTACTGTGCCTGGCAGGAGAGGGGATAATGTGCACAGTACTGGTACCTGGCAGGAGAGGGGATAATGTGCACAGTACAGGTACCTGGCAGGAGAGGGGATAATGTGCACAGTACTGGTGCCTGGCAGGAGAGGGGATAATGTGCACAGTACAGGTGCCTGGCAGGAGAGGGGATAATGTGCACAGTACTGTGCCTGGCAGGAGAGGGGATAATTTGCACAGTACTGGTGCCTGGCAGGAAAGGGGATAATGTGCACGGTACTGGTGCCTGGCAGGAGAGGGGATAATGTGCACGGTACAAGTACCTGGCAGGAGAGGGGATAATGTGCACAGTACTGTGCCTGGCAGGAGAGGGGATAATGTGCACAGTACTGTGCCTGGCAGTAGAGGGGATAATGTGCACAGTACTGGTACCTGGCAGGAGAGGGGATAATGTGCACAGTACAGGTGCCTGGCAGGAGAGGGGATAATGTGCACAGTACAGGCGCCTGGCAGGAGCGGGGATAATGTGCACAGTACAGGCGCCTGGCAGGAGAAGGGATAATGTGCACAGTACTGGTACCTGGCAGGAGAGGGGATAATGTGCACAGTACTGGTGCCTGGCAGGAGAGGGGATAATGTGCACAGTACTGGTGCCTGGCAGGAGAGGGGATAATGTGCACAGTACAGGCGCCTGGCAGGAGCGGGGATAGAGGGGATAATGTGCACAGTACTGTGCCTGGCAGGAGGGGTGATAATGTGCACAGTACTGTACCTGGCAGGAGAGGGGATAATGTGCACAGTACTGTGCCTGGCAGGAGAGGGGATAATGTGCACAGTACTGTGCCTGGCAGGAGAGGGGATAATGTGCACAGTACAGGTACCTGGCAGGATAGGGGATAATGTGCACAGTACTGTGCCTGGCAGGAGAGGGGATAATGTGCACAGTACTGTGCCTGGCAGGAGAGGGAATAATGTGCACAGTACTGGTACCTGGCAGGAGAGGGGATAATGTGCACAGTACAGGTGCCTGGCAGGAGGGGGGATAATGTGCACAGTACAGGCGCCTGGCAGGAGAGGGGATAATTTGCACAGTACTGTGCATGGCAGGAGAGGGGATAATGTGCACAGTACTGGTACCTGGCAGGAGAGGGGATAATGTGCACAGTACAGGTGCCTGGCAGGAGAGGGGATAATGTGCACAGTAAAGGTACCTGGCAGGAGAGGGGATAATGTGCACAGTACAGGTGCCTGGCAGGAGGGGGGATAATGTGCACAGTACAGGTTCCAGGCAGGAGAGGGGATAATGTGCACAGTACAGGCGTCTGGCAGGAGAGGGGATAACGTGCACAGTACAGGCACCTGGCAGAAAAGGGGATAACGTGCACAGTACAGGCGCCTGGCAGGAGAGGGGATAACGTGCACTGTACAGGCGCCTGGCAGGAGAGGGAATAACGTGCACAGTACAGGCGCCTGGCAGGAGAGGGGATAACGCGCACAGTACCGGCGCCTGGCAGGAGAGGGGATAATGTGCACAGTACAGGCGCCTGGCAGGAGATGGGATAATGTGCACAGTACAGGCGCCTGGCAGGAGAGGGGACAATGTGCACAGTACAGGCGCCTTGCAGGAGAGGGGATAATGTGCACAGTACTGGTGCCTGGCAGGAGAGGGGATAATGTGCACAGTACAGGCACCTGGCAGGAGAGGGGATAATGTGCACAGTTCTGTGCCTGGCAGGAGAGGGGATAATGTGCACAGTACTGGTACCTGGCAGGAGAGGGGATAATGTGCACAGTACTGGTGCTTGGTAGGAGAGGGGATAATGTGCACAGTTCTGTGCCTGGCAGGAGAGGGGATAATGTGCACAGTACTGGTACCTGGCAGGAGAGGGGATAATGTGCACAGTTCTGTGCCTGGCAGGAGAGGGGATAATGTGCACAGTACTGGTACCTGGCAGGAGAGGGGATAATGTGCACAGTACTGTGCCTGGCAGGAGAGGGGATAATGTGCACAGTACTGGTACCTGGCAGGAGAGGGGATAATGTGCACAGTACTGTGCCTGGCAGGAGAGGGGATAATGTGCACAGTACTGTGCCTGGCAGTAGAGGGGATAATGTGCACAGTACTGGTACCTGGCAGGAGAGGGGATAATGTGCACAGTACAGGTGCCTGGCAGGAGAGGGGATAATGTGCACAGTACAAGTGCCTGGCAGGAGAGGGGATAATGTGCACTGTACTGGTACCTGGCAGGAGAGGGGATAATGTGCACAGTACTGTGCCTGGCAGGAGAGGGGATAATGTACACAGTACAGGCACCTGGCAGGAGAGGGGATAATGTGCACAGTACAGGCGCCTGGCAGGAGAGGGGATAATGTGCACAGTACTGGTGCCTGGCAGGAGAGGGGATAATGTGCACAGTACAGGCGCCTGGCAGGAGAGGGGATAGAGGGGATAATGTGCACAGTACTGTGCCTGGCAGGAGAGGGGATAATGTGCACAGTACTGGTGCCTGGCAGGAGAGGGGATAATGTGCACAGTACAGGCGCCTGGCGGGAGAGGGGATAGAGGGGATAATGTGCACAGTACTGTGCCTGGCAGGAGGGGTGATAATGTGCACAGTACTGTACCTGGCAGGAGAGGGGATAATGTGCACAGTACTGTGCCTGGCAGGAGAGGGGATAATGTGCACAGTACTGTGCCTGGCAGGAGAGGGGATAATGTGCACAGTACAGGTACCTGGCAGGATAGGGGATAATGTGCACAGTACTGTGCCTGGCAGGAGAGGGGATAATGTGCACAGTACTGTGCCTGGCAGGAGAGGGGATAATGTGCACAGTACTGGTACCTGGCAGGAGAGGGGATAATGTACACAGTAGTGGTACCTGGCAGGAGAGGGGATAATGTACACAGTAGTGGTACCTGGCAGGAGAGGGGATAATGTGCACAGTTCTGTGCCTGGCAGGAGAGGGGATAATGTGCACAGTACTGTGCCTGGCAGGAGAGGGGATAATGTGCACAGTACTGGTACCTGGCAGGAGAGGGGATAATGTGCACAGTACAGGTGCCTGGCAGGAGGGGGGATAATGTGCACAGTACAGGCGCCTGGCAGGAGAGGGGATAATTTGCACAGTACTGTGCCTGGCAGGAGAGGGGATAATGTACACAGTAGTGGTACCTGGCAGGAGAGGGGATAATGTACACAGTAGTGGTACCTGGCAGGAGAGGGGATAATGTGCACAGTTCTGTGCCTGGCAGGAGAGGGGATAATGTGCACAGTACTGTGCCTGGCAGGAGAGGGGATAATGTGCACAGTACTGGTACCTGGCAGGAGAGGGGATAATGTGCACAGTACAGGTGCCTGGCAGGAGGGGGGATAATGTGCACAGTACAGGCGCCTGGCAGGAGAGGGGATAATTTGCACAGTACTGTGCCTGGCAGGAGAGGGGATAATGTGCACAGTACTGGTACCTGGCAGGAGAGGGGATAATGTGCACAGTACAGGCGTCTGGCAGGAGAGGGGATAACGTGCACAGTACAGGCACCTGGCAGGAAAGGGGATAACGTGCACAGTACAGGCGCCTGGCAGGAGAGGGGATAACGTGCACAGTACAGGCGCCTGGCAGGAGAGGGAATAACGTGCACAGTACCGGCACCTGGCAGGAGAGGGGATAACGTGCACAGTACAGGCGCCTGGCAGGAGAGGGGATAACGTGCACAGTACAGGCGCCTGGCAGGAGAGGGAATAACGTGCACAGTACAGGCGCCTGGCAGGAGAGGGGATAACGTGCACAGTACCGGCACCTGGCAGGAGAGGGGATAACGTGCACAGTACCGGCGCCTGGCAGGAGAGGGGATAATGTGCACAGTACAGGCACCTGGCAGGAGAGGGGACAATGTGCACAGTACAGGCGCCTGGCAGGAGAGGGGACAATGTGCACAGTACAGGCGCCTTGCAGGAGAGGGGATAATGTGCACAGTACTGTGCCTGGCTGGAGAGGGGATAATGTGCACAGTACAGGCACCTGGCAGGAGAGGGGATAATGTGCACAGTTCTGTGCCTGGCAGGAGAGGGGATAATGTGCACAGTACTGGTACCTGGCAGGAGAGGGGATAATGTGCACAGTACTGGTGCTTGGTAGGAGAGGGGATAATGTGCACAGTACTGGTACCTGGCAGGAGAGGGGATAATGTGCACAGTTCTGTGCCTGGCAGGAGAGGGGATAATGTGCACAGTACTGGTACCTGGCAGGAGAGGGGATAATGTGCACAGTACTGTGCCTGGCAGGAGAGGGGATAATGTGCACAGTACTGTGCCTGGCAGGAGAGGGGATAATGTGCACGGTACTGGTGCCTGGCAGGAGAGGGGATAATGTGCACGGTACAAGTACCTGGCAGGAGAGGGGATAATGTGCACAGTACTGTGCCTGGCAGGAGAGGGGATAATGTGCACAGTACTGTGCCTGGCAGTAGAGGGGATAATGTGCACAGTACTGGTACCTGGCAGGAGAGGGGATAATGTGCACAGTACAGGTGCCTGGCAGGAGAGGGGATAATGTGCACAGTACAGGCGCCTGGCAGGAGCGGGGATAATGTGCACAGTACAGGCGCCTGGCAGGAGAAGGGATAATGTGCACAGTACTGGTACCTGGCAGGAGAGGGGATAATGTGCACAGTACTGGTGCCTGGAAGGAGAGGGGATAATGTGCACAGTACTGGTGCCTGGCAGGAGAGGGGATAATGTGCACAGTACAGGCGCCTGGCAGGAGAGGGGATAGAGGGGATAATGTGCACAGTACTGTGCCTGGCAGGAGGGGTGATAATGTGCACAGTACTGTACCTGGCAGGAGAGGGGATAATGTGCACAGTACTGTGCCTGGCAGGAGAGGGGATAATGTGCACAGTACTGTGCCTGGCAGGAGAGGGGATAATGTGCACAGTACAGGTACCTGGCAGGATAGGGGATAATGTGCACAGTACTGTGCCTGGCAGGAGAGGGGATAATGTGCACAGTACTGTGCCTGGCAGGAGAGGGAATAATGTGCACAGTACTGGTACCTGGCAGGAGAGGGGATAAGGTGCACAGTACAGGTGCCTGGCAGGAGGGGGGATAATGTGCACAGTACAGGCGCCTGGCAGGAGAGGGGATAATTTGCACAGTACTGTGCATGGCAGGAGAGGGGATAATGTGCACAGTACAGGCGCCTGGCAGGAGAGGGGATAATGTGCACAGTACAGGTGCCTGGCAGGAGAGGGGATAATGTGCACAGTAAAGGTACCTGGCAGGAGAGGTGATAATGTGCACAGTACAGGTGCCTGGCAGGAGGGGGGATAATGTGCACAGTACAGGTTCCAGGCAGGAGAGGGGATAATGTGCACAGTACTCTGCCTGGCAGGAGAGGGGATAATGTGCACAGTACAGGTGCCTGGCAGGAGAGGGGATAATGTGCACAGTAAAGGTACCTGGCAGGAGAGGGGATAATGTGCACAGTACAGGTGCCTGGCAGGAGGGGGGATAATGTGCACAGTACAGGTTCCAGGCAGGAGAGCGGATAATGTGCACAGTACAGGCGTCTGGCAGGAGAGGGGATAACGTGCACAGTACAGGCGCCTGGCAGGAGAGGGGATAACGTGCACTGTACAGGCGCCTGGCAGGAGAGGGAATAACGTGCACAGTACAGGCACCTGGCAGGAGAGGGGATAACGTGCACAGTACCGGCGCCTGGCAGGAGAGGGGATAATGTGCACAGTACAGGCGCCTGGCAGGAGATGGGATAATGTGCACAGTACAGGCGCCTGGCAGGAGAGGGGACAATGTGCACAGTACAGGCGCCTTGCAGGAGAGGGGATAATGTGCACAGTACTGTGCCTGGCAGGAGAGGGGATAATGTGCACAGTACTGGTACCTGGCAGGAGAGGGGATAATGTGCACAGTACTGGTGCTTGGTAGGAGAGGGGATAATGTGCACAGTTCTGTGCCTGGCAGGAGAGGGGATAATGTGCACAGTACTGGTACCTGGCAGGAGAGGGGATAATGTGCACAGTACTGTGCCTGGCAGGAGAGGGGATAATGTGCACAGTACTGGTACCTGGCAGGAGAGGGGATAATGTGCACAGTACTGGTGCTTGGTAGGAGAGGGGATAATGTGCACAGTTCTGTGCCTGGCAGGAGAGGGGATAATGTGCACAGTACTGGTACCTGGCAGGAGAGGGGATAATGTGCACAGTTCTGTGCCTGGCAGGAGAGGGGATAATGTGCACAGTACTCTTACCTGGCAGGAGAGGGGATAATGTGCACAGTACTGTGCCTGGCAGGAGAGGGGATAATGTGCACAGTACTGGTACCTGGCAGGAGAGGGGATAATGTGCACAGTACTGTGCCTGGCAGGAGAGGGGATAATGTGCACAGTACTGTGCCTGGCAGTAGAGGGGATAATGTGCACAGTACTGGTACCTGGCAGGAGAGGGGATAATGTGCACAGTACAGGTGCCTGGCAGGAGAGGGGATAATGTGCACAGTACAGGCGCCTGGCAGGAGCGGGGATAATGTGCACAGTACAGGCGCCTGGCAGGAGAAGGGATAATGTGCACAGTACAGGCGCCTGGTAGGAGAGTGGATAATGTGCACAGTACTGGCGCCTGGCAGGAGAGGGGATAATAAGCACAGTACTGTGCATGGCAGGAGAGGGGATAATGTGCACAGTACAGGCGCCTGGCAGGAGAGGGGATAATGTGCACAGTAAAGGTACCTGGCAGGAGAGGGGATAATGTGCACAGTACAGGTGCCTGGCAGGAGGGGGGATAATGTGCACAGTACAGGCGCCTGGCAGGAGAGGGGATAATGTGCACAGTACAGGCGCCTGGCAGGAGAGGGGATAATTTGCACAGTACTGTGCCTGGCAGGAGAGGGGATAATGTGCACAGTACTGGTACCTGGCAGGAGAGGGGATAATGTGCACAGTACAGGTGCCTGGCAGGAGAGGGGATAATGTGCACAGTAAAGGTACCTGGCAGGAGAGGGGATAATGTGCACAGTACTGTACCTGGCAGGAGAGGGGATAGTGTGCACAGTACAGGTGCCTGGCAGGAGGGGGGATAATGTGCACAGTACAGGTTCCAGGCAGGAGAGGGGATAATGTGCACAGTACTGTGCCTGGCAGGAGAGGGGATAATGTGCACAGTACTGTGCCTGGCAGGAGGGGGGATAATGTGCACAGTTCAGGCACCAGGCAGGAGACGGGATAATGTGCACAGTACTGTGCCTGGCAGCAGATGGGATAATGTGCACAGTACAGGCGCCTGGCAGGAGAGGGGATAATGTGCACAGTACAGGTGCCTGGCAGGAGAGGGGATAATGTGCACAGTACAGGTACCTGGCAGGAGAGGGGATAATGTGCACTGTACAGGTACCTGGCAGGAGAGGGGATAATGTGCACAGTACAGGTGCCTGGCAGGAGAGGGGATAATGTGCACAGTACTGGCACTTGGCAGGAGAGGGGATAATGTGCACAGTACAGGCGCCTGGCAGGAGAAGGGATAGAGGGGATAATGTGCACAGTTCAGGCACCAGGCAGGAGATGGGATAATGTGCACAGTACTGTGCCTGGCAGGAGAGGGGATAATGTGCACAGTACCGGCGCCTGGCAGGAGAGGGGATAATGTGCACAGTACAGGCGCCTGGCAGGAGAGGGGATAATGTGCACAGTACAGGCGCCTGGCAGGAGAAGGGATAATGTGCACAGTACTGTGCCTGGCAGGAGACGGGATAACGTGCACAGTACCGGCGCCTGGCAGGAGAGGGGATAATGTGCACAGTACTGGTGCCTGGCAGGAGAGGGGATAATGTGCACAGTACAGGCGCCTGGCAGGAGAAGGGATAATGTGCACAGTACAGGCGCCTGGCAGGAGAGTGGATAATGTGCACAGTACAGGTGCCTGGCAGGAGAGGGGATAATGTGCACAGTAAAGGTACCTGGCAGGAGAGGGGATAATGTGCACAGTACAGGTGCCTGGCAGGAGAGGGGATAATGTGCACAGTAAAGGTATCTGGCAGTAGAGGGGATAATGTGCACAGTACAGGTTACTGGCAGGAGAGGGGATAATGTGCACAGTACTGTGCCTGGCAGGAGAGGGGATAATGTGCACAGTACAGGCGCCTGGCAGGAGAGGGGATAATGTGCACAGTACTGTGCCTGGCAGGAGAGGGGATAATGTGCACAGTACTGGCACCTGGCAGGAGAGGGGATAATGTGCACAGTACAGGCGCCTGGCAGGAGAAGGGATAGAGGGGATAATGTGCACAGTACAGGCACCTGGCAGGAGAGGGGATAATGTGCACAGTACAGGTGCCTGGCAGGAGAGGGGATAATGTGCACTGTACAGGTACCTGGCAGGAGAGGGGATAATGTGCACAGTACAGGTGCCTGGCAGGAGAGGGGATAATGTGCACAGTACTGGCACCTGGCAGGAGAGGGGATAATGTGCACAGTACAGGCGCCTGGCAGGAGAAGGGATAGAGGGGATAATGTGCACAGTACTGTGCCTGGCAGGAGAGGGGATAATGTGCACAGTACAGGTGCCTGGCAGGAGAGGGGATAATGTGCACAGTACAGGTTCCTGGCAGGAGAGGGGATAATGTGCACAGTACAGGTTCCTGGCAGGAGAGGGGATAATGTGCACAGTACTGTGCCTGACAGGAGAGGGGATAATGTGCACAGTACAGGTACCTGGCAGGAGAGGGGATAACGTGCACAGTACAGGCGCCTGACAGGAGAGGGAATAACGTGCACAGTACAGGCGCCTGGCAGGAGAGGGGATAACGTGCACAGTACCGGCGCCTGGAAGGAGAGGGGATAACGTGCACAGTACCGGCGCCTGGCAGGAGAGGGGATAATGTGCACAGTACAGGCACCTGGCAGGAGATGGGATAATGTGCACAGTACAGGCGCCTGGCAGGAGAGGGGACAATGTGCACAGTACAGGCGCCTTGCAGGAGAGGGGATAATGTGCACAGTACTGTGCCTGGCAGGAGAGGGGATAATGTGCACAGTACAGGCACCTGGCAGGAAAGGGGATAATGTGCACAGTTCTGTGCCTGGCAGGAGAGGGGATAATGTGCACAGTACTGGTACCTGGCAGGAGAGGGGATAATGTGCACAGTACTGGTGCTTGGCAGGAGAGGGGATAATGTGCACAGTACTGGTACCTGGCAGGAGAGGGGATAATGTGCACAGTTCTGTGCCTGGCAGGAGAGGGGATAATGTGCACAGTACTGGTACCTGGCAGGAGAGGGGATAATGTGCACAGTACTGTGCATGGCAGGAGAGGGGATAATGTGCACAGTACTGGTACCTGGCTGGAGAGGGGATAATGTGCACAGTACAGGTACCTGGCAGGAGAGGGGATAATGTGCACAGTACTGGTGCCTGGCAGGAGAGTGGATAATGTGCACAGTACAGGTGCCTGGCAGGAGAGGGGATAATGTGCACAGTACTGTGCCTGGCAGGAGAGGGGATAATGTGCACAGTACTGGTGCCTGGCAGGAGAGGGGATAATGTGCACGGTACTGGTGCCTGGCAGGAGAGGGGATAATGTGCACAGTACAAGTACCTGGCAGGAGAGGGGATAATGTGCACAGTACTGTGCCTGGCAGGAGAGGGGATAATGTGCACAGTACTGTGCCTGGCAGGAGAGGGGATAATGTGCACAGTACTGTGCATGGCAGGAGAGGGGATAATGTGCACAGTACAGGCGCCTGGCAGGAGAGGGGATAATGTGCACAGTAAAGGTACCTGGCAGGAGAGGGGATAATGTGCACAGTACTGGTGCCTGGCAGGAGAGGGGATAATGTGCACAGTACAGGTGCCTGGCAGGAGGGGGGATAATGTGCACAGTACAGGCGCCTGGCAGGAGAGGGGATAATGTGCACAGTACAGGCACCTGGCAGGAGAGGGGATAATGTGCACAGTACTGTGCCTGGCAGGAGAGGGGATAATGTGCACAGTACTGGTACCTGGCAGGAGAGGGGATAATGTGCACAGTACAGGTGCCTAGCAGGAGAGGGGATAATGTGCACAGTACAGGCGCCTGGCAGGAGAGGGGATAATGTGCACAGTTCTGTGCCTGGCAGGAGAGGGGATAATGTGCACAGTACTGGTACCTGGCAGGAGAGGGGATAATGTGCACAGTACAGGTGCCTGGCAGGAGAGGGGATAATGTGCACAGTAAAGGTACCTGGCAGGAGAGGGGATAATGTGCACAGTACAGGTGCCTGGCAGGAGGGGGGATAATGTGCACAGTACAGGTTCCAGGCAGGAGAGGGGATAATGTGCACAGTACTGTGCCTGGCAGGAGAGGGGATAATGTGCACAGTACTGTGCCTGGCAGGAGGGGGGATAATGTGCACAGTACAGGTTCCTGGCAGGATAGGGGATAATGTGCACAGTTCAGGCACCAGGCAGGAGACGGGATAATGTGCACAGTACTGTGCCTGGCAGCAGATGGGATAATAAGCACAGTACAGGCGCTTGGCAGGAGAGTTGATAATGTGCACAGTACAGGTACCTGGCAGGAGAGGGGATAATGTGCACAGTACAGGTACCTGGCAGGAGAGGGGATAATGTGCACTGTACAGGTACCTGGCAGGAGAGGGGATAATGTGCACAGTACTGGCACCTGGCAGGAGAGGGGATAATGTGCACAGTACAGGCGCCTGGCAGGAGAAGGGATAGAGGGGATAATGTGCACAGTACTGTGCCTGGCAGGAGAGGGGATAATGTGCACAGTACCGGCGCCTGGCAGGAGAGGGGATAATGTGCACAGTACAGGCGCCTGGCAGGAGAGGGGATAATGTGCACAGTACAGGCGCCTGGCAGGAGAAGGGATAGAGGGGATAATGTGCACAGTACTGTGCCTGGCAGGAGAGGGGATAACGTGCACAGTACCGGCGCCTGGCAGGAGAGGGGATAATGTGCACAGTACAGGCGCCTGGCAGGAGATGGGATAATGTGCACTGTACAGGAGCCTGGCAGGAGAGGGGATAATGTGCACAGTACAGGCGCCTGGCAGGAGAGGGGATAATGTGCACAGTACTGTGCCTGGCAGGAGAGGGGATAATGTGCACAGTACTGGTACCTGGCAGGAGAGGGGATAATGTGCACAGTTCTGTGCCTGGCAGGAGAGGGGATAACGTGCACAGTACTGGTACCTGGCAGGAGAGGGGATAATGTGCACAGTACAGGTGCCTGGCACTAGAGGGGATAATGTGCACAGTACAGGTGCCTGGCAGGAGAGGGGATAATGTGCACAGTACAGGCGCCTGGCAGGAGAAGGGATAATGTGCACAGTACAGGCGCATGGCAGGAGAAGGGATAATGTGCACAGTACAGGCGCCTGGCAGGAGAGTGGATAATGTGCACAGTACAGGCGCCTGGCAGGAGAGAGGATAATAAGCACAGTACAGGCGCCTGGAAGGAGAGGGGATATTGCGCACAGTACAGGCGCCTGGAAGGAGAGGGGATAATGCGCACAGTACAGGCGCCTGGCAGGAGAGGGGATAATGCGCACAGTACAGGCGCCTGGAAGGAGAGGGGATATTGCGCACAGTACAGGCGCCTGGAAGGAGAGGGGATAATGCGCACAGTACAGGCGCCTGGCAGGAGAGGGGATAATGTGCACAGAACTGGTGCCTGGCAGGAGAGGGGATAATGTGCACAGTACTGTGCCTGGCAGGAGAGGGGATAATGTGCACAGTACAGGTACCTGGCAGGAGAGGGGATAATGTGCACAGTACTGTGCCTGGCAGGAGAGGAGATAATGTGCACAGTTAAGGTACCTGGCAGGAGAGGGGATAATGTGCACAGTACTGGTGCCTGGCAGGAGAGGGTATAATGTGCACAGTACTGGTGCCTGGCAGGAGAGGGGATAATGTGCACAGTACAGGCACCTGGCAGGAGAGGGGATAGAGGGGATAATGTGCACAGTACTGTGCCTGGCAGGAGGGGGGATAATGTGCACAGTACTGTACCTGGCAGGAGAGGGGATAATGTGCACAGTACTGTGCCTGGCAGGAGAGGGGATAATGTGCACAATACTGTGCCTGGCAGGAGAGGGGATAATGTGCACAGTACAGGCACCTGGCAGGAGAGGGGATAATGTGCACAGAACAGGCACCTGGCAGGAGAGGGGATAATGTGCACAGTACAGGCGCCTGGCAGGAGAGGGGATAATGTGCACAGTACAGGCGCCTGGCAGGAGAGTGGATAATCTGCACAGTACAGGCGCCTGGCAGGAGAGCGGATAATGTGCACAGTACAGGCGCCTGGCAGGAGAGGGGATAATGTGCACAGTACTGTGCCTGGCAGGAGAGGGGATAATGTGCACAGTTCAGTGCCTGGCAGGAGAGGGGATAATGTGCACAGTACTGGTACCTGGCAGGAGAGGGGAAAATGTGCACAGTACTGGTGCCTGGCAGGAGAGGGGATAATGTGCACGGTACTGGTGCCTGGAAGGAGAGGGGATAATGTGCACGGTACAGGTACCTGGCAGGAGAGGGGATAATGTGCACGGTACAGGTACCTGGCAGGAGAGGGAATAATGTGCACAGTACTGTGTCTGGCAGGAGAGGGGATAATGTGCACAGTACTGTGCCTGGCAGGAGAGGGGATAATGTGCACAGTACTGTGCCTGGCAGGAGAGGGGATAATGTGCACAGTACATGCACCTGGCAGGAGAGGGGATAATGAGCACAGTACAGGTGCCTGGCAGGAGAGGGGATAATGAGCACAGTACAGGTGCCTGGCAGGAGAGGAGATAATGTGCACAGTACAGGCGCCTGGCAGGAGAGGGGATAATGTGCACAGTACTGTGCCTGGCAGGAGAGGGGATAATGTGCACAGTACTGGTACCTGGCAGGAGAGGGGATAATGTGCACAGTACTGGTACCTGGCAGGAGAGGGGATAATGTGCACAGTACTGTGCCTGGCAGGAGAGGGGATAATGTGCACAGTACAGGCACCTGGCAAGAGAAGGGATAATGTGCACAGTACAGGCACCTGGCAGGAGAGGGGATAATGTGCACAGTACAGGCGCCTGGCAGGAGAGGGGATAATGTGCACAGTACTGTGCCTGGCAGGAGAGGGGATAATGTGCACAGTACAGGCGCCTGGAAGGAGAGGGGATAATGCGCACAGTACAGGCGCCTGGAAGGAGAGGGGATAATGCGCACAGAACTGGTGCCTGGCAGGAGAGGGGATAATGTGCACAGAACTGGTGCCTGGCAGGAGAGGGGATAATGTGCACAGTACAGGCACCTGGCAGGAGAGGGGATAGAGGGGATAATGTGCACAGTACTGTGCCTGACAGGAGAGGGGATAATGTGCACTGTACAGGTACCTGGCAGGATAGGGGATAATGTGCACAGTACTGTGCCTGGCAGGAGAGGGGATAATGTGCACAGTACAGGTACCTGGCAGGAGAGGGGATAATGTGCACAGTACTGTGCCTGGCAGGAGAGGGGATAATGTGCACAGTACAGGTACCTGGCAGGAGAGGGGATAATGTGCACAGTACAAGTGTCTGGCAGGAGAGGGGATAATGTGCACTGTACTGGTACCTGGCAGGAGAGGGGATAATGTGCACAGTACAGGCGCCTGGCAGGAGAGGGGATAATGTGCACAGTACAGGCACCTGGCAGGAGAGGGGATAATGTGCACAGTACAGGCGCCTGGCAGGAGAGGGGATAATGTGCACAGTACTGGTGCCTGGCAGGAGAGGGGATAATGTGCACAGTACTGGTGCCTGGCAGGAGAGGGGATAATGTGCACAGTACAGGCACCTGGCAGGAGAGGGGATAATGTGCACAGTACTGTGCCTGGCAGGAGGGGGGATAATGTGCACAGTACTGTACCTGGCAGTAGAGGGGATAATGTGCACAGTACTATGCCTGGCAGGAGAGGGGTTAATGTGCACAGTACTGTGCCTGGCAGGAGAGGGGATAATGTGCACAGTACAGGTACCTGGCAGGATAGGGGATAATGTGCACAGTACTGTGCCTGGCAGGAGAGGGGATGATGTGCACAGTACTGTGCCTGGAAGGAGAGGGGATAATGTGCACAGTACTGTGCCTGGCAGGAGAGGGGATAATGTGCACAGTACAGGCACCTGGCAGGAGAGGGGATAATGTGCACAGTACAGGTGCCTGGCAGGAGAGGAGATAATGTGCACAGTACAGGTGTCTGGCAGGAGAGGGGATAATGTGCACAGTACTGTGCCTGGCAGGAGAGGGGATAAAGTGCACAGTACTGGTACCTGGCAGGAGAGGGGATAATGTGCACAGTACTGGTGCCTGGCAGGAGAGGGGATAATGTGCACAGCACTGGTGCCTGGCAGGAGAGGGGATAATGTGCACAGTACAGGCGCCTGGCAGGAGAGGGGATAGAGGGGATAATGTGCAAAGTACTGTGCCTGGCAGGAGGGGTGATAATGTGCACAGTACTGTACCTGGCAGGAGAGGGGATAATGTGCACAGTACTGTGCCTGGCAGGAGAGGGGATAATGTGCACAGTACTGGTGCCTGGCAGGAGAGGGGATAATGTGCACAGTACAGGTACCTGGCAGGATAGGGGATAATGTGCACAGTACTGTGCCTGGCAGGAGAGAGGATAATGTGCACAGTACTGTGCCTGGCAGGAGAGGGGATAATGTGCACAGTACTGGTACCTGGCAGGAGAGGGGATAATGTGCACAGTACTGTGCCTGGCAGGAGAGGGGATAATGTGCACAGTACAGGTACCTGGCAGGAGAGGGGATAATGTGCACAGTACAGGTGCCTGGCAGGAGAGGAGATAATGTGCACAGTACAAGTGCCTGGCAGGAGAGGGGATAATGTGCACTGTACTGTGCCTGGCAGGAGAGGGGATAATGTGCACAGTACAGGCACCTGGCAGGAGAGGGGATAATGTGCACAGTACAGGCGCCTGGCAGGAGAGGGGATAATGTGCACAGTACTGGTGCCTGGCAGGAGAGGGGATAATGTGCACAGTACTGGTGCCTGGCAGGAGAGGGGATAATGTGCACAGTACAGGCGCCTGGCAGGAGAGGGGATAATGTGCACAGTACTGTGCCTGGCAGGAGGGGGGATAATGTGCACAGTACTGTACCTGGCAGTAGAGGGGATAATGTGCACAGTACTATGCCTGGCAGGAGAGGGGATAATGTGCACAGTACTGTGCCTGGCAGGAGAGGGGATAATGTGCACAGTACAGGTACCTGGCAGGATAGGGGATAATGTGCACAGTACTGTGCCTGGCAGGAGAGGGGATAATGTGCACATTACTGTGCCTGGAAGGAGAGGGGATAATGTGCACAGTACTGTGCCTGGCAGGAGAGGGGATAATGTGCACAGTACAGGCACCTGGCAGGAGAGGGGATAATGTGCACAGTACAGGTGCCTGGCAGGAGAGGAGATAATGTGCACAGTACTGTGCCTGGCAGGAGAGGGGATAAAGTGCACAGTACTGGTACCTGGCAGGAGAGGGGATAATGTGCACAGTACTGGTGCCTGGCAGGAGAGGGGATAATGTGCACAGTACTGGTGCCTGGCAGGAGAGGGGATAATGTGCACAGTACAGGCACCTGGCAGGAGAGGGGATAGAGGGGATAATGTGCACAGTACTGTGCCTGGCAGGAGGGGTGATAATGTGCACAGTACTGTACCTGGCAGGAGAGGGGATAATGTGCACAGTACTGTGCCTGGCAGGAGAGGGGATAATGTGCACAGTACTGTGCCTGGCAGGAGAGGGGATAATGTGCACAGTACAGGTACCTGGCAGGATAGGGGATAATGTGCACAGTACTGTGCCTGGCAGGAGAGGGGATAATGTGCACAGTACTGTGCCTGGCAGGAGAGGGGATAATGTGCACAGTACTGGTACCTGGCAGGAGAGGGGATAATGTACACAGTAGTGGTACCTGGCAGGAGAGGGGATAATGTACACAGTAGTGGTACCTGGCAGGAGAGGGGATAATGTGCACAGTTCTGTGCCTGGCAGGAGAGGGGATAATGTGCACAGTACTGTGCCTGGCAGGAGAGGGGATAATGTGCACAGTACTGGTACCTGGCAGGAGAGGGGATAATGTGCACAGTACAGGTGCCTGGCAGGAGGGGGGATAATGTGCACAGTACAGGCGCCTGGCAGGAGAGGGGATAATTTGCACAGTACTGTGCCTGGCAGAAGAGGGGATAATGTGCACAGTACTGGTAGCTGGCAGGAGAGGGGATAATGTGCACAGTACAGGTGCCTGGCAGGAGAGGTGATAATGTGCAGAGTAAAGGTACCTGGCAGGAGAGGGGATAATGTGCACAGTACAGGTGCCTGGCAGGAGGGGGGATAATGTGCACAGTACAGGTTCCAGGCAGGAGAGGGGATAATGTGCACAGTACTGTGCCTGGCAGGAGAGGGGATAATGTGCACAGTACAGGTGCCTGGCAGGAGAGGGGATAATGTGCACAGTAAAGGTACCTGGCAGTAGAGGGGTTAATGTGCACAGTACAGGTGCCTGACAGGAGGGGGGATAATGTGCACAGTACAGGTTCCAGGCAGGAGAGGGGATAATGTGCACAGTACAGGCGTCTGGCAGGAGAGGGGATAACGTGCACAGTACAGGCACCTGGCAGGAAAGGGGATAACGTGCACAGTACAGGCGCCTGGCAGGAGAGGGGATAACGTGCACAGTACAGGCGCCTGGCAGGAGAGGGAATAACGTGCACAGTACCGGCGCCTGGCAGGAGAGGGGATAACGTGCACAGTACAGGCGCCTGGCAGGAGAGGGGATAACGTGCACAGTACAGGCGCCTGGCAGGAGAGGGAATAACGTGCACAGTACAGGCGCCTGGCAGGAGAGGGGATAACGTGCACAGTACCGGCGCCTGGCAGGAGAGGGGATAACGTGCACAGTTGGCGCCTGGCAGGAGAGGGGATAATGTGCACAGTACAGGCGCCTGGCAGGAGAGGGGATAATGTGCACAGTACAGGCGCCTGGCAGGAGAGGGGATAATGTGCACAGTACTGTGCTTGGCTGGAGAGGGGATAATGTGCACAGTACAGGCACCTGGCTGGAGAGGGGATAATGTGCACAGTACAGGCACCTGGCAGGAGAGGGGATAATGTGCACAGTTCTGTGCCTGGCAGGAGAGGGGATAATGTGCACAGTACTGGTGCTTGGTAGGAGAGGGGATAATTTGCATAGTACTGGTGCTTGGTAGGAGAGGGGATAATGTGCACAGTACTGGTACCTGGCAGGAGAGGGGATATTGTGCACAGTACTGGTACCTGGCAGGAGAGGGGATAATGTGCACTGTACTGGTACCTGGCAGGAGAGGGGATAATGTGCACTGTACTGTGCCTGGCAGGAGAGGGGATAATGTGCACAGTACTGTGCCTGGCAGGAGAGGGGATAATGTGCACAGTACTGGTACCTGGCAGGAGAGGGGATAATGTGCACAGTACAGGTACCTGGCAGGAGAGGGGATAATGTGCACAGTACTGGTGCCTGGCAGGAATGGGGATAATGTGCACGGTACTGGTGCCTGGCAGGAGAGGGGATAATGTGCACGGTACAAGTACCTGGCAGGAGAGGGGATAATGTGCACAGTACTGTGCCTGGCAGGAGAGGGGATAATGTGCACAGTACTGTGCCTGGCAGTAGAGGGGATAATGTGCACAGTACTGGTACCTGGCAGGAGAGGGGATAATGTGCACAGTACAGGTGCCTGGCAGGAGAGGGGATAATGTGCACAGTACAGGCGCCTGGCAGGAGCGGGGATAATGTGCACAGTACAGGCGCCTGGCAGGAGAAGGGATAATGTGCACAGTACTGGTACCTGGCAGGAGAGGGGATAATGTGCACAGTACTGGTGCCTGGCAGGAGAGGGGATAATGTGCACAGTACTGGTGCCTGGCAGGAGAGGGGATAATGTGCACAGTACAGGCGCCTGGCAGGAGAGGGGATAGAGGGGATAATGTGCACAGTACTGTGCCTGGCAGGAGGGGTGATAATGTGCACAGTACTGTACCTGGCAGGAGAGGGGATAATGTGCACAGTACTGTGCCTGGCAGGAGAGGGGATAATGTGCACAGTACTGTGCCTGGCAGGAGAGGGGATAATGTGCACAGTACAGGTACCTGGCAGGATAGGGGATAATGTGCACAGTACTGTGCCTGGCAGGAGAGGGGATAATGTGCACAGTACTGTGCCTGGCAGGAGAGGGAATAATGTGCACAGTACTGGTACCTGGCAGGAGAGGGGATAATGTGCACAGTACAGGTGCCTGGCAGGAGGGGGGATAATGTGCACAGTACTGTGCCTGGCAGGAGAGGGGATAATGTGCACAGTACTGTGCCTGGCAGGAGAGGGATTAATGTGCACAGTACTGGTGCCTGGCTGGAGAGGGGATAATGTGCACAGTACAGGTGCCTGGCAGGAGGGGGGATAATGTGCACAGTACAGGCGCCTGGCAGGAGAGGGGATAATTTGCACAGTACTGTGCCTGGCAGGAGAGGGGATAATGTGCACAGTACTGGTACCTGGCAGGAGAGGGGATAATGTGCACAGTACAGGTGCCTGGCAGGAGAGGGGATAATGTGCACAGTAAAGGTACCTGGCAGGAGAGGGGATAATGTGCATAGTACAGGTGCCTGGCAGGAGGGGGGATAATGTGCACAGTACAGGTTCCAGGCAGGAGAGGGGATAATGTGCACAGTACTCTGCCTGGCAGGAGAGGGGATAATGTGCACAGTACAGGTGCCTGGCAGGAGAGGGGATAATGTGCACAGTAAAGGTACCTGGCAGGAGAGGGGATAATGTGCACAGTACAGGTGCCTGGCAGGAGGGGGGATAATGTGCACAGTACAGGTTCCAGGCAGGAGAGGGGATAACGTGCACAGTACAGGCGCCTGGCAGGAGAGGGAATAACGTGCACAGTACAGGCGCCTGGCAGGAGAGGGGATAACGTGCACAGTACCGGCGCCTGGCAGGAGAGGGGATAATGTGCACAGTACAGGCGCCTGGCAGGAGATGGGATAATGTGCACAGTACAGGCGCCTGGCAGGAGAGGGGACAATGTGCACAGTACAGGCGCCTTGCAGGAGAGGGGATAATGTGCACAGTACTGTGCCTGGCAGGAGAGGGGATAATGTGCACAGTACAGGCACCTGGCAGGAGAGGGGATAATGTGCACAGTTCTGTGCCTGGCAGGAGAGGGGATAATGTGCACAGTACTGGTACCTGGCAGGAGAGGGGATAATGTGCACAGTACTGTGCCTGGCAGGAGAGGGGATAATGTGCACAGTACTGTGCCTGGCAGGAGAGGGGATAATGTGCACAGTACAGGTACCTGGCAGGATAGGGGATAATGTGCACAGTACTGTGCCTGGCAGGAGAGGGGATAATGTGCACAGTACTGTGCCTGGCAGGAGAGGGAATAATGTGCACAGTACTGGTACCTGGCAGGAGAGGGGATAATGTGCACAGTACAGGTGCCTGGCAGGAGGGGGGATAATGTGCACAGTACTGTGCCTGGCAGGAGAGGGGATAATGTGCACAGTACTGTGCCTGGCAGGAGAGGGAATAATGTGCACAGTACTGGTGCCTGGCAGGAGAGGGGATAATGTGCACAGTACAGGTGCCTGGCAGGAGGGGGGATAATGTGCACAGTACAGGCGCCTGGCAGGAGAGGGGATAATTTGCACAGTACTGTGCCTGGCAGGAGAGGGGATAATGTGCACAGTACTGGTACCTGGCAGGAGAGGGGATAATGTGCACAGTACAGGTGCCTGGCAGGAGAGGGGATAATGTGCACAGTAAAGGTACCTGGCAGGTGAGGGGATAATGTGCATAGTACAGGTGCCTGGCAGGAGGGGGGATAATGTGCACAGTACAGGTTCCAGGCAGGAGAGGGGATAATGTGCACAGTACTCTGCCTGGCAGGAGAGGGGATAATGTGCACAGTACAGGTGCCTGGCAGGAGAGGGGATAATGTGCACAGTAAAGGTACCTGGCAGGAGAGGGGATAATGTGCACAGTACAGGCGTCTGGCAGGAGAGGGGATAACATGCACAGTACAGGCGCCTGGCAGAAAAGGGGATAACGTGCACAGTACAGGCGCCTGGCAGGAGAGGGAATAACGTGCACAGTACAGGCGCCTGGCAGGAGAGGGGATAACGTGCACAGTACCGGCGCCTGGCAGGAGAGGGGATAATGTGCACAGTACAGGCGCCTGGCAGGAGATGGGATAATGTGCACAGTACAGGCGCCTGGCAGGAGAGGGGACAATGTGCACAGTACAGGCGCCTTGCAGGAGAGGGGATAATGTGCACAGTACTGTGCCTGGCAGGAGAGGGGATAATGTGCACAGTACAGGCACCTGGCAGGAGAGGGGATAATGTGCACAGTTCTGTGCCTGGCAGGAGAGGGGATAATGTGCACAGTACTGGTACCTGGCAGGAGAGGGGATAATGTGCACAGTACTGGTGCTTGGTAGGAGAGGGGATAATGTGCACAGTTCTGTGCCTGGCAGGAGAGGGGATAATGTGCACAGTACTGGTACCTGGCAGGAGAGGGGATAATGTGCACAGATCTGTGCCTGGCAGGAGAGGGGATAATGTGCACAGTACGGGTACCTGGCAGGAGAGGGGATAATGTGCACAGTACTGTGCCTGGCAGGAGAGGGGATAATGTGCACAGTACTGTGCCTGGCAGTAGAGGGGATAATGTGCACAGTACTGGTACCTGGCAGGAGAGGGGATAATGTGCACAGTACAGGTGCCTGGCAGGAGAGGCGATAATGTGCACAGTACAGGCGCCTGGCAGGAGAGGGGATAATGTGCACAGTACAGGCGCCTGGCAGGAGAAGGGATAATGTGCACAGTACAGGCGCCTGGTAGGAGAGTGGATAATGTGCACAGTACTGGCGCCTGGCAGGAGAGGGGATAATAAGCACAGTACTGTGCATGGCAGGAGAGGGGATAATGTGCACAGTACAGGCGCCTGGCAGGAGAGGGGATAATGTGCACAGTAAAGGTACCTGGCAGGAGAGGGGATAATGTGCACAGTACAGGTGCCTGGCAGGAGGGGGGATAATGTGCACAGTACAGGCGCCTGGCAGGAGAGGGGATAATGTGCACAGTACAGGCGCCTGGCAGGAGAGGGGATAATTTGCACAGTACTGTGCCTGGCAGGAGAGGGGATAATGTGCACAGTACTGGTACCTGGCAGGAGAGGGGATAATGTGCACAGTACAGGTGCCTGGCAGGAGAGGGGATAATGTGCACAGTAAAGGTACCTGGCAGGAGAGGGGATAATGTGCACAGTACAGGTGCCTGGCAGGAGGGGGGATAATGTGCACAGTACAGGTTCCAGGCAGGAGAGGGGATAATGTGCACAGTACTGTGCCTGGCAGGAGAGGGGATAATGTGCACAGTACTGTGCCTGGCAGGAGGGGGGATAATGTGCACAGTTCAGGCACCAGGCAGGAGATGGGATAATGTGCACAGTACTGTGCCTGGCAGCAGATGGGATAATGTGCACAGTACAGGCGCCTGGCAGGAGAGGGGATAATGTGCACAGTACAGGTGCCTGGCAGGAGAGGGGATAATGTGCACAGTACAGGTACCTGGCAGGAGAGGGGATAATGTGCACTGTACAGGTACCTGGCAGGAGAGGGGATAATGTGCACAGTACAGGTGCCTGGCAGGAGAGGGGATAATGTGCACAGTACTGGCACCTGGCAGGAGAGGGGATAATGTGCACAGTACAGGCGCCTGGCAGGAGAAGGGATAGAGGGGATAATGTGCACAGTACTGTGCCTGGCAGGAGAGGGGATAATGTGCACAGTACCGGCGCCTGGCAGGAGAGGGGATAATGTGCACAGTGCAGGCGCCTGGCAGGAGAGGGGATAATGTGCACAGTACAGGCGCCTGGCAGGAGAAGGGATAATGTGCACAGTACTGTGCCTGGCAGGAGACGGGATAACGTGCACAGTACCGGCGCCTGGCAGGAGAGGGGATAATGTGCACAGTACAGGCACCTGGCAGGAGATGGGATAATGTGCATTGTACAGGCGCCTGGCAGGAGAGGGGATAATGTGCACAGTACAGGCGCCTGGCAGGAGAGGGGATAATGTGCACAGTACTGTGCCTGGCAGGAGAGGGGATAATGTGCACAGTACTGGTACCTGGCAGGAGAGGGGATAATGTGCACAGTTCTGTGCCTGGCAGGAGAGGGGATAATGTGCACAGTACAGGCACCTGGCAGGAGAGGGGATAATATGCACAGTACTGGTGCCTGGCAGGAGAGGGGATAATGTACACAGTAGTGGTACCTGGCAGGAGAGGGGATAATGTGCACAGTTCTGTGCCTGGCAGGAGAGGGGATAATGTGCACAGTACTGGTGCCTGGCAGGAGAGGGGATAATGTGCACAGTACAGGCGCCTGGCAGGGGAGGGGATAATGTGCACAGTACAGGTGCCTGGCAGGAGAGGGGATAATGTGCACAGTACAGGCGCCTGGCAGGAGAGGGGATAATGTGCACAGTACAGGCACCTGGCAGGAGAGGGGATAATGTGCACAGTACAGGTGCCTGGCAGGAGAGGGGATAATGTGCACAGTACAGGCGCCTGGCAGGAGAGGGGATAATGTGCACAGTACAGGCTCCTGGCAGGAGAGGGGATAATGTGCACAGTACAGGCGCCTGGCAGGAGAGGGGATAATGTGCACAGTACAGGTACCTGGCAGGAGAGGGGATAATGTGCACTGTACAGGTACCTGGCAGGAGAGGGGATAATGTGCACAGTACAGGTGCCTGGCAGGAGAGGGGATAATGTGCACAGTACTGGCACCTGGCAGGAGAGGGGATAATGTGCACAGTACAGGCGCCTGGCAGGAGAAGGGATAGAGGGGATAATGTGCACAGTACTGTGCCTGGCAGGAGAGGGGATAATGTGCACAGTACAGGTGCCTGGCAGGAGAGGGGATAATGTGCACAGTACAGGTTCCTGGCTGGAGAGGGGATAATGTGCACAGTACAGGTTCCTGGCAGGAGAGGGGATAATGTGCACAGTACTGTGCCTGACAGGAGAGGGGATAATGTGCACAGTACAGGTACCTGGCAGGAGAGGGGATAACGTGCACAGTACAGGCGCCTGACAGGAGAGGGAATAACGTGCACAGTACAGGCGTCTGGCAGGAGAGGGGATAACGTGCACAGTACCGGCGCCTGGAAGGAGAGGGGATAACGTGCACAGTACCGGCGCCTGGCAGGAGAGGGGATAATGTGCACAGTACAGGCGCCTGGCAGGAGATGGGATAATGTGCACAGTACAGGCGCCTGGCAGGAGAGGGGACAATGTGCACAGTACAGGCGCCTTGCAGGAGAGGGGATAATGTGCACAGTACTGTGCCTGGCAGGAGAGGGGATAATGTGCACAGTACAGGCACCTGGCAGGAAAGGGGATAATGTGCACAGTTCTGTGCCTGGCAGGAGAGGGGATAATGTGCACAGTACTGGTACCTGGCAGGAGAGGGGATAATGTGCACAGTACTGGTGCTTGGCAGGAGAGGGGATAATGTGCACAGTACTGGTACCTGGCAGGAGAGGGGATAATGTGCACAGTTCTGTGCCTGGCTGGAGAGGGGATAATGTGCACAGTACTGGTACCTGGCAGGAGAGGGGATAATGTGCACAGTACTGTGCCTGGCAGGAGAGGGGATAATGTGCACAGTACTGGTACCTGGCTGGAGAGGGGATAATGTGCACAGTACAGGTACCTGGCAGGAGAGGGGATAATGTGCACAGTACTGGTGCCTGGCAGGAGAGGGGATAATGTGCACAGTACAGGTGCCTGGCAGGAGAGGGGATAATGTGCACAGTACTGTGCCTGGCAGGAGAGGGGATAATGTGCACAGTACTGGTGCCTGGCAGGAGAGGGGATAATGTGCACGGTACTGGTGCCTGGCAGGAGAGGGGATAATGTGCACAGTACAAGTACCTGGCAGGAGAGGGGATAATGTGCACAGTACTGTGCCTGGCAGGAGAGGGGATAATGTGCACAGTACTGTGCCTGGCAGGAGAGGGGATAATGTGCACAGTACTGTGCATGGCAGGAGAGGGGATAATGTGCACAGTACAGGCGCCTGGCAGGAGAGGGGATAATGTGCACAGTAAAGGTACCTAGCAGGAGAGGGGATAATGTGCACAGTACTGGTGCCTGGCAGGAGAGGGGATAATGTGCACAGTACTGTGCATGGCAGGAGAGGGGATAATGTGCACAGTACTGTGCATGGCAGGAGAGGGGATAATGTGCACAGTACAGGTGCCTGGCAGGAGGGGGGATAATGTGCACAGTACAGGCGCCTGGCAGGAGAGGGGATAATGTGCACAGTACAGGCGCCTGGCAGGAGAGGGGATAATGTGCACAGTACTGGGCCTGGCAGGAGAGGGGATAATGTGCACAGTACTGGTACCTGGCAGGAGAGGGGATAATGTGCACAGTTCTGTGCCTGGCAGGAGAGGGGATAATGTGCACAGTACTGGTACCTGGCAGGAGAGGGGATAATGTGCACAGTACAGGTGCCTGGCAGGAGAGGGGATAATGTGCACAGTAAAGGTACCTGGCAGGAGAGGGGATAATGTGCACAGTACAGGTTCCAGGCAGGAGAGGGGATAATGTGCACAGTACTGTGCCTGGCAGGAGAGGGGATAATGTGCACAGTACTGTGCCTGGCAGGAGGGGGGATAATGTGCACAGTACAGGTTCCTGGCAGGAGAGGGGATAATGTGCACAGTACAGGTACCTGGCAGGATAGGGGATAATGTGCACAGTACTGTGCCTGGCAGGAGAGGGGATAATGTGCACAGTACTGTGCCTGGCAGGAGAGGGGATAATGTGCACAGTACTGGTACCTGGCAGGAGAGGGGATAATGTGCACAGTACTGTGCCTGGCAGGAGAGGGGATAATGTGCACAGTACAGGTACCTGGCAGGAGAGGGGATAATGTGCACAGTACAGGTGCCTGGCAGGAGAGGAGATAATGTGCACAGTACAAGTGCCTGGCAGGAGAGGGGATAATGTGCACTGTACTGTGCCTGGCAGGAGAGGGGATAATGTGCACAGTACAGGCACCTGGCAGGAGAGGGGATAATGTGCACAGTACAGGCGCCTGGCAGGAGAGGGGATAATGTGCACAGTACTGGTGCCTGGCAGGAGAGGGGATAATGTGCACAGTACTGGTGCCTGGAAGGAGAGGGGATAATGTGCACAGTACAGGCGCCTGGCAGGAGAGGGGATAATGTGCACAGTACTGTGCCTGGCAGGAGGGGGGATAATGTGCACAGTACTGTACCTGGCAGTAGAGGGGATAATGTGCACAGTACTATGCCTGGCAGGAGAGGGGATAATGTGCACAGTACTGTGCCTGGCAGGAGAGGGGATAATGTGCACAGTACAGGTACCTGGCAGGATAGGGGATAATGTGCACAGTACTGTGCCTGGCAGGAGAGGGGATAATGTGCACATTACTGTGCCTGGAAGGAGAGGGGATAATGTGCACAGTACTGTGCCTGGCAGGAGAGGGGATAATGTGCACAGTACAGGCACCTGGCAGGAGAGGGGATAATGTGCACAGTACAGGTGCCTGGCAGGAGAGTAGATAATGTGCACAGTACAGGTGTCTGGCAGGAGAGGGGATAATGTGCACAGTACTGTGCCTGGCAGGAGAGGGGATAAAGTGCACAGTACTGGTACCTGGCAGGAGAGGGGATAATGTGCACAGTACTGGTGCCTGGCAGGAGAGGGGATAATGTGCACAGTACTGGTGCCTGGCAGGAGAGGGGATAATGTGCACAGTACAGGCACCTGGCAGGAGAGGGGATAGAGGGGATAATGTGCACAGTACTGTGCCTGGCAGGAGGGGTGATAATGTGCACAGTACTGTACCTGGCAGGAGAGGGGATAATGTGCACAGTACTGGTACCTGGCAGGAGAGGGGATAATGTGCACAGTACTGTGCCTGGCAGGAGAGGGGATAATGTGCACAGTACTGTGCCTGGCAGGAGAGGGGATAATGTGCACAGTACAGGTACCTGGCAGGATAGGGGATAATGTGCACAGTACTGTGCCTGGCAGGAGAGGGGATAATGTGCACAGTACTGTGCCTGGCAGGAGAGGGGATAATGTGCACAGTACTGGTACCTGGCAGGAGAGGGGATAATGTGCACAGTACATGTGCCTGGCCGGAGGGGGGATAATGTGCACAGTACAGGCGCCTGGCAGGAGAGGGGATAATTTGCACAGTACTGTGCCTGGCAGAAGAGGGGATAATGTGCACAGTACTGGTAGCTGGCAGGAGAGGGGATAATGTGCACAGTACAGGTGCCTGGCAGGAGAGGTGATAATGTGCAGAGTAAAGGTACCTGGCAGGAGAGGGGATAATGTGCACAGTACAGGTGCCTGGCAGGAGGGGGGATAATGTGCACAGTACAGGTTCCAGGCAGGAGAGGGGATAATGTGCACAGTACTGTGCCTGGCAGGAGAGGGGATAATGTGCACAGTACAGGTGCCTGGCAGGAGAGGGGATAATGTGCACAGTAAAGGTACCTGGCAGGAGAGGGGATAATGTGCACAGTACAGGTGCCTGGCAGGAGGGGGGATAATGTGCACAGTACAGGTTCCAGGCAGGAGAGGGGATAATGTGCACAGTACAGGCGTCTGGCAGGAGAGGGGATAACGTGCACAGTACAGGCACCTGGCAGGAAAGGGGATAACGTGCACAGTACAGGCGCCTGGCAGGAGAGGGGATAACGTGCACAGTACAGGCGCCTGGCAGGAGAGGGAATAACGTGCACAGTACCGGCGCCTGGCAGGAGAGGGGATAACGTGCACAGTACAGGCGCCTGGCAGGAGAGGGGATAACGTGCACAGTACAGGCGCCTGGCAGGAGAGGGAATAACGTGCACAGTACAGGCGCCTGGCAGGAGAGGGGATAACGTGCACAGTACCGGCGCCTGGCAGGAGAGGGGATAACGTGCACAGTATCGGCGCCTGGCAGGAGAGGGGATAATGTGCACAGTACAGGCGCCTGGCAGGAGAGGGGATAATGTGCACAGTACAGGCACCTGGCAGGAGAGGGGATAATGTGCACAGTACTGTGCCTGGCTGGAGAGGGGATAATGTGCACAGTACAGGCACCTGGCTGGAGAGGGGATAATGTGCACAGTACAGGCACCTGGCAGGAGAGGGGATAATGTGCACAGTACTGTGCCTGGCAGGAGAGGGGATAATGTGCACAGTACTGGTACCTGGCAGGAGAGGGGATAATGTGCACAGTTCTGTGCCTGGCAGGAGAGGGGATAATGTGCACAGTACAGGCACCTGGCAGGAGAGGGGATAATATGCACAGTACTGGTGCCTGGCAGGAGAGGGGATAATGTACACAGTAGTGGTACCTGGCAGGAGAGGGGATAATGTGCACAGTTCTGTGCCTGGCAGGAGAGGGGATAATGTGCACAGTACTGGTGCCTGGCAGGAGAGGGGATAATGTGCACAGTACAGGCGCCTGGCAGGGGAGGGGATAATGTGCACAGTACAGGTGCCTGGCAGGAGAGGGGATAATGTGCACAGTACAGGCGCCTGGCAGGAGAGGGGATAATGTGCACAGTACAGGCACCTGGCAGGAGAGGGGATAATGTGCACAGTACAGGTGCCTGGCAGGAGAGGGGATAATGTGCACAGTACAGGCGCCTGGCAGGAGAGGGGATAATGTGCACAGTACAGGCTCCTGGCAGGAGAGGGGATAATGTGCACAGTACAGGCGCCTGGCAGGAGAGGGGATAATGTGCACAGTACAGGTACCTGGCAGGAGAGGGGATAATGTGCACTGTACAGGTACCTGGCAGGAGAGGGGATAATGTGCACAGTACAGGTGCCTGGCAGGAGAGGGGATAATGTGCACAGTACTGGCACCTGGCAGGAGAGGGGATAATGTGCACAGTACAGGCGCCTGGCAGGAGAAGGGATAGAGGGGATAATGTGCACAGTACTGTGCCTGGCAGGAGAGGGGATAATGTGCACAGTACAGGTGCCTGGCAGGAGAGGGGATAATGTGCACAGTACAGGTTCCTGGCTGGAGAGGGGATAATGTGCACAGTACAGGTTCCTGGCAGGAGAGGGGATAATGTGCACAGTACTGTGCCTGACAGGAGAGGGGATAATGTGCACAGTACAGGTACCTGGCAGGAGAGGGGATAACGTGCACAGTACAGGCGCCTGACAGGAGAGGGAATAACGTGCACAGTACAGGCGTCTGGCAGGAGAGGGGATAACGTGCACAGTACCGGCGCCTGGAAGGAGAGGGGATAACGTGCACAGTACCGGCGCCTGGCAGGAGAGGGGATAATGTGCACAGTACAGGCGCCTGGCAGGAGATGGGATAATGTGCACAGTACAGGCGCCTGGCAGGAGAGGGGACAATGTGCACAGTACAGGCGCCTTGCAGGAGAGGGGATAATGTGCACAGTACTGTGCCTGGCAGGAGAGGGGATAATGTGCACAGTACAGGCACCTGGCAGGAAAGGGGATAATGTGCACAGTTCTGTGCCTGGCAGGAGAGGGGATAATGTGCACAGTACTGGTACCTGGCAGGAGAGGGGATAATGTGCACAGTACTGGTGCTTGGCAGGAGAGGGGATAATGTGCACAGTACTGGTACCTGGCAGGAGAGGGGATAATGTGCACAGTTCTGTGCCTGGCTGGAGAGGGGATAATGTGCACAGTACTGGTACCTGGCAGGAGAGGGGATAATGTGCACAGTACTGTGCCTGGCAGGAGAGGGGATAATGTGCACAGTACTGGTACCTGGCTGGAGAGGGGATAATGTGCACAGTACAGGTACCTGGCAGGAGAGGGGATAATGTGCACAGTACTGGTGCCTGGCAGGAGAGGGGATAATGTGCACAGTACAGGTGCCTGGCAGGAGAGGGGATAATGTGCACAGTACTGTGCCTGGCAGGAGAGGGGATAATGTGCACAGTACTGGTGCCTGGCAGGAGAGGGGATAATGTGCACGGTACTGGTGCCTGGCAGGAGAGGGGATAATGTGCACAGTACAAGTACCTGGCAGGAGAGGGGATAATGTGCACAGTACTGTGCCTGGCAGGAGAGGGGATAATGTGCACAGTACTGTGCCTGGCAGGAGAGGGGATAATGTGCACAGTACTGTGCATGGCAGGAGAGGGGATAATGTGCACAGTACAGGCGCCTGGCAGGAGAGGGGATAATGTGCACAGTAAAGGTACCTAGCAGGAGAGGGGATAATGTGCACAGTACTGGTGCCTGGCAGGAGAGGGGATAATGTGCACAGTACTGTGCATGGCAGGAGAGGGGATAATGTGCACAGTACTGTGCATGGCAGGAGAGGGGATAATGTGCACAGTACAGGTGCCTGGCAGGAGGGGGGATAATGTGCACAGTACAGGCGCCTGGCAGGAGAGGGGATAATGTGCACAGTACAGGCGCCTGGCAGGAGAGGGGATAATGTGCACAGTACTGGGCCTGGCAGGAGAGGGGATAATGTGCACAGTACTGGTACCTGGCAGGAGAGGGGATAATGTGCACAGTTCTGTGCCTGGCAGGAGAGGGGATAATGTGCACAGTACTGGTACCTGGCAGGAGAGGGGATAATGTGCACAGTACAGGTGCCTGGCAGGAGAGGGGATAATGTGCACAGTAAAGGTACCTGGCAGGAGAGGGGATAATGTGCACAGTA
Organism: Taudactylus pleione; assembly: GCA_031769625.1. NCBI lineage: Eukaryota > Metazoa > Chordata > Amphibia > Anura > Myobatrachidae > Taudactylus > Taudactylus pleione. The sequence continues at coordinate 81,770 of JAUIMM010002119.1, forward strand.
CAGGTTCCAGGCAGGAGAGGGGATAATGTGCACAGTACTGTGCCTGGCAGGAGAGGGGATAATGTGCACAGTACTGTGCCTGGCAGGAGGGGGGATAATGTGCACAGTACAGGTTCCTGGCAGGAGAGGGGATAATGTGCACAGTACAGGTACCTGGCAGGATAGGGGATAATGTGCACAGTACTGTGCCTGGCAGGAGAGGGGATAATGTGCACAGTACTGTGCCTGGCAGGAGAGGGGATAATGTGCACAGTACTGGTACCTGGCAGGAGAGGGGATAATGTGCACAGTACTGTGCCTGGCAGGAGAGGGGATAATGTGCACAGTACAGGTACCTGGCAGGAGAGGGGATAATGTGCACAGTACAGGTGCCTGGCAGGAGAGGAGATAATGTGCACAGTACAAGTGCCTGGCAGGAGAGGGGATAATGTGCACTGTACTGTGCCTGGCAGGAGAGGGGATAATGTGCACAGTACAGGCACCTGGCAGGAGAGGGGATAATGTGCACAGTACAGGCGCCTGGCAGGAGAGGGGATAATGTGCACAGTACTGGTGCCTGGCAGGAGAGGGGATAATGTGCACAGTACTGGTGCCTGGAAGGAGAGGGGATAATGTGCACAGTACAGGCGCCTGGCAGGAGAGGGGATAATGTGCACAGTACTGTGCCTGGCAGGAGGGGGGATAATGTGCACAGTACTGTACCTGGCAGTAGAGGGGATAATGTGCACAGTACTATGCCTGGCAGGAGAGGGGATAATGTGCACAGTACTGTGCCTGGCAGGAGAGGGGATAATGTGCACAGTACAGGTACCTGGCAGGATAGGGGATAATGTGCACAGTACTGTGCCTGGCAGGAGAGGGGATAATGTGCACATTACTGTGCCTGGAAGGAGAGGGGATAATGTGCACAGTACTGTGCCTGGCAGGAGAGGGGATAATGTGCACAGTACAGGCACCTGGCAGGAGAGGGGATAATGTGCACAGTACAGGTGCCTGGCAGGAGAGTAGATAATGTGCACAGTACAGGTGTCTGGCAGGAGAGGGGATAATGTGCACAGTACTGTGCCTGGCAGGAGAGGGGATAAAGTGCACAGTACTGGTACCTGGCAGGAGAGGGGATAATGTGCACAGTACTGGTGCCTGGCAGGAGAGGGGATAATGTGCACAGTACTGGTGCCTGGCAGGAGAGGGGATAATGTGCACAGTACAGGCACCTGGCAGGAGAGGGGATAGAGGGGATAATGTGCACAGTACTGTGCCTGGCAGGAGGGGTGATAATGTGCACAGTACTGTACCTGGCAGGAGAGGGGATAATGTGCACAGTACTGGTACCTGGCAGGAGAGGGGATAATGTGCACAGTACTGTGCCTGGCAGGAGAGGGGATAATGTGCACAGTACTGTGCCTGGCAGGAGAGGGGATAATGTGCACAGTACAGGTACCTGGCAGGATAGGGGATAATGTGCACAGTACTGTGCCTGGCAGGAGAGGGGATAATGTGCACAGTACTGTGCCTGGCAGGAGAGGGGATAATGTGCACAGTACTGGTACCTGGCAGGAGAGGGGATAATGTGCACAGTACATGTGCCTGGCCGGAGGGGGGATAATGTGCACAGTACAGGCGCCTGGCAGGAGAGGGGATAATTTGCACAGTACTGTGCCTGGCAGAAGAGGGGATAATGTGCACAGTACTGGTAGCTGGCAGGAGAGGGGATAATGTGCACAGTACAGGTGCCTGGCAGGAGAGGTGATAATGTGCAGAGTAAAGGTACCTGGCAGGAGAGGGGATAATGTGCACAGTACAGGTGCCTGGCAGGAGGGGGGATAATGTGCACAGTACAGGTTCCAGGCAGGAGAGGGGATAATGTGCACAGTACTGTGCCTGGCAGGAGAGGGGATAATGTGCACAGTACAGGTGCCTGGCAGGAGAGGGGATAATGTGCACAGTAAAGGTACCTGGCAGGAGAGGGGATAATGTGCACAGTACAGGTGCCTGGCAGGAGGGGGGATAATGTGCACAGTACAGGTTCCAGGCAGGAGAGGGGATAATGTGCACAGTACAGGCGTCTGGCAGGAGAGGGGATAACGTGCACAGTACAGGCACCTGGCAGGAAAGGGGATAACGTGCACAGTACAGGCGCCTGGCAGGAGAGGGGATAACGTGCACAGTACAGGCGCCTGGCAGGAGAGGGAATAACGTGCACAGTACCGGCGCCTGGCAGGAGAGGGGATAACGTGCACAGTACAGGCGCCTGGCAGGAGAGGGGATAACGTGCACAGTACAGGCGCCTGGCAGGAGAGGGAATAACGTGCACAGTACAGGCGCCTGGCAGGAGAGGGGATAACGTGCACAGTACCGGCGCCTGGCAGGAGAGGGGATAACGTGCACAGTATCGGCGCCTGGCAGGAGAGGGGATAATGTGCACAGTACAGGCGCCTGGCAGGAGAGGGGATAATGTGCACAGTACAGGCACCTGGCAGGAGAGGGGATAATGTGCACAGTACTGTGCCTGGCTGGAGAGGGGATAATGTGCACAGTACAGGCACCTGGCTGGAGAGGGGATAATGTGCACAGTACAGGCACCTGGCAGGAGAGGGGATAATGTGCACAGTTCTGTGCCTGGCAGGAGAGGGGATAATGTGCACAGTACTGGTGCTTGGTAGGAGAGGGGATAATGTGCACAGTACTGGTGCTTGGTAGGAGAGGGGATAATGTGCACAGTACTGGTACCTGGCAGGAGAGGGGATAATGTGCACAGTACTGGTACCTGGCAGGAGAGGGGATAATGTGCACTGTACTGGTACCTGGCAGGAGAGGGGATAATGTGCACTGTACTGTGCCTGGCAGGAGAGGGGATAATGTGCACAGTACTGTGCCTGGCAGGAGAGGGGATAATGTGCACAGTACTGGTACCTGGCAGGAGAGGGGATAATGTGCACAGTACAGGTACCTGGCAGGAGAGGGGATAATGTGCACAGTACTGGTGCCTGGCAGGAGAGGGTATAATGTGCACAGTACAGGTGCCTGGCAGGAGAGGGGATAATGTGCACAGTACTGTGCCTGGCAGAAGAGGGGATAATGTGCACAGTACTGGTGCCTGGCAGGAAAGGGGATAATGTGCACGGTACTGGTGCATGGCAGGAGAGGGGATAATGTGCACGGTACAAGTACCTGGCAGGAGAGGGGATAATGTGCACAGTACTGTGCCTGGCAGGAGAGGGGATAATGTGCACAGTACTGTGCCTGGCAGTAGAGGGGATAATGTGCACAGTACTGGTACCTGGCAGGAGAGGGGATAATGTGCACAGTACAGGTGCCTGGCAGGAGAGGGGATAATGTGCACAGTACAGGCGCCTGGCAGGAGCGGGGATAATGTGCACAGTACAGGCGCCTGGCAGGAGAAGGGATAATGTGCACAGTACTGGTACCTGGCAGGAGAGGGGATAATGTGCACAGTACTGGTGCCTGGCAGGAGAGGGGATAATGTGCACAGTACTGGTGCCTGGCAGGAGAGGGGATAATGTGCACAGTACAGGCGCCTGGCAGGAGAGGGGATAGAGGGGATAATGTGCACAGTACTGTGCCTGGCAGGAGGGGTGATAATGTGCACAGTACTGTACCTGGCAGGAGAGGGGATAATGTGCACAGTACTGTGCCTGGCAGGAGAGGGGATAATGTGCACAGTACTGTGCCTGGCAGGAGAGGGGATAATGTGCACAGTACAGGTACCTGGCAGGATAGGGGATAATGTGCACAGTACTGTGCCTGGCAGGAGAGGGGATAATGTGCACAGTACTGTGCCTGGCAGGAGAGGGAATAATGTGCACAGTACTGGTACCTGGCAGGAGAGGGGATAATGTGCACAGTACAGGTGCCTGGCAGGAGGGGGGATAATGTGCACAGTACTGTGCCTGGCAGGAGAGGGGATAATGTGCACAGTACTGTGCCTGGCAGGAGAGGGAATAATGTGCACAGTACTGGTGCCTGGCAGGAGAGGGGATAATGTGCACAGTACAGGTGCCTGGCAGGAGGGGGGATAATGTGCACAGTACAGGCGCCTGGCAGGAGAGGGGATAATTTGCACAGTACTGTGCCTGGCAGGAGAGGGGATAATGTGCACAGTACTGGTACCTGGCAGGAGAGGGGATAATGTGCACAGTACAGGTGCCTGGCAGGAGAGGGGATAATGTGCACAGTACAGGTGCCTGGCAGGAGAGGGGATAATGTGCACAGTACTGGCACCTGGCAGGAGAGGGGATAATGTGCACAGTACAGGCGCCTGGCAGGAGAAGGGATAGAGGGGATAATGTGCACAGTACTGTGCCTGGCAGGAGAGGGGATAATGTGCACAGTACAGGTGCCTGGCAGGAGAGGGGATAATGTGCACAGTACAGGTTCCTGGCTGGAGAGGGGATAATGTGCACAGTACAGGTTCCTGGCAGGAGAGGGGATAATGTGCACAGTACTGTGCCTGACAGGAGAGGGGATAATGTGCACAGTACAGGTACCTGGCAGGAGAGGGGATAACGTGCACAGTACAGGCGCCTGACAGGAGAGGGAATAACGTGCACAGTACAGGCGTCTGGCAGGAGAGGGGATAACGTGCACAGTACCGGCGCCTGGAAGGAGAGGGGATAACGTGCACAGTACCGGCGCCTGGCAGGAGAGGGGATAATGTGCACAGTACAGGCGCCTGGCAGGAGATGGGATAATGTGCACAGTACAGGCGCCTGGCAGGAGAGGGGACAATGTGCACAGTACAGGCGCCTTGCAGGAGAGGGGATAATGTGCACAGTACTGTGCCTGGCAGGAGAGGGGATAATGTGCACAGTACAGGCACCTGGCAGGAAAGGGGATAATGTGCACAGTTCTGTGCCTGGCAGGAGAGGGGATAATGTGCACAGTACTGGTACCTGGCAGGAGAGGGGATAATGTGCACAGTACTGGTGCTTGGCAGGAGAGGGGATAATGTGCACAGTACTGGTACCTGGCAGGAGAGGGGATAATGTGCACAGTTCTGTGCCTGGCTGGAGAGGGGATAATGTGCACAGTACTGGTACCTGGCAGGAGAGGGGATAATGTGCACAGTACTGTGCCTGGCAGGAGAGGGGATAATGTGCACAGTACTGGTACCTGGCTGGAGAGGGGATAATGTGCACAGTACAGGTACCTGGCAGGAGAGGGGATAATGTGCACAGTACTGGTGCCTGGCAGGAGAGGGGATAATGTGCACAGTACAGGTGCCTGGCAGGAGAGGGGATAATGTGCACAGTACTGTGCCTGGCAGGAGAGGGGATAATGTGCACAGTACTGGTGCCTGGCAGGAGAGGGGATAATGTGCACGGTACTGGTGCCTGGCAGGAGAGGGGATAATGTGCACAGTACAAGTACCTGGCAGGAGAGGGGATAATGTGCACAGTACTGTGCCTGGCAGGAGAGGGGATAATGTGCACAGTACTGTGCCTGGCAGGAGAGGGGATAATGTGCACAGTACTGTGCATGGCAGGAGAGGGGATAATGTGCACAGTACAGGCGCCTGGCAGGAGAGGGGATAATGTGCACAGTAAAGGTACCTAGCAGGAGAGGGGATAATGTGCACAGTACTGGTGCCTGGCAGGAGAGGGGATAATGTGCACAGTACTGTGCATGGCAGGAGAGGGGATAATGTGCACAGTACTGTGCATGGCAGGAGAGGGGATAATGTGCACAGTACAGGTGCCTGGCAGGAGGGGGGATAATGTGCACAGTACAGGCGCCTGGCAGGAGAGGGGATAATGTGCACAGTACAGGCGCCTGGCAGGAGAGGGGATAATGTGCACAGTACTGGGCCTGGCAGGAGAGGGGATAATGTGCACAGTACTGGTACCTGGCAGGAGAGGGGATAATGTGCACAGTTCTGTGCCTGGCAGGAGAGGGGATAATGTGCACAGTACTGGTACCTGGCAGGAGAGGGGATAATGTGCACAGTACAGGTGCCTGGCAGGAGAGGGGATAATGTGCACAGTAAAGGTACCTGGCAGGAGAGGGGATAATGTGCACAGTACAGGTTCCAGGCAGGAGAGGGGATAATGTGCACAGTACTGTGCCTGGCAGGAGAGGGGATAATGTGCACAGTACTGTGCCTGGCAGGAGGGGGGATAATGTGCACAGTACAGGTTCCTGGCAGGAGAGGGGATAATGTGCACAGTACAGGTACCTGGCAGGATAGGGGATAATGTGCACAGTACTGTGCCTGGCAGGAGAGGGGATAATGTGCACAGTACTGTGCCTGGCAGGAGAGGGGATAATGTGCACAGTACTGGTACCTGGCAGGAGAGGGGATAATGTGCACAGTACTGTGCCTGGCAGGAGAGGGGATAATGTGCACAGTACAGGTACCTGGCAGGAGAGGGGATAATGTGCACAGTACAGGTGCCTGGCAGGAGAGGAGATAATGTGCACAGTACAAGTGCCTGGCAGGAGAGGGGATAATGTGCACTGTACTGTGCCTGGCAGGAGAGGGGATAATGTGCACAGTACAGGCACCTGGCAGGAGAGGGGATAATGTGCACAGTACAGGCGCCTGGCAGGAGAGGGGATAATGTGCACAGTACTGGTGCCTGGCAGGAGAGGGGATAATGTGCACAGTACTGGTGCCTGGAAGGAGAGGGGATAATGTGCACAGTACAGGCGCCTGGCAGGAGAGGGGATAATGTGCACAGTACTGTGCCTGGCAGGAGGGGGGATAATGTGCACAGTACTGTACCTGGCAGTAGAGGGGATAATGTGCACAGTACTATGCCTGGCAGGAGAGGGGATAATGTGCACAGTACTGTGCCTGGCAGGAGAGGGGATAATGTGCACAGTACAGGTACCTGGCAGGATAGGGGATAATGTGCACAGTACTGTGCCTGGCAGGAGAGGGGATAATGTGCACATTACTGTGCCTGGAAGGAGAGGGGATAATGTGCACAGTACTGTGCCTGGCAGGAGAGGGGATAATGTGCACAGTACAGGCACCTGGCAGGAGAGGGGATAATGTGCACAGTACAGGTGCCTGGCAGGAGAGTAGATAATGTGCACAGTACAGGTGTCTGGCAGGAGAGGGGATAATGTGCACAGTACTGTGCCTGGCAGGAGAGGGGATAAAGTGCACAGTACTGGTACCTGGCAGGAGAGGGGATAATGTGCACAGTACTGGTGCCTGGCAGGAGAGGGGATAATGTGCACAGTACTGGTGCCTGGCAGGAGAGGGGATAATGTGCACAGTACAGGCACCTGGCAGGAGAGGGGATAGAGGGGATAATGTGCACAGTACTGTGCCTGGCAGGAGGGGTGATAATGTGCACAGTACTGTACCTGGCAGGAGAGGGGATAATGTGCACAGTACTGGTACCTGGCAGGAGAGGGGATAATGTGCACAGTACTGTGCCTGGCAGGAGAGGGGATAATGTGCACAGTACTGTGCCTGGCAGGAGAGGGGATAATGTGCACAGTACAGGTACCTGGCAGGATAGGGGATAATGTGCACAGTACTGTGCCTGGCAGGAGAGGGGATAATGTGCACAGTACTGTGCCTGGCAGGAGAGGGGATAATGTGCACAGTACTGGTACCTGGCAGGAGAGGGGATAATGTGCACAGTACATGTGCCTGGCCGGAGGGGGGATAATGTGCACAGTACAGGCGCCTGGCAGGAGAGGGGATAATTTGCACAGTACTGTGCCTGGCAGAAGAGGGGATAATGTGCACAGTACTGGTAGCTGGCAGGAGAGGGGATAATGTGCACAGTACAGGTGCCTGGCAGGAGAGGTGATAATGTGCAGAGTAAAGGTACCTGGCAGGAGAGGGGATAATGTGCACAGTACAGGTGCCTGGCAGGAGGGGGGATAATGTGCACAGTACAGGTTCCAGGCAGGAGAGGGGATAATGTGCACAGTACTGTGCCTGGCAGGAGAGGGGATAATGTGCACAGTACAGGTGCCTGGCAGGAGAGGGGATAATGTGCACAGTAAAGGTACCTGGCAGGAGAGGGGATAATGTGCACAGTACAGGTGCCTGGCAGGAGGGGGGATAATGTGCACAGTACAGGTTCCAGGCAGGAGAGGGGATAATGTGCACAGTACAGGCGTCTGGCAGGAGAGGGGATAACGTGCACAGTACAGGCACCTGGCAGGAAAGGGGATAACGTGCACAGTACAGGCGCCTGGCAGGAGAGGGGATAACGTGCACAGTACAGGCGCCTGGCAGGAGAGGGAATAACGTGCACAGTACCGGCGCCTGGCAGGAGAGGGGATAACGTGCACAGTACAGGCGCCTGGCAGGAGAGGGGATAACGTGCACAGTACAGGCGCCTGGCAGGAGAGGGAATAACGTGCACAGTACAGGCGCCTGGCAGGAGAGGGGATAACGTGCACAGTACCGGCGCCTGGCAGGAGAGGGGATAACGTGCACAGTACCGGCGCCTGGCAGGAGAGGGGATAATGTGCACAGTACAGGCGCCTGGCAGGAGAGGGGATAATGTGCACAGTACAGGCACCTGGCAGGAGAGGGGATAATGTGCACAGTACTGTGCCTGGCTGGAGAGGGGATAATGTGCACAGTACAGGCACCTGGCTGGAGAGGGGATAATGTGCACAGTACAGGCACCTGGCAGGAGAGGGGATAATGTGCACAGTTCTGTGCCTGGCAGGAGAGGGGATAATGTGCACAGTACTGGTGCTTGGTAGGAGAGGGGATAATGTGCACAGTACTGGTGCTTGGTAGGAGAGGGGATAATGTGCACAGTACTGGTACCTGGCAGGAGAGGGGATAATGTGCACAGTACTGGTACCTGGCAGGAGAGGGGATAATGTGCACTGTACTGGTACCTGGCAGGAGAGGGGATAATGTGCACTGTACTGTGCCTGGCAGGAGAGGGGATAATGTGCACAGTACTGTGCCTGGCAGGAGAGGGGATAATGTGCACAGTACTGGTACCTGGCAGGAGAGGGGATAATGTGCACAGTACAGGTACCTGGCAGGAGAGGGGATAATGTGCACAGTACTGGTGCCTGGCAGGAGAGGGTATAATGTGCACAGTACAGGTGCCTGGCAGGAGAGGGGATAATGTGCACAGTACTGTGCCTGGCAGGAGAGGGGATAATGTGCACAGTACTGGTGCCTGGCAGGAAAGGGGATAATGTGCACGGTACTGGTGCATGGCAGGAGAGGGGATAATGTGCACGGTACAAGTACCTGGCAGGAGAGGGGATAATGTGCACAGTACTGTGCCTGGCAGGAGAGGGGATAATGTGCACAGTACTGTGCCTGGCAGTAGAGGGGATAATGTGCACAGTACTGGTACCTGGCAGGAGAGGGGATAATGTGCACAGTACAGGTGCCTGGCAGGAGAGGGGATAATGTGCACAGTACAGGCGCCTGGCAGGAGCGGGGATAATGTGCACAGTACAGGCGCCTGGCAGGAGAAGGGATAATGTGCACAGTACTGGTACCTGGCAGGAGAGGGGATAATGTGCACAGTACTGGTGCCTGGCAGGAGAGGGGATAATGTGCACAGTACTGGTGCCTGGCAGGAGAGGGGATAATGTGCACAGTACAGGCGCCTGGCAGGAGAGGGGATAGAGGGGATAATGTGCACAGTACTGTGCCTGGCAGGAGGGGTGATAATGTGCACAGTACTGTACCTGGCAGGAGAGGGGATAATGTGCACAGTACTGTGCCTGGCAGGAGAGGGGATAATGTGCACAGTACTGTGCCTGGCAGGAGAGGGGATAATGTGCACAGTACAGGTACCTGGCAGGATAGGGGATAATGTGCACAGTACTGTGCCTAGCAGGAGAGGGGATAATGTGCACAGTACTGTGCCTGGCAGGAGAGGGAATAATGTGCACAGTACTGGTACCTGGCAGGAGAGGGGATAATGTGCACAGTACAGGTGCCTGGCAGGAGGGGGGATAATGTGCACAGTACTGTGCCTGGCAGGAGAGGGGATAATGTGCACAGTACTGTGCCTGGCAGGAGAGGGAATAATGTGCACAGTACTGGTGCCTGGCAGGAGAGGGGATAATGTGCACAGTACAGGTGCCTGGCAGGAGGGGGGATAATGTGCACAGTACAGGCGCCTGGCAGGAGAGGGGATAATTTGCACAGTACTGTGCCTGGCAGGAGAGGGGATAATGTGCACAGTACTGGTACCTGGCAGGAGAGGGGATAATGTGCACAGTACAGGTGCCTGGCAGGAGAGGGGATAATGTGCACAGTAAAGGTACCTGGCAGGAGAGGGGATAATGTGCATAGTACAGGTGCCTGGCAGGAGTGGGGATAATGTGCACAGTACAGGTTCCAGGCAGGAGAGGGGATAATGTGCACAGTACTCTGCCTGGCAGGAGAGGGGATAATGTGCACAGTACAGGTTCCAGGCAGGAGAGGGGATAATGTGCACAGTACTCTGCCTGGCAGGAGAGGGGATAATGTGCACAGTAAAGGTACCTGGCAGGAGAGGGGATAATGTGCACAGTAAAGGTACGTGGCAGGAGAGGGGATAATGTGCACAGTACAGGTGCCTGGCAGGAGGGGGGATAATGTGCACAGTACAGGTTCCAGGCAGGAGAGGGGATAATGTGCACAGTACATTCGTCTGGCAGGAGAGGGGATAACATGCACAGTACAGGCGCCTGGCAGAAAAGGGGATAACGTGCACAGTACAGGCGCCTGGCAGGAGAGGGAATAACGTGCACAGTACAGGCGCCTGGCAGGAGAGGGGATAACGTGCACAGTACCGGCGCCTGGCAGGAGAGGGGATAGTGTGCACAGTACAGGCGCCTGGCAGGAGATGGGATAATGTGCACAGTACAGGCGCCTGGCAGGAGAGGGGACAATGTGCACAGTACAGGCGCCTTGCAGGAGAGGGGATAATGTGCACAGTACTGTGCCTGGCAGGAGAGGGGATAATGTGCACAGTACAGGCACCTGGCAGGAGAGGGGATAATGTGCACAGTTCTGTGCCTGGCAGGAGAGGGGATAATGTGCACAGTACTGGTACCTGGCAGGAGAGGGGATAATGTGCACAGTACTGGTGCTTGGTAGGAGAGGGGATAATGTGCACAGTTCTGTGCCTGGCAGGAGAGGGGATAATGTGCACAGTACTGGTACCTGGCAGGAGAGGGGATAATGTGCACAGTTCTGTGCCTGGCAGGAGAGGGGATAATGTGCACAGTACTGGTACCTGGCAGGAGAGGGGATAATGTGCACAGTACTGTGCCTGGCAGGAGAGGGGATAATGTGCACAGTACTGTGCCTGGCAGTAGAGGGGATAATGTGCACAGTACTGGTACCTGGCAGGAGAGGGGATAATGTGCACAGTACAGGTGCCTGGCAGGAGAGGCGATAATGTGCACAGTACAGGCGCCTGGCAGGAGCGGGGATAATGTGCACAGTACAGGCGCCTGGCAGGAGAAGGGATAATGTGCACAGTACAGGCGCCTGGTAGGAGAGTGGATAATGTGCACAGTACTGGCGCCTGGCAGGAGAGGGGATAATAAGCACAGTACTGTGCATGGCAGGAGAGGGGATAATGTGCACAGTACAGGCGCCTGGCAGGAGAGGGGATAATGTGCTCAGTAAAGGTACCTGGCAGGAGAGGGGATAATGTGCACAGTACAGGTGCCTGGCAGGAGGGGGGATAATGTGCACAGTACAGGCGCCTGGCAGGAGAGGGGATAATGTGCACAGTACAGGCGCCTGGCAGGAGAGGGGATAATTTGCACAGTACTGTGCCTGGCAGGAGAGGGGATAATGTGCACAGTACTGGTACCTGGCAGGAGAGGGGATAATGTGCACAGTACAGGTGCCTGGCAGGAGAGGGGATAATGTGCACAGTAAAGGTACCTGGCAGGAGAGGGGATAATGTGCACAGTACAGGTGCCTGGCAGGAGGGGGGATAATGTGTACAGTACAGGTTCCAGGCAGGAGACGGGATAATGTGCACAGTACTGTGCCTGGCAGGAGAGGGGATAATGTGCACAGTACTGTGCCTGGCAGGAGGGGGGATAATGTGCACAGTTCAGGCACCAGGCAGGAGATGGGATAATGTGCACAGTACTGTGCCTGGCAGCAGATGGGATAATTTGCACAGTACAGGCGCCTGGCAGGAGAGGGGATAATGTGCACAGTACAGGTGCCTGGCAGGAGAGGGGATAATGTGCACAGTACAGGTACCTGGCAGGAGAGGGGATAATGTGCACTGTACAGGTACCTGGCAGGAGAGGGGATAATGTGCACAGTACAGGTGCCTGGCAGGAGAGGGGATAATGTGCACAGTACTGGCACCTGGCAGGAGAGGGGATAATGTGCACAGTACAGGCGCCTGGCAGGAGAAGGGATAGAGGGGATAATGTGCACAGTACTGTGCCTGGCAGGAGAGGGGATAATGTGCACAGTACCGGCGCCTGGCAGGAGAGGGGATAATGTGCACAGTGCAGGCGCCTGGCAGGAGAGGGGATAATGTGCACAGTACAGGCGCCTGGCAGGAGAAGGGATAATGTGCACAGTACTGTGCCTGGCAGGAGACGGGATAACGTGCACAGTACCGGCGCCTGGCAGGAGAGGGGATAATGTGCACAGTACAGGCACCTGGCAGGAGATGGGATAATGTGCATTGTACAGGCGCCTGGCAGGAGAGGGGATAATGTGCACAGTACAGGCACCTGGCAGGAGAGGGGATAATGTGCACAGTACTGTGCCTGGCAGGAGAGGGGATAATGTGCACAGTACTGGTACCTGGCAGGAGAGGGGATAATGTGCACAGTTCTGTGCCTGGCAGGAGAGGGGATAATGTGCACAGTACAGGCACCTGGCAGGAGAGGGGATAATGTGCACAGTACTGGTGCCTGGCAGGAGAGGGGATAATGTACACAGTAGTGGTACCTGGCAGGAGAGGGGATAATGTGCACAGTTCTGTGCCTGGCAGGAGAGGGGATAATGTGCACAGTACTGGTGCCTGGCAGGAGAGGGGATAATGTGCACAGTACAGGCGCCTGGCAGGAGAGGGGATAATGTGCACAGTACAGGCGCTTGGCAGGAGAAGGGATAATGTGCACAGTACAGGCGCCTGGCAGGAGAGTGGATAATGTGCACAGTACAGGTGCCTGGCAGGAGAGGGGATAATGTGCACAGTAAAGGTACCTGGCAGGAGAGGGGATAATGTGCACAGTACAGGTGCCTGGCAGGAGAGGGGATAATGTGCACAGTAAAGGTACCTGGCAGTAGAGGGGATAATGTGCACAGTACAGGTTACTGGCAGGAGAGGGGATAATGTGCACAGTACAGGCACCTGGCAGGAGAGGGGATAATGTGCACAGTACAGGTGCCTGGCAGGAGAGGGGATAATGTGCACAGTACAGGCGCCTGGCAGGAGAGGGGATAATGTGCACAGTACAGGCTCCTGGCAGGAGAGGGGATAATGTGCACAGTACAGGCGCCTGGCAGGAGAGGGGATAATGTGCACAGTACAGGTACCTGGCAGGAGAGGGGATAATGTGCACTGTACAGGTACCTGGCAGGAGAGGGGATAATGTGCACAGTACAGGTGCCTGGCAGGAGAGGGGATAATGTGCACAGTACTGGCACCTGGCAGGAGAGGGGATAATGTGCACAGTACAGGCGCCTGGCAGGAGAAGGGATAGAGGGGATAATGTGCACAGTACTGTGCCTGGCAGGAGAGGGGATAATGTGCACAGTACAGGTGCCTGGCAGGAGAGGGGATAATGTGCACAGTACAGGTTCCTGGCTGGAGAGGGGATAATGTGCACAGTACAGGTTCCTGGCAGGAGAGGGGATAATGTGCACAGTACTGTGCCTGACAGGAGAGGGGATAATGTGCACAGTACAGGTACCTGGCAGGAGAGGGGATAACGTGCACAGTACAGGCGCCTGACAGGAGAGGGAATAACGTGCACAGTACAGGCGCCTGGCAGGAGAGGGGATAACGTGCACAGTACCGGCGCCTGGAAGGAGAGGGGATAACGTGCACAGTACCGGCGCCTGGCAGGAGAGGGGATAATGTGCACAGTACAGGCGCCTGGCAGGAGATGGGATAATGTGCACAGTACAGGCGCCTGGCAGGAGAGGGGACAATGTGCACAGTACAGGCGCCTTGCAGGAGAGGGGATAATGTGCACAGTACTGTGCCTGGCAGGAGAGGGGATAATGTGCACAGTACAGGCACCTGGCAGGAAAGGGGATAATGTGCACAGTTCTGTGCCTGGCAGGAGAGGGGATAATGTGCACAGTACTGGTACCTGGCAGGAGAGGGGATAATGTGCACAGTACTGGTGCTTGGCAGGAGAGGGGATAATGTGCACAGTACTGGTACCTGGCAGGAGAGGGGATAATGTGCACAGTTCTGTGCCTGGCTGGAGAGGGGATAATGTGCACAGTACTGGTACCTGGCAGGAGAGGGGATAATGTGCACAGTACTGTGCCTGGCAGGAGAGGGGATAATGTGCACAGTACTGGTACCTGGCTGGAGAGGGGATAATGTGCACAGTACAGGTACCTGGCAGGAGAGGGGATAATGTGCACAGTACTGGTGCCTGGCAGGAGAGGGGATAATGTGCACAGTACAGGTGCCTGGCAGGAGAGGGGATAATGTGCACAGTACTGTGCCTGGCAGGAGAGGGGATAATGTGCACAGTACTGGTGCCTGGCAGGAGAGGGGATAATGTGCACGGTACTGGTGCCTGGCAGGAGAGGGGATAATGTGCACAGTACAAGTACCTGGCAGGAGAGGGGATAATGTGCACAGTACTGTGCCTGGCAGGAGAGGGGATAATGTGCACAGTACTGTGACTGGCAGGAGAGGGGATAATGTGCACAGTACTGTGCATGGCAGGAGAGGGGATAATGTGCACAGTACAGGCGCCTGGCAGGAGAGGGGATAATGTGCACAGTAAAGGTACCTGGCAGGAGAGGGGATAATGTGCACAGTACTGGTGCCTGGCAGGAGAGGGGATAATGTGCACAGTACTGTGCATGGCAGGAGAGGGGATAATGTGCACATTACTGTGCATGGCAGGAGAGGGGATAATGTGCACAGTACAGGTGCCTGGCAGGAGAGGGGATAATGTGCACAGTACAGGCGCCTGGCAGGAGAGGGGATAATGTGCACAGTACAGGCGCCTGGCAGGAGAGGGGATAATGTGCACAGTACTGGGCCTGGCAGGAGAGGGGATAATGTGCACAGTACTGGTACCTGGCAGGAGAGGGGATAATGTGCACAGTTCTGTGCCTGGCAGGAGAGGGGATAATGTGCACAGTACTGGTACCTGGCAGGAGAGGGGATAATGTGCACAGTACAGGTGCCTGGCAGGAGAGGGGATAATGTGCACAGTAAAGGTACCTGGCAGGAGAGGGGATAATGTGCACAGTACAGGTTCCAGGCAGGAGAGGGGATAATGTGCACAGTACTGTGCCTGGCAGGAGAGGGGATAATGTGCACAGTACTGTGCCTGGCAGGAGGGGGGATAATGTGCACAGTACAGGTTCCTGGCAGGAGAGGGGATAATGTGCACAGTTCAGGCACCAGGCAGGAGACGGGATAATGTGCACAGTACTGTGCCTGGCAGCAGATGGGATAATGTGCACAGTACAGGCGCCTGGCAGGAGAGTTGATAATGTGCACAGTACAGGTACCTGGCAGGAGAGGGGATAATGTGCACAGTACAGGTACCTGGCAGGAGAGGGGATAATGTGCACTGTACAGGTACCTGGCAGGAGAGGGGATAATGTGCACAGTACTGGCACCTGGCAGGAGAGGGGATAATGTGCACAGTACAGGCGCCTGGCAGGAGAAGGGATAGAGGGGATAATGTGCACAGTACTGTGCCTGGCAGGAGAGGGGATAATGTGCACAGTACCGGCGCCTGGCAGGAGAGGGGATAATGTGCACAGTACAGGCGCCTGGCAGGAGAGGGGATAATGTGCACAGTACAGGCGCCTGGCAGGAGAAGGGATAGAGGGGATAATGTGCACAGTACTGTGCCTGGCAGGAGAGGGGATAACGTGCACAGTACCGGCGCCTGGCAGGAGAGGGGATAATGTGCACAGTACAGGCGCCTGGCAGGAGATGGGATAATGTGCACTGTACAGGCGCCTGGCAGGAGAGGGGATAATGTGCACAGTACAGGCGCCTGGCAGGAGAGGGGATAATGTGCACAGTACTGTGCCTGGCAGGAGAGGGGATAATGTGCACAGTTCTGTGCCTGGCAGGAGAGGGGATAATGTGCACAGTACAGGCACCTGGCAGGAGAGGGGATAATGTGCACAGTACTGGTGCCTGGCAGGAGAGGGGATAATGTACACAGTAGTGGTACCTGGCAGGAGAGGGGGTAATGTGCACAGTTCTGTGCCTGGCAGGAGAGGGGATAATGTGCACAGTACTGGTACCTGGCAGGAGAGGGGATAATGTGCACAGTACAGGTGCCTGGCAGGAGAGGGGATAATGTGCACAGTACAGGTGCCTGGCAGGAGAGGGGATAATGTGCACAGTACAGGTACCTGGCAGGATAGGGGATAATGTGCACAGTACTGTGCCTGGCAGGAGAGGGGATAATGTGCACAGTACTGTGCCTGGCAGGAGAGGGGATAATGTGCACAGTACTGGTACCTGGCAGGAGAGGGGATAATGTACACAGTAGTGGTACCTGGCAGGAGAGGGGATAATGTACACAGTAGTGGTACCTGGCAGGAGAGGGGATAATGTGCACAGTTCTGTGCCTGGCAGGAGAGGGGATAATGTGCACAGTACTGTGCCTGGCAGGAGAGGGGATAATGTGCACAGTACTGGTACCTGGCAGGAGAGGGGATAATGTGCACAGTACAGGTGCCTGGCAGGAGGGGGGATAATGTGCACAGTACAGGCGCCTGGCAGGAGAGGGGATAATTTGCACAGTACTGTGCCTGGCAGAAGAGGGGATAATGTGCACAGTACTGGTAGCTGGCAGGAGAGGGGATAATGTGCACAGTACAGGTGCCTGGCAGGAGAGGTGATAATGTGCAGAGTAAAGGTACCTGGCAGGAGAGGGGATAATGTGCACAGTACAGGTGCCTGGCAGGAGGGGGGATAATGTGCACAGTACAGGTTCCAGGCAGGAGAGGGGATAATGTGCACAGTACTGTGCCTGGCAGGAGAGGGGATAATGTGCACAGTACAGGTGCCTGGCAGGAGAGGGGATAATGTGCACAGTAAAGGTACCTGGCAGGAGAGGGGATAATGTGCACAGTACAGGTGCCTGGCAGGAGGGGGGGATAATGTGCACAGTACAGGTTCCAGGCAGGAGAGGGGATAATGTGCACAGTACAGGCGTCTGGCAGGAGAGGGGATAACGTGCACAGTACAGGCACCTGGCAGGAAAGGGGATAACGTGCACAGTACAGGCGCCTGGCAGGAGAGGGGATAATGTGCACAGTACAGGCGCCTGGCAGGAGAGGGAATAACGTGCACAGTACCGGCGCCTGGCAGGAGAGTGGATAACGTGCACAGTACAGGCGCCTGGCAGGAGAGGGGATAACGTGCACAGTACAGGCGCCTGGCAGGAGAGGGAATAACGTGCACAGTACAGGCGCCTGGCAGGAGAGGGGATAACGTGCACAGTACCGGCGCCTGGCAGGAGAGGGGATAACGTGCACAGTACCGGCGCCTGGCAGGAGAGGGGATAATGTGCACAGTACAGGCGCCTGGCAGGAGAGGGGATAATGTGCACAGTACAGGCGCCTGGCAGGAGAGGGGACAATGTGCACAGTACAGGCGCCTTGCAGGAGAGGGGATAATGTGCACAGTACTGTGCCTGGCTGGAGAGGGGATAATGTGCACAGTACAGGCACCTGGCTGGAGAGGGGATAATGTGCACAGTACAGGCACCTGGCAGGAGAGGGGATAATGTGCACAGTTCTGTGCCTGGCAGGAGAGGGGATAATGTGCACAGTACTGGTGCTTGGTAGGAGAGGGGATAACGTGCATAGTACTGGTGCCTGGCAGGAGAGGGGATAACGTGCACAGTACAGGCGCCTGGCAGGAGAGGGAATAACGTGCACAGTACCGGCGCCTGGCAGGAGAGGGGATAACGTGCACAGTACAGGCGCCTGGCAGGAGAGGGGATAACGTGCACAGTACCGGCGCCTGGCAGGAGAGGGGATAACGTGCACAGTACCGGCGCCTGGCAGGAGAGGGGATAATGTGCACAGTACAGGCGCCTGGCAGGAGAGGGGATAATGTGCACAGTACAGGCGCCTGGCAGGAGAGGGGATAATGTGCACAGTACAGGCACCTGGCTGGAGAGGGGATAATGTGCACAGTACAGGCACCTGGCAGGAGAGGGGATAATGTGCACAGTTCTGTGCCTGGCAGGAGAGGGGATAATGTGCACAGTACTGGTGCTTGGTAGGAGAGGGGATAATGTGCACAGTACTGGTGCTTGGTAGGAGAGGGGATAATGTGCACAGTACTGGTACCTGGCAGGAGAGGGGATAATGTGCACAGTACTGGTACCTGGCAGGAGAGGGGATAATGTGCACTGTACTGGTACCTGGCAGGAGAGGGGATAATGTGCACTGTACTGTGCCTGGCAGGAGAGGGGATAATGTGCACAGTACTGTGCCTGGCAGGAGAGGGGATAATGTGCACAGTACTGGTACCTGGCAGGAGAGGGGATAATGTGCACAGTACAGGTACCTGGCAGGAGAGGGGATAATGTGCACAGTACTGGTGCCTGGCAGGAGAGGGGATAATGTGCACAGTACAGGTGCCTGGCAGGAGAGGGGATAATGTGCACAGTACTGTGCCTGGCAGGAGAGGGGATAATGTGCACAGTACTGGTGCCTGGCAGGAAAGGGGATAATGTGCACGGTACTGGTGCCTGGCAGGAGAGGGGATAATGTGCATGGTACAAGTACCTGGCAGGAGAGGGGATAATGTGCACAGTACTGTGCCTGGCAGGAGAGGGGATAATGTGCACAGTACTGTGCCTGGCAGTAGAGGGGATAATGTGCACAGTACTGGTACCTGGCAGGAGAGGGGATAATGTGCACAGTACAGGTGCCTGGCAGGAGAGGGGATAATGTGCACAGTACAGGCGCCTGGCAGGAGCGGGGATAATGTGCACAGTACAGGCGCCTGGCAGGAGAAGGGATAATGTGCACAGTACTGGTACCTGGCAGGAGAGGGGATAATGTGCACAGTACTGGTGCCTGGCAGGAGAGGGGATAATGTGCACAGTACTGGTACCTGGCAGGAGAGGGGATAATGTGCACTGTACTGGTACCTGGCAGGAGAGGGGATAATGTGCACTGTACTGTGCCTGGCAGGAGAGGGGATAATGTGCACAGTACTGTGCCTGGCAGGAGAGGGGATAATGTGCACAGTACTGGTACCTGGCAGGAGAGGGGATAATGTGCACAGTACAGGTACCTGGCAGGAGAGGGGATAATGTGCACAGTACTGGTGCCTGGCAGGAGAGGGGATAATGTGCACAGTACAGGTGCCTGGCAGGAGAGGGGATAATGTGCACAGTACTGTGCCTGGCAGGAGAGGGGATAATGTGCACAGTACTGGTGCCTGGCAGGAAAGGGGATAATGTGCACGGTACTGGTGCCTGGCAGGAGAGGGGATAATGTGCATGGTACAAGTACCTGGCAGGAGAGGGGATAATGTGCACAGTACTGTGCCTGGCAGGAGAGGGGATAATGTGCACAGTACTGTGCCTGGCAGTAGAGGGGATAATGTGCACAGTACTGGTACCTGGCAGGAGAGGGGATAATGTGCACAGTACAGGTGCCTGGCAGGAGAGGGGATAATGTGAACAGTACAGGCGCCTGGCAGGAGCGGGGATAATGTGCACAGTACAGGCGCCTGGCAGGAGAAGGGATAATGTGCACAGTACTGGTACCTGGCAGGAGAGGGGATAATGTGCACAGTACTGGTGCCTGGCAGGAGAGGGGATAATGTGCACAGTACTGGTGCCTGGCAGGAGAGGGGATAATGTGCACAGTACAGGCACCTGGCAGGAGAGGGGATAGAGGGGATAATGTGCACAGTACTGTGCCTGGCAGGAGGGGTGATAATGTGCACAGTACTGTACCTGGCAGGAGAGGGGATAATGTGCACAGTACTGTGCCTGGCAGGAGAGGGGATAATGTGCACAGTACTGTGCCTGGCAGGAGAGGGGATAATGTGCACAGTACAGGTACCTGGCAGGATAGGGGATAATGTGCACAGTACTGTGCCTGGCAGGAGAGGGGATAATGTGCACAGTACTGTGCCTGGCAGGAGAGGGAATAATGTGCACAGTACTGGTACCTGGCAGGAGAGGGGATAATGTGCACAGTACAGGTGCCTGGCAGGAGGGGGGATAATGTGCACAGTACTGTGCCTGGCAGGAGAGGGGATAATGTGCACAGTACTGTGCCTGGCAGGAGAGGGAATAATATGCACAGTACTGGTGCCTGGCAGGAGAGGGGATAATGTGCACAGTACAGGTGCCTGGCAGGAGAGGGGATAATGTGCACAGTACAGGCGCATGGCAGGAGAGGGGATAATTTGCACAGTACTGTGCCTGGCAGGAGAGGGGATAATGTGCACAGTACTGGTACCTGGCAGGAGAGGGGATAATGTGCACAGTACAGGTGCCTGGCAGGAGAGGGGATAATGTGCACAGTAAAGGTACCTGGCAGGAGAGGGGATAATGTGCATAGTACAGGTGCCTGGCAGGAGGGGGGATAATGTGCACAGTACAGGTTCCAGGCAGGAGAGGGGATAATGTGCACAGTACTCTGCCTGGCAGGAGAGGGGATAATGTGCACAGTAAAGGTACCTGGCAGGAGAGGGGATAATGTGCACAGTACAGGTGCCTGGCAGGAGGGGGGATAATGTGCACAGTACAGGTTCCAGGCAGGAGAGGGGATAATGTGCACAGTACAGGCGTCTGGCAGGAGAGGGGATAACATGCACAGTACAGGCGCCTGGCAGAAAAGGGGATAACGTGCACAGTACAGGCACCTGGCAGGAGAGGGGATAACGTGCACTGTACAGGCGCCTGGCAGGAGAGGGAATAACGTGCACAGTACAGGCGCCTGGCAGGAGAGGGGATAACGTGCACAGTACCGGCGCCTGGCAGGAGAGGGGATAATGTGCACAGTACAGGTGCCTGGCAGGAGATGGGATAATGTGCACAGTACAGGCGCCTGGCAGGAGAGGGGACAATGTGCACAGTACAGGCGCCTTGCAGGAGAGGGGATAATGTGCACAGTACTGTGCCTGGCAGGAGAGGGGATAATGTGCACAGTACAGGCACCTGGCAGGAGAGGGGATAATGTGCACAGTTCTGTGCCTGGCAGGAGAGGGGATAATGTGCACAGTACTGGTACCTGGCAGGAGAGGGGATAATGTGCACAGTACTGGTGCTTGGTAGGAGAGGGGATAATGTGCACAGTTCTGTGCCTGGCAGGAGAGGGGATAATGTGCACAGTACTGGTACCTGGCAGGAGAGGGGATAATGTGCACAGTTCTGTGCCTGGCAGGAGAGGGGATAATGTGCACAGTACTGGTACCTGGCAGGAGAGGGGATAATGTGCACAGTACTGTGCCTGGCAGGAGAGGGGATAATGTGCACAGTACTGTGCCTGGCAGTAGAGGGGATAATGTGCACAGTACTGGTACCTGGCAGGAGAGGGGATAATGTGCACAGTACAGGTGCCTGGCAGGAGAGGCGATAATGTGCACAGTACAGGCGCCTGGCAGGAGCGGGGATAATGTGCACAGTACAGGTGCCTGGCAGGAGAAGGGATAATGTGCACAGTACAGGCGCCTGGTAGGAGAGTGGATAATGTGCACAGTACTGGCGCCTGGCAGGAGAGGGGATAATAAGCACAGTACAGGAGCCTGGCAGGAGAGGGGATAATGTGCACAGTAAAGGTACCTGGCAGGAAAGGGGATAATGTGCACAGTACAGGTGCCTGGCAGGAGGGGGGATAATGTGCACAGTACAGGCGCCTGGCAGGAGAGGGGATAATGTGCACAGTACAGGCGCCTGGCAGGAGAGGGGATAATTTGCACAGTACTGTGCCTGGCAGGAGAGGGGATAATGTGCACAGTACTGGTACCTGGCAGGAGAGGGGATAATGTGCACAGTACAGGTGCCTGGCAGGAGAGGGGATAATGTGCACAGTAAAGGTACCTGGCAGGAGAGGGGATAATGTGCACAGTACAGGTGCCTGGCAGGAGGGGGGATAATGTGCACAGTACAGGTTCCAGGCAGGAGAGGGGATAATGTGCACAGTACTGTGCCTGGCAGGAGAGGGGATAATGTGCACAGTACAGGCACCTGGCAGGAAAGGGGATAATGTGCACAGTTCTGTGCCTGGCAGGAGAGGGGATAATGTGCACAGTACTGGTACCTGGCAGGAGAGGGGATAATGTGCACAGTACTGGTGCTTGGCAGGAGAGGGGATAATGTGCACAGTACTGGTACCTGGCAGGAGAGGGGATAATGTGCACAGTTCTGTGCCTGGCTGGAGAGGGGATAATGTGCACAGTACTGGTACCTGGCAGGAGAGGGGATAATGTGCACAGTACTGTGCCTGGCAGGAGAGGGGATAATGTGCACAGTACTGGTACCTGGCTGGAGAGGGGATAATGTGCACAGTACAGGTACCTGGCAGGAGAGGGGATAATGTGCACAGTACTGGTGCCTGGCAGGAGAGGGGATAATGTGCACAGTACAGGTGCCTGGCAGGAGAGGGGATAATGTGCACAGTACTGTGCCTGGCAGGAGAGGGGATAATGTGCACAGTACTGGTGCCTGGCAGGAGAGGGGAAAATGTGCACGGTACTGGTGCCTGGCAGGAGAGGGGATAATGTGCACAGTACAAGTACCTGGCAGGAGAGGGGATAATGTGCACAGTACTGTGCCTGGCAGGAGAGGGGATAATGTGCACAGTACTGTGCCTGGCAGGAGAGGGGATAATGTGCACAGTACAGGTACCTGGCAGGATAGGGGATAATGTGCACAGTACTGTGCCTGGCAGGAGAGGGGATAATGTGCACAGTACTGTGCCTGGCAGGAGAGGGAATAATGTGCACAGTACTGGTACCTGGCAGGAGAGGGGATAATGTGCACAGTACAGGTGCCTGGCAGGAGGGGGGATAATGTGCACAGTACTGTGCCTGGCAGGAGAGGGGATAATGTGCACAGTACTGTGCCTGGCAGGAGAGGGAATAATGTGCACAGTACAGGTGCCTGGCAGGAGGGGGGATAATGTGCACAGTACAGGCGCCTGGCAGGAGAGGGGATAATTTGCACAGTACTGTGCCTGGCAGGAGAGGGGATAATGTGCACAGTACTGGTACCTGGCAGGAGAGGGGATAATGTGCACAGTACAGGTGCCTGGCAGGAGAGGGGATAATGTGCACAGTAAAGGTACCTGGCAGGAGAGGGGATAATGTGCACAGTACAGGTGCCTGGCAGGAGGGGGGATAATGTGCACAGTACAGGTTCCAGGCAGGAGAGGGGATAATGTGCACAGTACTCTGCCTGGCAGGAGAGGGGATAATGTGCACAGTAAAGGTACCTGGCAGGAGAGGGGATAATGTGCACAGTACAGGTGCCTGGCAGGAGGGGGGATAATGTGCACAGTACAGGTTCCAGGCAGGAGAGGGGATAATGTGCACAGTACAGGCGTCTGGCAGGAGAGGGGATAACATGCACAGTACAGGCACCTGGCAGAAAAGGGGATAACGTGCACAGTACAGGCGCCTGGCAGGAGAGGGGATAACGTGCACTGTACAGGCGCCTGGCAGGAGAGGGAATAACGTGCACAGTACAGGCGCCTGGCAGGAGAGGGGATAACGTGCACAGTACCGGCGCCTGGCAGGAGAGGGGATAATGTGCACAGTACAGGCGCCTGGCAGGAGAGGGGACAATGTGCACAGTACAGGCGCCTTGCAGGAGAGGGGATAATGTGCACAGTACTGTGCCTGGCAGGAGAGGGGATAATGTGCACAGTACAGGCACCTGGCAGGAGAGGGGATAATGTGCACAGTTCTGTGCCTGGCAGGAGAGGGGATAATGTGCACAGTACTGGTGCTTGGTAGGAGAGGGGATAATGTGCACAGTTCTGTGCCTGGCAGGAGAGGGGATAATGTGCACAGTACTGGTACCTGGCAGGAGAGGGGATAATGTGCACAGTTCTGTGCCTGGCAGGAGAGGGGATAATGTGCACAGTACTGGTACCTGGCAGGAGAGGGGATAATGTGCACAGTACTGTGCCTGGCAGGAGAGGGGATAATGTGCACAGTACTGTGCCTGGCAGTAGAGGGGATAATGTGCACAGTACTGGTACCTGGCAGGAGAGGCGATAATGTGCACAGTACAGGCGCCTGGCAGGAGCGGGGATAATGTGCACAGTACAGGTGCCTGGCAGGAGAAGGGATAATGTGCACAGTACAGGCGCCTGGTAGGAGAGTGGATAATGTGCACAGTACTGGCGCCTGGCAGGAGAGGGGATAATAAGCACAGTACTGTGCATGGCAGGAGAGGGGATAATGTGCACAGTACAGGCGCCTGGCAGGAGAGGGGATAATTTGCACAGTACTGTGCCTGGCAGGAGAGGGGATAATGTGCACAGTACTGGTACCTGGCAGGAGAGGGGATAATGTGCACAGTACAGGTGCCTGGCAGGAGAGGGGATAATGTGCACAGTAAAGGTACCTGGCAGGAGAGGGGATAATGTGCACAGTACAGGTGCCTGGCAGGAGGGGGGATAATGTGCACAGTACAGGTTCCAGGCAGGAGAGGGGATAATGTGCACAGTACTGTGCCTGGCAGGAGAGGGGATAATGTGCACAGTACAGGCACCTGGCAGGAAAGGGGATAATGTGCACAGTTCTGTGCCTGGCAGGAGAGGGGATAATGTGCACAGTACTGGTACCTGGCAGGAGAGGGGATAATGTGCACAGTACTGGTGCTTGGCAGGAGAGGGGATAATGTGCACAGTACTGGTACCTGGCAGGAGAGGGGATAATGTGCACAGTTCTGTGCCTGGCTGGAGAGGGGATAATGTGCACAGTACTGGTACCTGGCAGGAGAGGGGATAATGTGCACAGTACTGTGCCTGGCAGGAGAGGGGATAATGTGCACAGTACTGGTACCTGGCTGGAGAGGGGATAATGTGCACAGTACAGGTACCTGGCAGGAGAGGGGATAATGTGCACAGTACTGGTGCCTGGCAGGAGAGGGGATAATGTGCACAGTACAGGTGCCTGGCAGGAGAGGGGATAATGTGCACAGTACTGTGCCTGGCAGGAGAGGGGATAATGTGCACAGTACTATACCTGGCAGGAGAGGGGATAATGTGCACAGTACAGGTGCCTGGCAGGAGAGGGGATAATGTGCACAGTAAAGGTACCTGGCAGGAGAGGGGATAATGTGCACGGTACTGGTGCCTGGCAGGAGAGGGGATAATGTGCACGGTACTGGTGCCTGGCAGGAGAGGGGATAATGTGCACAGTACAAGTACCTGGCAGGAGAGGGGATAATGTGCACAGTACTGTGCCTGGCAGGAGAGGGGATAATGTGCACAGTACTGTGCCTGGCAGGAGAGGGGATAATGTGCACAGTACTGTGCATGGCAGGAGAGGGGATAATGTGCACAGTACAGGCGCCTGGCAGGAGAGGGGATAATGTGCACAGTAAAGGTACCTGGCAGGAGAGGGGATAATGTGCACAGTACTGGTGCCTGGCAGGAGAGGGGATAATGTGCACAGTACAGGTGCCTGGCAGGAGGGGGGATAATGTGCACAGTACAGGCGCCTGGCAGGAGAGGGGATAATGTGCACAGTACAGGCGCCTGGCAGGAGAGGGGATAATGTGCACAGTACTGGGCCTGGCAGGAGAGGGGATAATGTGCACAGTACTGGTACCTGGCAGGAGAGGGGATAATGTGCACAGTTCTGTGCCTGGCAGGAGAGGGGATAATGTGCACAGTACTGGTACCTGGCAGGAGAGGGGATAATGTGCACAGTACAGGTGCCTGGCAGGAGAGGGGATAATGTGCACAGTAAAGGTACCTGGCAGGAGAGGGGATAATGTGCACAGTACAGGTTCCAGGCAGGAGAGGGGATAATGTGCACAGTACTGTGCCTGGCAGGAGAGGGGATAATGTGCACAGTACTGTGCCTGGCAGGAGGGGGGATAATGTGCACAGTACAGGTTCCTGGCAGGAGAGGGGATAATGTGCACAGTTCAGGCACCAGGCAGGAGACGGGATAATGTGCACAGTACTGTGCCTGGCAGCAGATGGGATAATGAGCACAGTACAGGCGCCTGGCAGGAGAGTTGATAATGTGCACAGTACAGGTACCTGGCAGGAGAGGGGATAATGTGCACTGTACAGGTACCTGGCAGGAGAGGGGATAATGTGCACAGTACTGGCACCTGGCAGGAGAGGGGATAATGTGCACAGTACAGGCGCCTGGCAGGAGAAGGGATAGAGGGGATAATGTGCACAGTACTGTGCCTGGCAGGAGAGGGGATAATGTGCACAGTACCGGCGCCTGGCAGGAGAGGGGATAATGTGCACAGTACAGGCGCCTGGCAGGAGAGGGGATAATGTGCACAGTACAGGCGCCTGGCAGGAGAAGGGATAGAGGGGATAATGTGCACAGTACTGTGCCTGGAAGGAGAGGGGATAACGTGCACAGTACCGGCGCCTGGCAGGAGAGGGGATAATGTGCACAGTACAGGCGCCTGGCAGGAGATGGGATAATGTGCACTGTACAGGCGCCTGGCAGGAGAGGGGATAATGTGCACAGTACAGGCGCCTGGCAGGAGAAGGGATAGAGGGGATAATGTGCACAGTACTGTGCCTGGAAGGAGAGGGGATAATGTGCACAGTACTGGTGCCTGGCAGGAGAGAGGATAATGTGCACAGTACAGGCGCCTGGCAGGAGAGGGGATAATGTGCACTGTACAGGCGCCTGGCAGGAGAGGGGATAATGTGCACAGTACAGGCGCCTGGCAGGAGAGGGGATAATGTGCACAGTACTGTGCCTGGCAGGAGAGGGGATAATGTGCACAGTACTGGTACCTGGCAGGAGAGGGGATAATGTGCACAGTTCTGTGCCTGGCAGGAGAGGGGATAATGTGCACAGTACAGGCACCTGGCAGGAGAGGGGATAATGTGCACAGTACTGGTGCCTGGCAGGAGAGGGGATAATGTACTCAGTAGTGGTACCTGGCAGGAGAGGGGGTAATGTGCACAGTTCTGTGCCTGGCAGGAGAGGGGATAATGTGCACAGTACTGGTACCTGGCAGGAGAGGGGATAATGTGCACAGTACAGGCACCTGGCAGGAAAGGGGATAATGTGCACAGTTCTGTGCCTGGCAGGAGAGGGGATAATGTGCACAGTACTGGTACCTGGCAGGAGAGGGGATAATGTGCACAGTACTGGTGCTTGGCAGGAGAGGGGATAATGTGCACAGTACTGGTACCTGGCAGGAGAGGGGATAATGTGCACAGTTCTGTGCCTGGCTGGAGAGGGGATAATGTGCACAGTACTGGTACCTGGCAGGAGAGGGGATAATGTGCACAGTACTGTGCCTGGCAGGAGAGGGGATAATGTGCACAGTACTGGTACCTGGCTGGAGAGGGGATAATGTGCACAGTACAGGTACCTGGCAGGAGAGGGGATAATGTGCACAGTACTGGTGCCTGGCAGGAGAGGGGATAATGTGCACAGTACAGGTGCCTGGCAGGAGAGGGGATAATGTGCACAGTACTGTGCCTGGCAGGAGAGGGGATAATGTGCACAGTACTATACCTGGCAGGAGAGGGGATAATGTGCACAGTACAGGTGCCTGGCAGGAGAGGGGATAATGTGCACAGTAAAGGTACCTGGCAGGAGAGGGGATAATGTGCACGGTACTGGTGCCTGGCAGGAGAGGGGATAATGTGCACGGTACTGGTGCCTGGCAGGAGAGGGGATAATGTGCACAGTACAAGTACCTGGCAGGAGAGGGGATAATGTGCACAGTACTGTGCCTGGCAGGAGAGGGGATAATGTGCACAGTACTGTGCCTGGCAGGAGAGGGGATAATGTGCACAGTACTGTGCATGGCAGGAGAGGGGATAATGTGCACAGTACAGGCGCCTGGCAGGAGAGGGGATAATGTGCACAGTAAAGGTACCTGGCAGGAGAGGGGATAATGTGCACAGTACTGGTGCCTGGCAGGAGAGGGGATAATGTGCACAGTACAGGTGCCTGGCAGGAGGGGGGATAATGTGCACAGTACAGGCGCCTGGCAGGAGAGGGGATAATGTGCACAGTACAGGCGCCTGGCAGGAGAGGGGATAATGTGCACAGTACTGGGCCTGGCAGGAGAGGGGATAATGTGCACAGTACTGGTACCTGGCAGGAGAGGGGATAATGTGCACAGTTCTGTGCCTGGCAGGAGAGGGGATAATGTGCACAGTACTGGTACCTGGCAGGAGAGGGGATAATGTGCACAGTACAGGTGCCTGGCAGGAGAGGGGATAATGTGCACAGTAAAGGTACCTGGCAGGAGAGGGGATAATGTGCACAGTACAGGTTCCAGGCAGGAGAGGGGATAATGTGCACAGTACTGTGCCTGGCAGGAGAGGGGATAATGTGCACAGTACTGTGCCTGGCAGGAGGGGGGATAATGTGCACAGTACAGGTTCCTGGCAGGAGAGGGGATAATGTGCACAGTTCAGGCACCAGGCAGGAGACGGGATAATGTGCACAGTACTGTGCCTGGCAGCAGATGGGATAATGAGCACAGTACAGGCGCCTGGCAGGAGAGTTGATAATGTGCACAGTACAGGTACCTGGCAGGAGAGGGGATAATGTGCACTGTACAGGTACCTGGCAGGAGAGGGGATAATGTGCACAGTACTGGCACCTGGCAGGAGAGGGGATAATGTGCACAGTACAGGCGCCTGGCAGGAGAAGGGATAGAGGGGATAATGTGCACAGTACTGTGCCTGGCAGGAGAGGGGATAATGTGCACAGTACCGGCGCCTGGCAGGAGAGGGGATAATGTGCACAGTACAGGCGCCTGGCAGGAGAGGGGATAATGTGCACAGTACAGGCGCCTGGCAGGAGAAGGGATAGAGGGGATAATGTGCACAGTACTGTGCCTGGAAGGAGAGGGGATAACGTGCACAGTACCGGCGCCTGGCAGGAGAGGGGATAATGTGCACAGTACAGGCGCCTGGCAGGAGATGGGATAATGTGCACTGTACAGGCGCCTGGCAGGAGAGGGGATAATGTGCACAGTACAGGCGCCTGGCAGGAGAAGGGATAGAGGGGATAATGTGCACAGTACTGTGCCTGGAAGGAGAGGGGATAATGTGCACAGTACTGGTGCCTGGCAGGAGAGAGGATAATGTGCACAGTACAGGCGCCTGGCAGGAGAGGGGATAATGTGCACTGTACAGGCGCCTGGCAGGAGAGGGGATAATGTGCACAGTACAGGCGCCTGGCAGGAGAGGGGATAATGTGCACAGTACTGTGCCTGGCAGGAGAGGGGATAATGTGCACAGTACTGGTACCTGGCAGGAGAGGGGATAATGTGCACAGTTCTGTGCCTGGCAGGAGAGGGGATAATGTGCACAGTACAGGCACCTGGCAGGAGAGGGGATAATGTGCACAGTACTGGTGCCTGGCAGGAGAGGGGATAATGTACTCAGTAGTGGTACCTGGCAGGAGAGGGGGTAATGTGCACAGTTCTGTGCCTGGCAGGAGAGGGGATAATGTGCACAGTACTGGTACCTGGCAGGAGAGGGGATAATGTGCACAGTACAGGTGCCTGGCAGGAGAGGGGATAATGTGCACAGTACAGGTGCCTGGCAGGAGAGGGGATAATGTGCACAGTACAGGTACCTGGCAGGATAGGGGATAATGTGCACAGTACTGTGCCTGGCAGGAGAGGGGATAATGTGCACAGTACTGTGCCTGGCAGGAGAGGGGATAATGTGCACAGTACTGGTACCTGGCAGGAGAGGGGATAATGTACACAGTAGTGCTACCTGGCAGGAGAGGGGATAATGTACACAGTAGTGGTACCTGGCAGGAGAGGGGATAATGTGCACAGTTCTGTGCCTGGCAGGAGAGGGGATAATGTGCACAGTACTGTGCCTGGCAGGAGAGGGGATAATGTGCACAGTACTGGTACCTGGCAGGAGAGGGGATAATGTGCACAGTACAGGTGCCTGGCAGGAGGGGGGATAATGTGCACAGTACAGGCGCCTGGCAGGAGAGGGGATAATTTGCACAGTACTGTGCCTGGCAGAAGAGGGGATAATGTGCACAGTACTGTGCCTGGCAGGAGAGGGGATAATGTGCACAGTACAGGTGCCTGGCAGGAGAGGGGATAATGTGCACAGTAAAGGTACCTGGCAGGAGAGGGGATAATGTGCACAGTACAGGTGCCTGGCAGGAGGGGGGATAATGTGCACAGTACAGGTTCCAGGCAGGAGAGGGGATAATGTGCACAGTACAGGCGTCTGGCAGGAGAGGGGATAACGTGCACAGTACAGGCACCTGGCAGGAAAGGGGATAACGTGCACAGTACAGGCGCCTGGCAGGAGAGGGGATAACGTGCACAGTACAGGCGCCTGGCAGGAGAGGGAATAACGTGCACAGTACCGGCGCCTGGCAGGAGAGGGGATAACGTGCACAGTACAGGCGCCTGGCAGGAGAGGGGATAACGTGCACAGTACAGGCGCCTGGCAGGAGAGGGAATAACGTGCACAGTACCGGCGCCTGGCAGGAGAGGGGATAACGTGCACAGTACCGGCGCCTGGCAGGAGAGGGGATAACGTGCACAGTACCGGCGCCTGGCAGGAGAGGGGATAATGTGCACAGTACAGGCGCCTGGCAGGAGAGGGGATAATGTGCACAGTACAGGCGCCTGGCAGGAGAGGGGACAATGTGCACAGTACAGGCGCCTTGCAGGAGAGGGGATAATGTGCACAGTACTGTGCCTGGCTGGAGAGGGGATAATGTGCACAGTACAGGCACCTGGCTGGAGAGGGGATAATGTGCACAGTACAGGCACCTGGCAGGAGAGGGGATAATGTGCACAGTTCTGTGCCTGGCAGGAGAGGGGATAATGTGCACAGTACTGGTGCTTGGTAGGAGAGGG
Organism: Taudactylus pleione; assembly: GCA_031769625.1. Taxonomy (NCBI): domain Eukaryota; kingdom Metazoa; phylum Chordata; class Amphibia; order Anura; family Myobatrachidae; genus Taudactylus; species Taudactylus pleione. Next base: position 112,967 of record JAUIMM010002119.1, read on the forward strand.
GATAATGTGCACAGTACTGGTGCTTGGTAGGAGAGGGGATAATGTGCACAGTACTGGTACCTGGCAGGAGAGGGGATAATGTGCACAGTACTGGTACCTGGCAGGAGAGGGGATAATGTGCACTGTACTGGTACCTGGCAGGAGAGGGGATAATGTGCACTGTACTGTGCCTGGCAGGAGAGGGGATAATGTGCACAGTACTGTGCCTGGCAGGAGAGGGGATAATGTGCACAGTACTGGTACCTGGCAGGAGAGGGGATAATGTGCACAGTACAGGTACCTGGCAGGAGAGGGGATAATGTGCACAGTACTGGTGCCTGGCAGGAGAGGGGATAATGTGCACAGTACAGGTGCCTGGCAGGAGAGGGGATAATGTGCACAGTACTGTGCCTGGCAGGAGAGGGGATAATGTGCACAGTACTGGTGCCTGGCAGGAAAGGGGATAATGTGCACGGTACTGGTGCCTGGCAGGAGAGGGGATAATGTGCACGGTACAAGTACCTGGCAGGAGAGGGGATAATGTGCACAGTACTGTGCCTGGCAGGAGAGGGGATAATGTGCACAGGACTGTGCCTGGCAGTAGAGGGGATAATGTGCACAGTACAGGTGCCTGGCAGGAGATGGGATAATGTGCACAGTACAGGCGCCTGGCAGGAGCGGGGATAATGTGCACAGTACAGGCGCCTGGCAGGAGAAGGGATAATGTGCACAGTACTGGTACCTGGCAGGAGAGGGGATAATGTGCACAGTACTGGTGCCTGGCAGGAGAGGGGATAATGTGCACAGTACTGGTGCCTGGCAGGAGAGGGGATAATGTGCACAGTACAGGCACCTGGCAGGAGAGGGGATAGAGGGGATAATGTGCACAGTACTGTGCCTGGCAGGAGGGGTGATAATGTGCACAGTACTGTACCTGGCAGGAGAGGGGATAATGTGCACAGTACTGTGCCTGGCAGGAGAGGGGATAATGTGCACAGTACTGTGCCTGGCAGGAGAGGGGATAATGTGCACAGTACTGGTACCTGGCAGGATAGGGGATAATGTGCACAGTACTGTGCCTGGCAGGAGAGGGGATAATGTGCACAGTACTGTGCCTGGCAGGAGAGGGAATAATGTGCACAGTACTGGTACCTGGCAGGAGAGGGGATAATGTGCACAGTACAGGTGCCTGGCAGGAGGGGGGATAATGTGCACAGTACAGGCGCCTGGCAGGAGAGGGGATAATTTGCACAGTACTGTGCCTGGCAGGAGAGGGGATAATGTGCACAGTACTGGTACCTGGCAGGAGAGGGGATAACGTGCACAGTACAGGCGCCTGGCAGGAGAGGGAATAACGTGCACAGTACCGGCGCCTGGCAGGAGAGGGGATAACGTGCACAGTACAGGCGCCTGGCAGGAGAGGGGATAACGTGCACAGTACAGGCGCCTGGCAGGAGAGGGAATAACGTGCACAGTACAGGCGCCTGGCAGGAGAGGGGATAACGTGCACAGTACCGGCGCCTGGCAGGAGAGGGGATAACGTGCACAGTACCGGCGCCTGGCAGGAGAGGGGATAATGTGCACAGTACAGGCGCCTGGCAGGAGAGGGGATAATGTGCACAGTACAGGCGCCTGGCAGGAGAGGGGACAATGTGCACAGTACAGGCGCCTTGCAGGAGAGGGGATAATGTGCACAGTACTGTGCCTGGCTGGAGAGGGGATAATGTGCACAGTACAGGCACCTGGCTGGAGAGGGGATAATGTGCACAGTACAGGCACCTGGCAGGAGAGGGGATAATGTGCACAGTTCTGTGCCTGGCAGGAGAGGGGATAATGTGCACAGTACTGGTGCTTGGTAGGAGAGAGGATAATGTGCACAGTACTGGTGCTTGGTAGGAGAGGGGATAATGTGCACAGTACTGGTACCTGGAAGGAGAGGGGATAATGTGCACAGTACTGGTACCTGGCAGGAGAGGGGATAATGTGCACTGTACTGGTACCTGGCAGGAGAGGGGATAATGTGCACTGTACTGTGCCTGGCAGGAGAGGGGATAATGTGCACAGTACTGTGCCTGGCAGGAGAGGGGATAATGTGCACAGTACTGGTACCTGGCAGGAGAGGGGATAATGTGCACAGTACAGGTACCTGGCAGGAGAGGGGATAATGTGCACAGTACTGGTGCCTGGCAGGAGAGGGGATAATGTGCACAGTACAGGTGCCTGGCAGGAGAGGGGATAATGTGCACAGTACTGTGCCTGGCAGGAGAGGGGATAATGTGCACAGTACTGGTGCCTGGCAGTAAAGGGGATAATGTGCACGGTACTGGTGCCTGGCAGGAGAGGGGATAATGTGCACGGTACAAGTACCTGGCAGGAGAGGGGATAATGTGCACAGTACTGTGCCTGGCAGGAGAGGGGATAATGTGCACAGGACTGTGCCTGGCAGTAGAGGGGATAATGTGCACAGTACAGGTGCCTGGCAGGAGAGGGGATAATGTGCACAGTACAGGCGCCTGGCAGGAGCGGGGATAATGTGCACAGTACAGGCGCCTGGCAGGAGAAGGGATAATGTGCACAGTACTGGTACCTGGCAGGAGAGGGGATAATGTGCACAGTACTGGTGCCTGGCAGGAGAGGGGATAATGTGCACAGTACTGGTGCCTGGCAGGAGAGGGGATAATGTGCACAGTACAGGCACCTGGCAGGAGAGGGGATAGAGGGGATAATGTGCACAGTACTGTGCCTGGCAGGAGGGGTGATAATGTGCACAGTACTGTACCTGGCAGGAGAGGGGATAATGTGCACAGTACTGTGCCTGGCAGGAGAGGGGATAATGTGCACAGTACTGTGCCTGGCAGGAGAGGGGATAATGTGCACAGTACAGGTACCTGGCAGGATAGGGGATAATGTGCACAGTACTGTGCCTGGCAGGAGAGGGGATAATGTGCACAGTACTGTGCCTGGCAGGAGAGGGAATAATGTGCACAGTACTGGTGCCTGGCAGGAGAGGGGATAATGTGCACAGTACAGGTGCCTGGCAGGAGGGGGGATAATGTGCACAGTACAGGCGCCTGGCAGGAGAGGGGATAATTTGCACAGTACTGGTACCTGGCAGGAGAGGGGATAATGTGCACAGTACAGGTGCCTGGCAGGAGAGGGGATAATGTGCACAGTAAAGGTACCTGGCAGGAGAGGGGATAATGTGCACAGTACTCTGCCTGGCAGGAGAGGGGATAATGTGCACAGTACAGGTGCCTGGCAGGAGAGGGGATAATGTGCACAGTACTCTGCCTGGCAGGAGAGGGGATAATGTGCACAGTACAGGCGCCTGGCAGGAGAGGGGATAATGTGCACAGTACTGGTACCTGGCAGGAGAGGGGATAATGTGCACAGTACAGGTGCCTGGCAGGAGAGGGGATAATGTGCACAGTAAAGGTACCTGGCAGGAGAGGGGATAATGTGCACAGTACTCTGCCTGGCAGGAGAGGGGATAATGTGCACAGTACAGGTGCCTGGCAGGAGAGGGGATAATGTGCACAGTACTCTGCCTGGCAGGAGAGGGGATAATGTGCACAGTACAGGTGCCTGGCAGGAGAGGGGATAATGTGCACAGTAAAGGTACCTGGCAGGAGAGGGGATAATGTGCACAGTACAGGTGCCTGGCAGGAGGGGGGATAATGTGCACAGTACAGGTTCCAGGCAGGAGAGGGGATAATGTGCACAGTACAGGCGTCTGGCAGGAGAGGGGATAACATGCACAGTACAGGCGCCTGGCAGAAAAGGGGATAACGTGCACAGTACAGGCGCCTGGCAGGAGAGGGGATAACGTGCACTGTACAGGCGCCTGGCAGGAGAGGGAATAACGTGCACAGTACAGGCGCCTGGCAGGAGAGGGGATAATGTGCACAGTACAGGCGCCTGGCAGGAGATGGGATAATGTGCACAGTACAGGCGCCTGGCAGGAGAGGGGACAATGTGCACAGTACAGGCGCCTTGCAGGAGAGGGGATAATGTGCACAGTACTGTGCCTGGCAGGAGAGGGGATAATGTGCACAGTACAGGCGCCTGGCAGGAGAGGGGATAATGTGCACAGTTCTGTGCCTGGCAGGAGAGGGGATAATGTGCACAGTACTGGTACCTGGCAGGAGAGGGGATAATGTGCACAGTACTGGTGCTTGGTAGGAGAGGGGATAATGTGCACAGTTCTGTGCCTGGCAGGAGAGGGGATAATGTGCACAGTACTGGTACCTGGCAGGAGAGGGGATAATGTGCACAGTTCTGTGCCTGGCAGGAGAGGGGATAATGTGCACAGTACTGGTACCTGGCAGGAGAGGGGATAATGTGCACAGTACTGTGCCTGGCAGGAGAGGGGATAATGTGCACAGTACTGTGCCTGGCAGTAGAGTGGATAATGTGCACAGTACTGGTACCTGGCAGGAGAGGGGATAATGTGCACAGTACAGGTGCCTGGCAGGAGAGGCAATAATGTGCACAGTACAGGCGCCTGGCAGGAGAAGGGATAATGTGCACAGTACAGGCGCCTGGTAGGAGAGTGGATAATGTGCACAGTACTGGCACCTGGCAGGAGAGGGGATAATAAGCACAGTACTGTGCATGGCAGGAGAGGGGATAATGTGCACAGTACAGGCGCCTGGCAGGAGAGGGGATAATGTGCACAGTAAAGGTACCTGGCAGGAGAGGGGATAATGTGCACAGTACAGGTGCCTGGCAGGAGGGGGGATAATGTGCACAGTACAGGCGCCTGGCAGGAGAGGGGATAATGTGCACAGTACAGGCGTCTGGCAGGAGAGGGGATTATTTGCACAGTACTGTGCCTGGCAGGAGAGGGGATAATGTGCACAGTACTGGTACCTGGCAGGAGAGGGGATAATGTGCACAGTACAGGTGCCTGGCAGGAGAGGGGATAATGTGCACAGTAAAGGTACCTGGCAGGAGAGGGGATAATGTGCACAGTACAGGTGCCTTGCAGGAGGGGGGATAATGTGCACAGTACAGGTTCCAGGCAGGAGAGGGGATAATGTGCACAGTACTGTGCCTGGCAGGAGAGGGGATAATGTGCACAGTACTGTGCCTGGCAGGAGGGGGGATAATGTGCACAGTTCAGGCACCAGGCAGGAGACGGGATAATGTGCACAGTACTGTGCCTGGCAGCAGATGGGATAATGTGCACAGTACAGGCGCCTGGCAGGAGAGGGGATAATGTGCACAGTACAGGTGCCTGGCAGGAGAGGGGATAATGTGCACAGTACAGGTACCTGGCAGGAGAGGGGATAATGTGCACAGTACAGGTGCCTGGCAGGAGAGGGGATAATGTGCACAGTACTGGCACCTGGCAGGAGAGGGGATAATGTGCACAGTACAGGCGCCTGGCAGGAGAAGGGATAATGTGCACAGTACTGTGCCTGGCAGGAGACGGGATAACGTGCACAGTACCGGCGCCTGGCAGGAGAGGGGATAATGTGCACAGTACAGGCACCTGGCAGGAGATGGGATAATGTGCACAGTACAGGCGCCTGGCAGGAGAGGGGATAATGTGCACAGTACTGTGCCTGGCAGGAGAGGGGATAATGTGCACAGTACTGGTACCTGGCAGGAGAGGGGATAATGTGCACAGTTCTGTGCCTGGCAGGAGAGGGGATAATGTGCACAGTACAGGCACCTGGCAGGAGAGGGGATAATGTGCACAGTACTGGTGCCTGGCAGGAGAGGGGATAATGTACACAGTAGTGGTACCTGGCAGGAGAGGGGATAATGTGCACAGTTCTGTGCCTGGCAGGAGAGGGGATAATGTGCACAGTACTGGTGCCTGGCAGGAGAGGGGATAATGTGCACAGTACAGGCGCCTGGCAGGAGAGGGGATAATGTGCACAGTACAGGCGCCTGGCAGGAGAAGGGATAATGTGCACAGTACAGGCGCCTGGCAGGAGAGTGGATAATGTGCACAGTACAGGTGCCTGGCAGGAGAGGGGATAATGTGCACAGTAAAGGTACCTGGCAGGAGAGAGGATAATGTGCACAGTACAGGTGCCTGGCAGGAGAGGGGATAATGTGCACAGTAAAGGTACCTGGCAGTAGAGGGGATAATGTGCACAGTACAGGTTACTGGCAGGAGAGGGGATAATGTGCACAGTACAGGCACCTGGCAGGAGAGGGGATAATGTGCACAGTACAGGTGCCTGGCAGGAGAGGGGATAATGTGCATAGTACAGGCGCCTGGCAGGAGAGGGGATAATGTGCACAGTACAGGCTCCTGGCAGGAGAGGGGATAATGTGCACAGTGCAGGCGCCTGGCAGGAGAGGGGATAATGTGCACAGTACAGGTACCTGGCAGGAGAGGGGATAATGTGCACTGTACAGGTACCTGGCAGGAGAGGGGATAATGTGCACAGTACAGGTACCTGGCAGGAGAGGGGATAATGTGCACAGTACTGGCACCTGGCAGGAGAGGGGATAATGTGCACAGTACAGGCACCTGGCAGGAGAAGGGATAGAGGGGATAATGTGCACAGTACTGTGCCTGGCAGGAGAGGGGATAATGTGCACAGTACAGGTGCCTGGCAGGAGAGGGGATAATGTGCACAGTACAGGTTCCTGGCTGGAGAGGGGATAATGTGCACAGTACAGGTTCCTGGCAGGAGAGGGGATAATGTGCACAGTACTGTGCCTGACAGGAGAGGGGATAATGTGCACAGTACAGGTACCTGGCAGGAGAGGGGATAACGTGCACAGTACAGGCGCCTGACAGGAGAGGGAATAACGTGCACAGTACAGGCGCCTGGCAGGAGAGGGGATAACGTGCACAGTACCGGCGCCTGGAAGGAGAGGGGATAACGTGCACAGTACCGGCGCCTGGCAGGAGAGGGGATAATGTGCACAGTACAGGCGCCTGGCAGGAGATGGGATAATGTGCACAGTACAGGCGCCTGGCAGGAGAGGGGACAATGTGCACAGTACAGGTGCCTTGCAGGAGAGGGGATAATGTGCACAGTACTGTGCCTGGCAGGAGAGGGGATAATGTGCACAGTACAGGCACCTGGCAGGAAAGGGGATAATGTGCACAGTTCTGTGCCTGGCAGGAGAGGGGATAATGTGCACAGTACTGGTACCTGGCAGGAGAGGGGATAATGTGCACAGTACTGGTGCTTGGCAGGAGAGGGGATAATGTGCACAGTACTGGTACCTGGCAGGAGAGGGGATAATGTGCACAGTTCTGTGCCTGGCTGGAGAGGGGATAATGTGCACAGTACTGGTACCTGGCAGGAGAGGGGATAATGTGCACAGTACTGTGCCTGGCAGGAGAGGGGATAATGTGCACAGTACTGGTACCTGGCTGGAGAGGGGATAATGTGCACAGTACAGGTACCTGGCAGGAGAGGGGATAATGTGCACAGTACTGGTGCCTGGCAGGAGAGGGGATAATGTGCACAGTACAGCTGCCTGGCAGGAGAGGGGATAATGTGCACAGTACTGTGCCTGGCAGGAGAGGGGATAATGTGCACAGTACTGGTGCCTGGCAGGAGAGGGGATAATGTGCACGGTACTGGTGCCTGGCAGGAGAGGGGATAATGTGCACAGTACAAGTACCTGGCAGGAGAGGGGATAATGTGCACAGTACTGTGCCTGGCAGGAGAGGGGATAATGTGCACAGTACTGTGCCTGGCAGGAGAGGGGATAATGTGCACAGTACTGTGCATGGCAGGAGAGGGGATAATGTGCACAGTACTGGTACCTGGCTGGAGAGGGGATAATGTGCACAGTACAGGTACCTGGCAGGAGAGGGGATAATGTGCACAGTACTGGTGCCTGGCAGGAGAGGGGATAATGTGCACAGTACAGGTGCCTGGCAGGAGAGGGGATAATGTGCACAGTACTGTGCCTGGCAGGAGAGGGGATAATGTGCACAGTACTGGTGCCTGGCAGGAGAGGGGATAATGTGCACGGTACTGGTGCCTGGCAGGAGAGGGGATAATGTGCACAGTACAAGTACCTGGCAGGAGAGGGGATAATGTGCACAGTACTGTGCCTGGCAGGAGAGGGGATAATGTGCACAGTACTGTGCCTGGCAGGAGAGGGGATAATGTGCACAGTACTGTGCATGGCAGGAGAGGGGATAATGTGCACAGTACAGGCGCCTGGCAGGAGAGGGGATAATGTGCACAGTAAAGGTACCTGGCAGGAGAGGGGATAATGTGCACAGTACTGGTGCCTGGCAGGAGAGGGGATAATGTGCACAGTACAGGTGCCTGGCAAGAGGGGGGATAATGTGCACAGTACAGGCGCCTGGCAGGAGAGGGGATAATGTGCACAGTACAGGCGCCTGGCAGGAGAGGGGATAATGTGCACAGTACTGTGCCTGGCAGGAGAGGGGATAATGTGCACAGTACTGGTACCTGGCAGGAGAGGGGATAATGTGCACAGTTCTGTGCCTGGCAGGAGAGTGGATAATGTGCACAGTACTGGTACCTGGCAGGAGAGGGGATAATGTGCACAGTACAGGTGCCTGGCAGGAGAGGGGATAATGTGCACAGTAAAGGTACCTGGCAGGAGAGGGGATAATGTGCACAGTACAGGTGCCTGGCAGGAGGGGGGATAATGTGCACAGTACAGGTTCCAGGCAGGAGAGGGGATAATGTGCACAGTACTGTGCCTGGCAGGAGAGGGGATAATGTGCACAGTACTGTGCCTGGCAGGAGGGGGGATAATGTGCACAGTACAGGTTCCTGGCAGGAGAGTGGATAATGTGCACAGTTCAGACACCAGGCAGGAGACGGGATAATGTGCACAGTACTGTGCCTGGCAGCAGATGGGATAATGTGCACAGTACAGGCGCCTGGCAGGAGAGTTGATAATGTGCACAGTACAGGTACCTGGCAGGAGAGGGGATAATGTGCACAGTCCAGGTACCTGGCAGGAGAGGGGATAATGTGCACTGTACAGGTACCTGGCAGGAGAGGGGATAATGTGCACAGTACTGGCACCTGGCAGGAGAGGGGATAATGTGCACAGTACAGGCGCCTGGCAGGAGAAGGGATAGAGGGGATAATGTGCACAGTACTGTGCCTGGCAGGAGAGGGGATAATGTGCACAGTACCGGCGCCTGGCAGGAGAGGGGATAATGTGCACAGTACAGGCGCCTGGCAGGAGAGGGGATAATGTGCACAGTACAGGCGCCTGGCAGGAGAAGGGATAGAGGGGATAATGTGCACAGTACTGTGCCTGGCAGGAGAGGAGATAACGTGCACAGTAACGGCGCCTGGCAGGAGAGGGGATAATGTGCACAGTACAGGCGCCTGGCAGGAGATGGGATAATGTGCACTGTACAGGCGCCTGGCAGGAGAGGGGATAATGTGCACAGTACAGGCGCCTGGCAGGAGAGGGGATAATGTGCACAGTACTGTGCCTGGCAGGAGAGGGGATAATGTGCACAGTTCTGGTACCTGGCAGGAGAGGGGATAATGTGCACAGTTCTGTGCCTGGCAGGAGAGGGGATAATGTGCACAGTACAGGCACCTGGCAGGAGAGGGGATAATGTGCACAGTACTGGTGCCTGGCAGGAGAGGGGATAATGTACACAGTAGTGGTACCTGGCAGGAGAGGGGGTAATGTGCACAGTTCTGTGCCTGGCAGGAGAGGGGATAATGTGCACAGTACTGGTACCTGGCAGGAGAGGGGATAATGTGCACAGTACAGGTGCCTGGCAGGAGAGGGGATAATGTGCACAGTACAGGTGCCTGGCAGGAGAGGGGATAATGTGCACAGTACAGGCGCCTGGCAGGAGAAGGGATAATGTGCACAGTACAGGCGCCTGGCAGGAGAAGGGATAATGTGCACAGTACAGGCGCCTGGCAGGAGAGAGGATAATAAGCACAGTACTGTGCATGGCAGGAGAGGGGATAATGTGCATAGTACAGGTGCCTGGCAGGAGAGGGGATAATGTGCACAGTAAAGGTACCTGGCAGGAGAGGGGATAATGTGCACAGTACAGGTGCCTGACAGGAGGGGGGATAAAGTGCACAGTAATGTGCCTGGCAGGAGAGGGGATAATGTGCACAGTACTGTGCCTGGCAGGAGAGGGGATATTGTGCACAGTACAGGCGCCTGGAAGGAGAGGGGATAATGTGCACAGTACAGGCGCCTGGCAGGAGAGGGGATAATGTGCACAGTACAGGCACCTGGCAGGAGAGGGGATAGAGGGGATAATGTGCACAGTACTGTGCCTGGCAGGAGAGGGGATAATGTGCACAGTACAGGTGCCTGGCAGGAGAGGGGATAATGTGCACAGTACAGGTTCCTGGCAGGAGAGGGGATAATGTGCACAGTACAGGCGCCAGGCAGGAGAGGGGATAATGTGCACAGTACAGGTACCTGGCAGGAGAGGGGATAATGTGCACAGTACAGGTACCTGGCAGGAGAGGGGATAATGTGCACAGTACAGGTACCTGGCAGGAGAGGGGATAATGTGCACAGTACAGGTACCAGGCAGGAGAGGGGATAATGTGCACAATACAGGTGTCTGGCAGGAAAGGGGATAATGTGCACAGTACTGGCACCTGGCAGGAGAGGGGATAATGTGCACAGTACAGGCGCCTGGCAGGAGAGGGGATAATGTGCACAGTACTGTGCCTGGCAGGAGAGGGGATAATGTGCACAGTACAGGTGCCTGGCAGGAGAGGGGATAATGTGCACAGTACTGTGCCTGGCAGGAGAGGGGATAATGTGCACAGTACAGGCGCCTGGCAGGAGGGGGGATAATGTGCACAGTACAGGCGCCTGGCAGGAGAGGGGATAACGTGCACAGTACTGGCGCCTGGCAGGAGAGGGGATAACGTGCACAGTACAGGCGCCTGGCAGGAGAGGGGATAACGTGCACAGTACTGGCGCCTGGCAGGAGAGGGGATAACGTGCACAGTACAGGCGCCTGGCAGGAGAGGGGATAACGTGCACAGTACAGGCGCCTGGCAGGAGAGGGGATAACGTGCACAGTACAGGCGCCTGGCAGGAGAGGGGATAACGTGCACAGTACAGGCGCCTGGCAGGAGAGGGGATAACGTGCACAGTACAGGCGCCTGGCAGGAGAGGGGATAACGTGCAAAGTACAGGCGCCTGGCAGGAGGGGGGATAATGTGCACAGTACAGGTACCTGGCAGGAGAGGGGATAATGTGCACAGTACAGGCACCTGGCAGGAGAGGGGATAATTTGCACAGTACAGGCGCCAGGCAGGAGAGGGGATAATGTGCACAGTACTGGCACCTGGCTGGAGAGGGGATAATGTGCACAGTACTGTGCCTGGCAGGAGAGGGGATAATGTGCACAGTACTGGTACCTGGCAGGAGAGGGGATAATGTGCACAGTTCTGTGCCTGACAGGAGAGGGGATAATGTGCACAGTACAGGCACCTGGCATGAGAGGGGATAATGTGCACAGTACTGGTGCCTGGCAGGAGAGGGGATAATGTACACAGTAGTGGTACCTGGCAGGAGAGGGGATAATGTGCACAGTTCTGTGCCTGGCAGGAGAGGGGATAATGTGCACAGTACTGGTACCTGGCAGGAGAGGGGATAATGTGCACAGTACAGGTGCCTGGCAGGAGAGGGGATAATGTGCACAGTACAGGCGCCTGGCAGGAGAGGGGATAATGTGCACAGTACAGGCGCCTGGCAGGAGAAGGGATAATGTGCACAGTACAGGCGCCTGGCAGGAGAAGGGATAATGTGCACAGTACAGGCGCCTGGCAGGAGAGTGGATAATGTGCACAGTACAGGCGCCTGGCAGGAGAGAGGATAATAAGCACAGTACTGTGCATGGCAGGAGAGGGGATAATGTGCACAGTACAGGTGCCTGGCAGGAGAGGGGATAATGTGCACAGTAAAGGTACCTGGCAGGAGGGGGGATAAAGTGCACAGTACAGGTTCCTGGCAGGAGAGGGGATAATTTGCACAGTACTGTGCCTGGCAGGAGAGGGGATAATGTGCACAGTACAGGCGCCTGGCAGGAGAGGGGATAATGTGCACAGTACAGGCGCCTGGCAGGAGAGGGGATAATGTGCACAGTACAGGTGTCTGGCAGGAGAGGGGATAATGTGCACAGTACAGGTACCTGGCAGGAGAGGGGATAATGTGCACTGTACTGGTGCCTGGCAGGAGAGGGGATAATGTGCACAGTACAGGTGCCTGGCAGGAGAGGGGATAATATGCACAGTACTGGCACCTGGCAGGAGAGGGGATAACTTGCACAGTACCGGCGCCTGGCAGGAGAGGGGATAATGTGCACAGTACAGGCGCCTGGCAGGAGATGGGATAATGTGCACAGTACAGGCGCCTGGCAGGAGAGGGGATAATGTGCACAGTACTGTGCCTGGCAGGAGAGGGGATAATGTGCACAGTACAGGCACCTGGCAGGAGAGGGGATAATGTGCACAGTTCTGTGCCTGGCAGGAGAGGGGATAATGTGCACAGTACTGGTACCTGGCAGGAGATGGGATAATGTGCACAGTACTGGTGCTTGGCAGGAGAGGGGATAATGTGCACAGTACTGGTACCTGGCAGGAGAGGGGATAATGTGCACAGTTCTGTGCCTGGCAGGAGAGGGGATAATGTGCACAGTACTGGTACCTGGCAGGAGAGGGGATAATGTGCACAGTACTGTGCCTGGCAGGAGAGGGGATAATGTGCATAGTACTGGTACCTGGCAGGAGAGGGGATAATGTGCACAGTACAGGTACCTGGCAGTAGAGGGGATAATGTGCACAGTACAAGTACCTGGCAGGAGAGGGGATAATGTGCACAGTACTGTGCCTGGCAGGAGAGGGGATAATGTGCACAGTACTGTGCCTGGCAGTAGAGGGGATAATGTGCACAGTACTGGTACCTGGCAGGAGAGGGGATAATGTGCACAGTACAGGTGCCTGGCAGGAGAGGGGATAATGTGCACAGTACAGGCGCCTGGCAGGAGAGGGGATAATGTGCACAGTACAGGCACCTGGCAGGAGAGGGGATAATGTGCACTGTACAGGTACCTGGCAGGAGAGGGGATAATGTGCACAGTACAGGCACCTGGCAGGAGAGGGGATAATGTGCACAGTACAGGTGCCTGGCAGGAGAGGGGATAATGTGCACAGTACAGGCGCCTGGCAGGAGAGGGGATAATGTGCACAGTACAGGCGCCTGGCAGGAGAGGGGATAATGTGCACAGTACAGGCACCTGGCAGGAGAGGGGATAATGTGCACAGTACAGGTGCCTGGCAGGAGAGGGGATAATGTGCACAGTACAGGTGCCTGGCAGGAGAGGGGATAATGTGCACAGTACAGGTACCTGGCAGGAGAGGGGATAATGTGCACAGTACAGGCACCTGGCAGGAGAGGGGATAATGTGCACAGTACAGGCGCCTGGCAGGAGAGGGGACAATGTGCACAGTACAGGCGCCTGGCAGGAGAGGGGACAATGTGCACAGTACAGGCGCCTGGCAGGAGAGGGGATAACATGCACAGTACCGGCGCCTGGCAGGAGAGGGGATAACGTGCACAGTACCGGCGCCTGGCAGGAGAGGGGATAACATGCACAGTACCGGCGCCTGGCAGGAGAGGGGATAACGTGCACAGTACCGGCGCCTGGCAGGAGAGGGGATAATGTGCACAGTACAGGCGCCTGGCAGGAGAGGGGATAATGTGCACAGTTCTGTGCCTGGCAGGAGAGGGGATAATGTGCACAGTACTGGTACCTGGCAGGAGAGGGGATAATGTGCACAGTACTGTGCCTGGCAGGAGAGGGGATAATGTGCACAGTACTGGTACCTGGCAGGAGAGGGGATAATGTGCACAGTACAGGTACCTGGCAGGAGAGGGGATAATGTGCACAGTACTGGTGCCTGGCAGGAGAGGGGATAATGTGCACAGTACAGGTGCCTGGCAGGAGAGGGGATAATGTGCACAGTACTGTGCCTGGCAGGAGAGGGGATAATGTGCACAGTACTGGAGCCTGGCAGGAAAGGGGATAATGTGCACGGTACTGGTGCCTGGCAGGAGAGGGGATAATGTGCACAGTACAAGTACCTGGCAGGAGAGGGGATAATGTGCACAGTACTGTGCCTGGCAGGAGAGGGGATAATGTGCACAGTACTGTGCCTGGCAGTAGAGGGGATAATGTGCACAGTACTGGTACCTATCAGGAGAGGGGATAATGTGCACTGTACAGGTGCCTGGCAGGAGAGGGGATAATGTGCACAGTAAAGGTACCTGGCAGGAGAGGGGATAATGTGCACAGTACAGGTGCCTGGCAGGAGGGGGGATAATGTGCACAGTACAGGTTCCAGGCAGGAGAGGGGATAATGTGCACAGTACTGTGCCTGGCAGGAGAGGGGATAATGTGCACAGTACTGTGCCTGGCAGGAGGGGGGATAATGTGCACAGTACAGGTTCCTGGCAGGAGAGGGGATAATGTGCACAGTTCAGGCACCAGGCAGGAGACGGGATAATGTGCACAGTGCTGTGCCTGACAGCAGATGGGATAATGTGCACAGTACAGGCGCCTGGCAGGAGAGGGGATAATGTGCACAGTACAGGTACCTGGCAGGAGAGGGGATAATGTGCACAGTACAGGTACCTGGCAGGAGAGGGGATAATGTGCACTGTACAGGTACCTGGCAGGAGAGGGGATAATGTGCACTGTACAGGTGCCTGGCAGGAGAGGGGATAATGTGCACAGTACTGGCGCCTGGCAGGAGAGGGGATAATGTGCTCAGTACAGGCGCCTGGCAGGAGAAGGGATAGAGGGGATAATGTGCACAGTACTGTGCCTGGCAGGAGAGGTGATAATGTGCACAGTACCGGCGCCTGGCAGGAGAGGGGATAATGTGCACAGTACAGGCGCCTGGCAGGTGAGGGGATAATGTGCACAGTACAGGCGCCTGGCAGGAGAAGGGATAGAGGGGATAATGTGCACAGTACTGTGCCTGGCAGGAGAGGGGATAACGTGCACAGTACCGGCGCCTGGCAGGAGAGGGGATAATGTGCACAGTACAGGCGCCTGGCAGGAGATGGGATAATGTGCACTGTACAGGCGCCTGGCAGGAGAGGGGATAATGTGCACAGTACAGGCGCCTGGCAGGAGAGGGGATAATGTGCACTGTACAGGCGCCTGGCAGGAGAGGGGATAATGTGCACAGTACTGTGCCTGGCAGGAGAGGGGATAATGTGCACAGTACTGGTACCTGGCAGGAGAGGGGATAATGTGCACAGTTCTGTGCCTGGCAGGAGAGGGGATAATGTGCACAGTACAGGCACCTGGCAGGAGAGGGGATAATGTGCACAGTACTGGTGCCTGGCAGGAGAGGGGATAATGTACACAGTAGTGGTACCTGGCAGGAGAGGGGATAATGTGCACAGTTCTGTGCCTGGCAGGAGAGGGGATAATGTGCACAGTACTGGTACCTGGCAGGAGAGGGGATAATGTGCACAGTACAGGCGCCTGGCAGGAGAGGGGATAATGTGCACAGTACAGGCGCCTGGCAGGAGAAGGGATAATGTGCACAGTACAGGCGCCTGGCAGGAGAAGGGATAATGTGCACAGTACAGGCGCCTGGCAGGAGAGTGGATAATGTGCACAGTACAGGCGCCTAGCAGGAGAGAGGATAATGTGCACAGTACAGGCACCTGGCAGGAGAGGGGATAATGTGCACAGTACAGGCGCCTGGCAGAGAGGGGATAATGTGCACAGTACAGGCGCCTGGCAGGAGAGGGGATAATGTGCACAGTACAGGCACCTGGCAGTAGAGGGGATAATGTGCACTGTACAGGTACCTGGCAGGAGAGGGGATAATGTGCACAGTACAGGCACCTGGCAGGAGAGGGGATAATGTGCACAGTACAGGTGCCTGGCAGGAGAGGGGATAATGTGCACAGTACAGGTGCCTGGCAGGAGAGGGGATAATGTGCACAGTACAGGCGCCTGGCAGGAGAGGGGATAATGTGCACAGTACAGGCACCTGGCAGGAGAGGGGATAATGTGCACAGTACAGGTGCCTGGCAGGAGAGGGGATAATGTGCACAGTACAGGTGCCTGGCAGGAGAGGGGATAATGTGCACAGTACAGGTACCTGGCAGGAGAGGGGATAATGTGCACAGTACAGGCACCTGGCAGGAGAGGGGATAATGTGCACAGTACAGGCGCCTGGCAGGAGAAGGGATAGAGGGGATAATGTGCACAGTACTGTGCCTGGCAGGAGAGGGGATAATGTGCACAGTACAGGTACCAGGCATGAGAGGGGATAATGTGCACAGTACTGTGCCTGGCAGGAGATGGGATAATGTGCACAGTACTGTACCTGGCAGGAGAGGGGATAATGTGCACAGTACAGGTACCTGGCAGGAGAGGGGATAATGTGCACAGTACAGGTACCACGCATGAGAGGGGATAATGTGCACAGTACAGGTGCCTGGCAGGAGAGGGGATAATGTGCACAGTACTTGCACCTGGCAGGAGAGGGGATAATGTGCACAGTACAGGCGCCTGGCAGGAGAGGGGATAACGTGCACAGTACTGTGCCTGGCAGGAGAGGGGATAATGTGCACAGTACAGGCGCCTGGCAGGAGAGGGGATAATGTGCACAGTTCTGTGCCTGGCAGGAGAGGGGATAATGTGCACAGTACAGGTGCCTGGCAGGAGAGGGGATAATGTGCACAGTACTGTGCCTGGCAGGAGAGGGGATAATGTGCACAGTACAGGCACCTGGCAGGAGGGGGGATAATGTGCACAGTACAGGCGCCTGACAGGAGAGGGGATAATGTGCACAGTAATGGTGCCTGGCAGGAGAGGGGATAATGTGCTCAGTACAGGCGCCTGGCAGGAGAAGGGATAGAGGGGATAATGTGCACAGTAGTGTGCCTGGCAGGAGAGGTGATAATGTGCACAGTACCGGCGCCTGGCAGGAGAGGGGATAATGTGCACAGTACAGGTGCCTGGCAGGAGAGGGGATAATGTGCACAGTACTGGCACCTGGCAGGAGAGGGGATAATGTGCACAGTACAGGCGCCTGGCAGGAGAAGGGATAGAGGGGATAATGTGCACAGTACTGTGCCTGGCAGGAGAGGGGATAATGTGCACAGTACAGGTGCCTGGCAGGAGAGGGGATAATGTGCACAGTACAGGTTCCTGGCAGGAGAGGGGATAATGTGCACAGTACAGGCACCAGGCAGGAGAGGGGATAATGTGCACAGTACTGTGCCTGGCAGGAGAGGGGATAATGTGCACAGTACAGGTACCTGGCAGGAGAGGGGATAATGTGCACAGTACAGGTACCAGGGATGAGAGGGGATAATGTGCACAGTACAGGTGCCTGGCAGGAGAGGGGATAATGTGCACAGTACTGGCACCTGGCAGGAGAGGGGATAATGTGCACAGTACAGGCGCCTGGCAGGAGAGGGGATAATGTGCACAGTTCTGTGCCTGGCAGGAGAGGGGATAATGTGCACAGTACAGGTGCCTGGCAGGAGAGGGGATAATGTGCACAGTACTGTGCCTGGCAGGAGAGGGGATAATGTGCACAGTACAGGTGCCTGGCAGGAGAGGGGATAATGTGCACAGTACTGTGCCTGGCAGGAGGGGGGGTAATGTGCACAGTACTGTACCTTGCAGGAGAGGGGATAATGTGCACAGTACTGGTACCTGGCAGGAGAGGGGATAATGTGCACAGTACAGGTGCCTGGCAGGAGAGGGGATAATGTGCACAGTACAGGTGCCTGGCAGGAGAGGGGATAATGTGCACAGTACAGGCACCTGGCAGGAGAGGGGATAATGTGCACAGTACAGGCACCTGGCAGGAGAGGGGATAATGTGCACAGTACAGGTGCCTGGCAGGAGAGGGGATAATGTGCACAGTACAGGTGCCTGGCAGGAGAGGGGATAATGTGCACAGTACAGGTACCTGGCAGGAGAGGGGATAATGTGCACAGTACAGGCACCTGGCAGGAGAGGGGATAATGTGCACAGTACAGGCGCCTGGCAGGAGAAGGGATAGAGGGGATAATGTGCACAGTACTGTGCCTGGCAGGAGAGGGGATAATGTGCACAGTACAGGTGTCTGGCCGGAGAGGGGATAATGTGCACAGTACAGGTTCCTGGAAGGAGAGGGGATAATGTGCACAGTACAGGCGCCAGGCAGGAGAGGGGATAATGTGCACAGTACTGTGCCTGGCAGGAGAGGGGATAATGTGCACAGTACAGGTACCAGGCATGAGAGGGGATAATGTGCACAGTACTGTGCCTGGCAGGAGATGGGATAATGTGCACAGTACTGTACCTGGCAGGAGAGGGGATAATGTGCACAGTACAGGTACCTGGCAGGAGAGGGGATAATGTGCACAGTACAGGTACCACGCATGAGAGGGGATAATGTGCACAGTACAGGTGCCTGGCAGGAGAGGGGATAATGTGCACAGTACTTGCACCTGGCAGGAGAGGGGATAATGTGCACAGTACAGGCGCCTGGCAGGAGAGGGGATAACGTGCACAGTACTGTGCCTGGCAGGAGAGGGGATAATGTGCACAGTACAGGCTCCTGGCAGGAGAGGGGATAATGTGCACAGTTCTGTGCCTGGCAGGAGAGGGGATAATGTGCACAGTACAGGTGCCTGGCAGGAGAGGGGATAATGTGCACAGTACTGTGCCTGGCAGGAGAGGGGATAATGTGCACAGTACAGGCACCTGGCAGGAGGGGGGATAATGTGCACAGTACAGGCGCCTGACAGGAGAGGGGATAATGTGCACAGTACTGGTGCCTGGCAGGAGAGGGGATAATGTGCTCAGTACAGGCGCCTGGCAGGAGAAGGGATAGAGGGGATAATGTGCACAGTACTGTGCCTGGCAGGAGAGGTGATAATGTGCACAGTACCGGCGCCTGGCAGGAGAGGGGATAATGTGCACAGTACAGGTGCCTGGCAGGAGAGGGGATAATGTGCACAGTACTGGCACCTGGCAGGAGAGGGGATAATGTGCACAGTACAGGCGCCTGGCAGGAGAAGGGATAGAGGGGATAATGTGCACAGTACTGTGCCTGGCAGGAGAGGGGATAATGTGCACAGTACAGGTGCCTGGCAGGAGAGGGGATAATGTGCACAGTACAGGTTCCTGGCAGGAGAGGGGATAATGTGCACAGTACAGGCGCCAGGCAGGAGAGGGGATAATGTGCACAGTACTGTGCCTGGCAGGAGAGGGGATAATGTGCACAGTACAGGTACCTGGCAGGAGAGGGGATAATGTGCACAGTACAGGTACCAGGCATGAGAGGGGATAATGTGCACAGAACAGGTGCCTGGCAGGAGAGGGGATAATGTGCACAGTACTGGCACCTGGCAGGAGAGGGGATAATGTGCACAGTACAGGCGCCTGGCAGGAGAGGGGATAATGTGCACAGTTCTGTGCCTGGCAGGAGAGGGGATAATGTGCAAAGTAAAGGAGCCTGGCAGGAGAGGGGATAATGTGCACAGTACTGTGCCTGGCAGGAGAGGGGATAATGTGCACAGTACAGGCGCCTGGCAGGAGGGGGGATAATGTGCACAGTACAGGCACCTGGCAGGAGAGGGGATAACGTGCACAGTACTGGCGCCTGGCAGGAGAGGGGATAACGTGCACAGTACAGGCGCCTGGCAGGAGAGGGTATAACGTGCACAGTACAGGCGCCTGGCAGGAGAGGGGATAACGTGCACAGTACAGGCGCCTGGCAGGAGAGGGGATAACGTGCACAGTACAGGCGCCTGGCAGGAGAGGGGATAACGTGCAAAGTACAGGTGCCTGGCAGGAGGGGGGATAACGTACACAGTACAGGCGCCTGGCAGTAGAGGGGATAATGTGCACAGTACAGGTGCCTGGCAGGAGAGGGGATAATGTGCACAGTACAGGTGCCTGGCAGGAGAGGGGATAATGTGCACAGTACTGGTGCCTGGCAGGAGAGGGGATAATGTGCACAGTACAGGCGCCTGGCAGGAAAGGGGATAATGTGCACAATACTGGTACCTGGCAGGAGAGGGGATACTGTGCACAGTACAGGCACCTGGCAGGAGAGGGGATAATGTGCACAGTACAGGTGCCTGGCAGGAGAGGGGATAATGTGCACAGTACTGTGCCTGGCAGGAGAGGGGATAACGTGCACAGTACAGGTGCCTGGCAGGAGAGGGGATAATGTGCACAGTACTTGCACCTGGCAGGAGAGGGGATAATGTGCACAGTACAGGCGCCTGGCAGGAGAGGGGATAACGTGCACAGTACTGTGCCTGGCAGGAGAGGGGATAATGTGCACAGTACAGGCTCCTGGCAGGAGAGGGGATAATGTGCACAGTTCTGTGCCTGGCAGGAGAGGGGATAATGTGCACAGTACAGGTGCCTGGCAGGAGAGGGGATAATGTGCACAGTACTGTGCCTGGCAGGAGAGGGGATAATGTGCACAGTACAGGCACCTGGCAGGAGGGGGGATAATGTGCACAGTACAGGCGCCTGACAGGAGAGGGGATAATGTGCACAGTACTGGTGCCTGGCAGGAGAGGGGATAATGTGCTCAGTACAGGCGCCTGGCAGGAGAAGGGATAGAGGGGATAATGTGCACAGTACTGTGCCTGGCAGGAGAGGTGATAATGTGCACAGTACCGGCGCCTGGCAGGAGAGGGGATAATGTGCACAGTACAGGTGCCTGGCAGGAGAGGGGATAATGTGCACAGTACTGGCACCTGGCAGGAGAGGGGATAACGTGCACAGTACTGGCGCCTGGCAGGAGAGGGGATAACGTGCACAGTACAGGCGCCTGGCAGGAGAGGGTATAACGTGCACAGTACAGGCGCCTGGCAGGAGAGGGGATAACGTGCACAGTACAGGCGCCTGGCAGGAGAGGGGATAACGTGCACAGTACAGGCGCCTGGCAGGAGAGGGGATAACGTGCAAAGTACAGGCGCCTGGCAGGAGGGGGGATAACGTACACAGTACAGGCGCCTGGCAGTAGAGGGGATAATGTGCACAGTACAGGTGCCTGGCAGGAGAGGGGATAATGTGCACAGTACAGGTGCCTGGCAGGAGAGGGGATAATGTGCACAGTACTGGTGCCTGGCAGGAGAGGGGATAATGTGCACAGTACAGGCGCCTGGCAGGAAAGGGGATAATGTGCACAATACTGGTACCTGGCAGGAGAGGGGATACTGTGCACAGTACAGGCACCTGGCAGGAGAGGGGATAATGTGCACAGTACAGGTGCCTGGCAGGAGAGGGGATAATGTGCACAGTACTGTGCCTGGCAGGAGAGGGGATAACGTGCACAGTACAGGTGCCTGGCAGGAGAGGGGATAATGTGCACAGTACTTGCACCTGGCAGGAGAGGGGATAATGTGCACAGTACAGGCGCCTGGCAGGAGAGGGGATAACGTGCACAGTACTGTGCCTGGCAGGAGAGGGGATAATGTGCACAGTACAGGCTCCTGGCAGGAGAGGGGATAATGTGCACAGTTCTGTGCCTGGCAGGAGAGGGGATAATGTGCACAGTACAGGTGCCTGGCAGGAGAGGGGATAATGTGCACAGTACTGTGCCTGGCAGGAGAGGGGATAATGTGCACAGTACAGGCACCTGGCAGGAGGGGGGATAATGTGCACAGTACTGGTGCCTGGCAGGAGAGGGGATAATGTGCTCAGTACAGGCGCCTGGCAGGAGAAGGGATAGAGGGGATAATGTGCACAGTACTGTGCCTGGCAGGAGAGGTGATAATGTGCACAGTACCGGCGCCTGGCAGGAGAGGGGATAATGTGCACAGTACAGGTGCCTGGCAGGAGAGGGGATAATGTGCACAGTACTGGCACCTGGCAGGAGAGGGGATAATGTGCACAGTACAGGCGCCTGGCAGGAGAAGGGATAGAGGGGATAATGTGCACAGTACTGTGCCTGGCAGGAGAGGGGATAATGTGCACAGTACAGGTGCCTGGCAGGAGAGGGGATAATGTGCACAGTACAGGTTCCTGGCAGGAGAGGGGATAATGTGCACAGTACAGGCGCCAGGCAGGAGAGGGGATAATGTGCACAGTACTGTGCCTGGCAGGAGAGGGGATAATGTGCACAGTACAGGTACCTGGCAGGAGAGGGGATAATGTGCACAGTACAGGTACCAGGCATGAGAGGGGATAATGTGCACAGTACAGGTGCCTGGCAGGAGAGGGGATAATGTGCACAGTACTGGCACCTGGCAGGAGAGGGGATAATGTGCACAGTACAGGCGCCTGGCAGGAGAGGGGATAATGTGCACAGTTCTGTGCCTGGCAGGAGAGGGGATAATGTGCAAAGTAAAGGAGCCTGGCAGGAGAGGGGATAATGTGCACAGTACTGTGCCTGGCAGGAGAGGGGATAATGTGCACAGTACAGGCGCCTGGCAGGAGGGGGGATAATGTGCACAGTACAGGCACCTGGCAGGAGAGGGGATAACGTGCACAGTACTGGCGCCTGGCAGGAGAGGGGATAACGTGCACAGTACAGGCGCCTGGCAGGAGAGGGTATAACGTGCACAGTACAGGCGCCTGGCAGGAGAGGGGATAACGTGCACAGTACAGGCGCCTGGCAGGAGAGGGGATAACGTGCACAGTACAGGCGCCTGGCAGGAGAGGGGATAATGTGCAAAGTACAGGCGCCTGGCAGGAGGGGGGATAACGTACACAGTACAGGCGCCTGGCAGTAGAGGGGATAATGTGCACAGTACAGGTGCCTGGCAGGAGAGGGGATAATGTGCACAGTACAGGTGCCTGGCAGGAGAGGGGATAATGTGCACAGTACTGGTGCCTGGCAGGAGAGGGGATAATGTGCACAGTACAGGCGCCTGGCAGGAAAGGGGATAATGTGCACAATACTGGTACCTGGCAGGAGAGGGGATACTGTGCACAGTACAGGCACCTGGCAGGAGAGGGGATAATGTGCACAGTACAGGTGCCTGGCAGGAGAGGGGATAATGTGCACAGTACAGGCGCCTGGCAGGAGAGGGGATAACGTGCACAGTACAGGCGCCTGGCTGGAGAGGGGATAACGTGCACAGTACAGGCGCCTGGCAGGAGAGGGGATAACGTGCAAAGTACAGGCGCCTGGCAGGAGGGGGGATAACGTACACAGTACAGGCGCCTGGCAGTAGAGGGGATAATGTGCACAGTACAGGTGCATGGCAGGAGAGGGGATAATGTGCACAGTACAGGTGCCTGGCAGGAGGGGGGATAATGTGCACAGTACAGGTGCCTGGCAGGAGAGGGGATAATGTGCACAGTACAGGTGCCTGGCAGGAGAGGGGATAATGTGCACAGTCCTGTGCCTGGCAGGAGAGGGGATAATGTGCACAGTACAGGCACCTGGCAGGAGAGGGGATAATGTGCACAGTACAGGTGCCTGGCAGGAGAGGGGATAATGTGCACAGTACAGGTTCCTGGCAGGAGAGGGGATAATGTGCACAGTACAGGCGCCTGGCAGGAGAGGGGATAATGTGCACAGTACAGGTACCTGGCAGGAGAGGGGATAATGTGCACAGTACATGTACCTGGCAGGAGAGGGGATAATGTGCACAGTACAGGCACCTGGCAGGAGAGGGGATAATGTGCACAGTACAGGCGCCAGGCAGGAGAGGGGATAATGTGCACAGTACTGGCACCTGGCTGGAGAGGGGATAATTTGCACAGTACTGTCTCCTGGCAGGAGAGGGGATAGAGGGGATAATGTGCACAGTACTGTGCCTGGCAGGAGAGGGGATAATGTGCACAGTACTGGTACCTGGCAGGAGAGGGGATAATGTGCACAGTACAGGTGCCTGGCAGGAGAGGGGATAATGTGCACAGTACAGGCACCAGGCAGGAGAAGGGATAATGAGCACTGTACAGGCACCTGGCAGGAGATTGGATAATGTGCACAGTACAGGCGCCTGGCAGGAGAGAGGATAATAAGCACAGTACTGTGCCTGGCAGGAGAGGGGATAATGTGCACAGTACTGTGCCTGGCAGGAGAGGGGATAATGTGCACAGTACAGGTACCTGGCAGCAGAGGGGAAAATGTGCTCAGTACAGGTACCTGGCAGGAGAGGGGATAATGTGCACAGTACAGGTACCTGGCAGGAGAGGGGATAATGTGCACAGTACAGGCGCCTGGCAGGAGAGGGGATAATGTGCACAGTACTGGCACCTGGCAGGAGAGGGGATAATGTGCACAGTACAGGCGCCTGGCAGGAGAGGGGATAATGTGCACAGTACTGTGCCTGGCAGGAGAGGGGATAATGTGCACAGTGCAGGTGCCTGGCAGGAGAGGGGATAATGTGCACAGTACTGTGCCTGGCAGGAGAGGGGATAATGTGCACAGTACTGTACCTGGCAGGAGAAGGGATAATGTGCACAGTACAGGTTCCTGGCAGGAGAGGGGATAATGTGCACAGTACTGTGCCTGGCAGGAGAGGGGATAATGTGCACAGTACAGGCGCCTGGCAGGAGAGGGGATAATGTGCACAGTACAGGCACCTGGCAGGAGAATAATAATGTGCACAGTACTGTGCCTGGCAGGAGGGGGGGTAATGTGCACAGTACTGTACCTTGCAGGAGAGGGGATAATGTGCACAGTACAGGTGCCTGGCAGGAGGGGGGATAATGTGCACAGTACAGGCGCCTGGCAGGAGAAGGGATAATGTGCACAGTACAGGCACCTGGCAGGAGAGGGGATAATGTGCACAGTACAGGCGCCTGGCAGGAGAGGGGATAATGTGCACAGTACAGGCGCCTGGCAGGAGAGGGGATAATGTGCACAGTACTGTACCTGGCAGGAGAGGGGATAATGTGCACAGTACTGTGCCTGGCAGGAGAGGGGATAGTGTGCACAGTACTGTACCTGGCAGGAGAGGGGATAGTGTGCACAGTACTGTGCCAGGCAGGAGAGGGGGTAATGTGCACAGTACTGTGCCTGGCAGGAGAGGGGATAATGTGCACAGTACTGTACCAGACAGGAGGGGTGATAATGTGCACCTTACAGGTGCCTGGCAGGAGGGGGGATAATGTGCACAGTACAGGTGCCTGGCAGGAGAGGGGATAATGTGCTCAGTACTGTGCCTGGCAGGAGAGGGGATAATGTGCACAGTGCAGGTGCCTGTCAGGAGAGGGGATAATGTGCACAGTACTGTGCCTGGCAGGAGAGGGGATAATGTGCACAGTACTGTACCTGGCAGGAGAGGGGATAATGTGCACAGTACAGGCACCTGGCAGGAGAGGGGATAATGTGCACAGTACTGGTGCCTGGCAGGAGAGGGGATAATGTGCACAGTACAGGCGCCTGGCAGGAGAGGGGATAATGTGCACAGTACTGGTGCCTGGCAGGAGAGGGGATAATGTGCACAGTACTGTACCTGGCAGGAGAGGGGATAACGTGCACAGTACAGGCGCCTGGCAGGAGATCGAATAACGTGCACAGTACAGTCGCCTGGTAGGAGAGGGGATAACGTGCACAGTACCGGCGCCTGGCAGGAGAGGGGATAACGTGCACAGTACCGGCGCCTGGCAGGAGAGGGGATAATGTGCACAGTACCGGCGCCTGGCAGGAGAAGGGATAATGTGCACGGTACTGGTGCCTGGCAGGAGAGGAGATAATGTGCACGGTACAGGTGCCTGGCAGGAGAGGGGATAATGTGCACAGTACTGTGCCTGGCAGGAGAGGGGATAATGTGCACAGTACAGGCACCTGGCAGGAGGGGGGATAATGTGCACAGTACAGGCGCCTGACAGGAGAGGGGATAATGTGCACAGTAATGGTGTCTGGCAGGAGAGGGGATAATGTGCTCAGTACAGGCGCCTGGCAGGAGAAGGGATAGAGGGGATAATGTGCACAGTACTGTGCCTGGCAGGAGAGGTGATAATGTGCACAGTACCGGCGCCTGGCAGGAGAGGGGATAATGTGCACAGTACAGGTGCCTGGCAGGAGAGGGGATAATGTGCACAGTACTGGCACCTGGCAGGAGAGGGGATAATGTGCACAGTACAGGCGCCTGGCAGGAGAAGGGATAGAGGGGATAATGTGCACAGTACTGTGCCTGGCAGGAGAGGGGATAATGTGCACAGTACAGGTGCCTGGCAGGAGAGGGGATAATGTGCACAGTACAGGTTCCTGGCAGGAGAGGGGATAATGTGCACAGTACAGGCACCAGGCAGGAGAGGGGATAATGTGCACAGTACTGTGCCTGGCAGGAGAGGGGATAATGTGCACAGTACAGGTACCTGGCAGGAGAGGGGATAATGTGCACAGTACAGGTACCAGGGATGAGAGGGGATAATGTGCACAGTACAGGTGCCTGGCAGGAGAGGGGATAATGTGCACAGTACTGGCACCTGGCAGGAGAGGGGATAATGTGCACAGTTCTGTGCCTGGCAGGAGAGGGGATAATGTGCACAGTACAGGTGCCTGGCAGGAGAGGGGATAATGTGCACAGTACTGTGCCTGGCAGGAGAGGGGATAATGTGCACAGTACAGGTGCCTGGCAGGAGAGGGGATAATGTGCACAGTACTGTGCCTGGCAGGAGGGGGGGTAATGTGCACAGTACTGTACCTTGCAGGAGAGGGGATAATGTGCACAGTACTGGTACCTGGCAGGAGAGGGGATAATGTGCACAGTACAGGTGCCTGGCAGGAGAGGGGATAATGTGCACAGTACAGGTGCCTGGCAGGAGAGGGGATAATGTGCACAGTACAGGCACCTGGCAGGAGAGGGGATAATGTGCACAGTACAGGCACCTGGCAGGAGAGGGGATAATGTGCACAGTACAGGTGCCTGGCAGGAGAGGGGATAATGTGCACAGTACAGGTGCCTGGCAGGAGAGGGGATAATGTGCACAGTACAGGTACCTGGCAGGAGAGGGGATAATGTGCACAGTACAGGCACCTGGCAGGAGAGGGGATAATGTGCACAGTACAGGCGCCTGGCAGGAGAAGGGATAGAGGGGATAATGTGCACAGTACTGTGCCTGGCAGGAGAGGGGATAATGTGCACAGTACAGGTGCCTGGCAGGAGAGGGGATAATGTGCACAGTACAGGTTCCTGGCAGGAGAGGGGATAATGTGCACAGTACAGGCACCAGGCAGGAGAGGGGATAATGTGCACAGTACTGTGCCTGGCAGGAGAGGGGATAATGTGCACAGTACAGGTACCTGGCAGGAGAGGGGATAATGTGCACAGTACAGGTACCAGGGATGAGAGGGGATAATGTGCACAGTACAGGTGCCTGGCAGGAGAGGGGATAATGTGCACAGTACTGGCACCTGGCAGGAGAGGGGATAATGTGCACAGTACAGGCGCCTGGCAGGAGAGGGGATAATGTGCACAGTTCTGTGCCTGGCAGGAGAGGGGATAATGTGCACAGTACAGGTGCCTGGCAGGAGAGGGGATAATGTGCACAGTACTGTGCCTGGCAGGAGAGGGGATAATGTGCACAGTACAGGTGCCTGGCAGGAGAGGGGATAATGTGCACAGTACTGTGCCTGGCAGGAGGGGGGGTAATGTGCACAGTACTGTACCTTGCAGGAGAGGGGATAATGTGCACAGTACTGGTACCTGGCAGGAGAGGGGATAATGTGCACAATACAGGTGCCTGGCAGGAGAGGGGATAATGTGCACAGTACAGGTGCCTGGCAGGAGAGGGGATAATGTGCACAGTACAGGCACCTGGCAGGAGAGGGGATAATGTGCACAGTACAGGCACCTGGCAGGAGAGGGGATAATGTGCACAGTACAGGTGCCTGGCAGGAGAGGGGATAATGTGCACAGTACAGGTGCCTGGCAGGAGAGGGGATAATGTGCACAGTACAGGTACCTGGCAGGAGAGGGGATAATGTGCACAGTACAGGCACCTGGCAGGAGAGGGGATAATGTGCACAGTACAGGCGCCTGGCAGGAGAAGGGATAGAGGGGATAATGTGCACAGTACTGTGCCTGGCAGGAGAGGGGATAATGTGCACAGTACAGGTGCCTGGCAGGAGAGGGGATAATGTGCACAGTACAGGTTCCTGGAAGGAGAGGGGATAATGTGCACAGTACAGGCGCCAGGCAGGAGAGGGGATAATGTGCACAGTACTGTGCCTGGCAGGAGAGGGGATAATGTGCACAGTACAGGTACCAGGCATGAGAGGGGATAATGTGCACAGTACTGTGCCTGGCAGGAGATGGGATAATGTGCACAGTACTGTACCTGGCAGGAGAGGGGATAATGTGCACAGTACAGGTACCTGGCAGGAGAGGGGATAATGTGCACAGTACAGGTACCACGCATGAGAGGGGATAATGTGCACAGTACAGGTGCCGGGCAGGAGAGGGGATAATGTGCACAGTACTTGCACCTGGCAGGAGAGGGGATAATGTGCACAGTACAGGTGCCTGGCAGGAGAGGGGATAACGTGCACAGTACTGTGCCTGGCAGGAGAGGGGATAATGTGCACAGTACAGGCTCCTGGCAGGAGAGGGGATAATGTGCACAGTTCTGTGCCTGGCAGGAGAGGGGATAATGTGCACAGTACAGGTGCCTGGCAGGAGAGGGGATAATGTGCACAGTACTGTGCCTGGCAGGAGAGGGGATAATGTGCACAGTACAGGCACCTGGCAGGAGGGGGGATAATGTGCACAGTACAGGCGCCTGACAGGAGAGGGGATAATGTGCACAGTACTGGTGCCTGGCAGGAGAGGGGATAATGTGCTCAGTACAGGCGCCTGGCAGGAGAAGGGATAGAGGGGATAATGTGCACAGTACTGTGCCTGGCAGGAGAGGTGATAATGTGCACAGTACCGGCGCTTGGCAGGAGAGGGGATAATGTGCACAGTACAGGTGCCTGGCAGGAGAGGGGATAATGTGCACAGTACTGGCACCTGGCAGGAGAGGGGATAATGTGCACAGTACAGGCGCCTGGCAGGAGAAGGGATAGAGGGGATAATGTGCACAGTACTGTGCCTGGCAGGAGAGGGGATAATGTGCACAGTACAGGTGCCTGGCAGGAGAGGGGATAATGTGCACAGTACAGGTTCCTGGCAGGAGAGGGGATAATGTGCACAGTACAGGCGCCAGGCAGGAGAGGGGATAATGTGCACAGTACTGTGCCTGGCAGGAGAGGGGATAATGTGCACAGTACAGGTACCTGGCAGGAGAGGGGATAATGTGCACAGTACAGGTACCAGGCATGAGAGGGGATAATGTGCACAGTACAGGTGCCTGGCAGGAGAGGGGATAATGTGCACAGTACTGGCACCTGGCAGGAGAGGGGATAATGTGCACAGTACAGGCGCCTGGCAGGAGAGGGGATAATGTGCACAGTTCTGTGCCTGGCAGGAGAGGGGATAATGTGCACAGTACAGGTGCCTGGCAGGAGAGGGGATAATGTGCACAGTACTGTGCCTGGCAGGAGAGGGGATAATGTGCACAGTACAGGCGCCTGGCAGGAGGGGGGATAATGTGCACAGTACAGGCACCTGGCAGGAGAGGGGCTAACGTGCACAGTACTGGCGCCTGGCAGGAGAGGGGATAACGTGCACAGTACAGGCGCCTGGCAGGAGAGGGTATAACGTGCACAGTACAGGCGCCTGGCAGGAGAGGGGATAACGTGCACAGTACAGGCGCCTGGCAGGAGAGGGGATAACGTGCACAGTACAGGCGCCTGGCAGGAGAGGGGATAACGTGCAAAGTACAGGCGCCTGGCAGGAGGGGGGATAACGTACACAGTACAGGCGCCTGGCAGTAGAGGGGATAATGTGCACAGTACAGGTGCCTGGCAGGAGAGGGGATAATGTGCACAGTACAGGTGCCTGGCAGGAGAGGGGATAATGTGCACAGTACTGGTGCCTGGCAGGAGAGGGGATAATGTGCACAGTACAGGCGCCTGGCAGGAAAGGGGATAATGTGCACAATACTGGTACCTGGCAGGAGAGGGGATACTGTGCACAGTACAGGCACCTGGCAGGAGAGGGGATAATGTGCACAGTACAGGTGCCTGGCAGGAGAGGGGATAATGTGCACAGTACTGTGCCTGGCAGGAGAGGGGATAATGTGCACAGTACAGGCGCCTGGCAGGAGAGGGGATAACGTGCACAGTACAGGCGCCTGGCAGGAGAGGGGATAACGTGCACAGTACAGGCGCCTGGCAGGAGAGGGGATAACGTGCAAAGTACAGGCGCCTGGCAGGAGGGGGGATAACGTACACAGTACAGGCGCCTGGCAGTAGAGGGGATAATGTGCACAGTACAGGTGCATGGCAGGAGAGGGGATAATGTGCACAGTACAGGTGCCTGGCAGGAGGGGGGATAATGTGCACAGTACAGGTGCCTGGCAGGAGAGGGGATAATGTGCACAGTACAGGTGCCTGGCAGGAGAGGGGATAATGTGCACAGTCCTGTGCCTGTCAGGAGAGGGGATAATGTGCACAGTACAGGCACCTGGCAGGAGAGGGGATAATGTGCACAGTACAGGTGCCTGGCAGGAGAGGGGATAATGTGCACAGTACTGTGCCTGGCAGGAGAGGGGATAATGTGCACAGTACAGGCGCCTGCCAGGAGAGGGGATAATGTGCACAGTACAGGTACCTGGCAGGAGAGGGGATAATGTGCACAGTACATGTACCTGGCAGGAGAGGGGATAATGTGCACAGTACAGGCACCTGGCAGGAGAGGGGATAATGTGCACAGTACAGGCGCCAGGCAGGAGAGGGGATAATGTGCACAGTACTGGCACCTGGCTGGAGAGGGGATAATTTGCACAGTACTGTCTCCTGGCAGGAGAGGGGATAGAGGGGATAATGTGCACAGTACTGTGCCTGGCAGGAGGGGGGGTAATGTGCACAGTACTGTACCTTGCAGGAGAGGGGATAATGTGCACAGTACTGGTACCTGGCAGGAGAGGGGATAATGTGCACAGTACAGGTGCCTGGCAGGAGAGGGGATAATGTGCACAGTACAGGCACCAGGCAGGAGAAGGGATAATGAGCACTGTACAGGCACCTGGCAGGAGATTGGATAATGTGCACAGTACAGGCGCCTGGCAGGAGAGAGGATAATGTGCACAGTACTGGTGCCTGGCAGGAGAGGGGATAATGTGCACAGTACTGTGCCTGGCAGGAGAGGGGATAATGTGCACAGTACAGGTACCTGGCAGCAGAGGGGAAAATGTGCTCAGTACAGGTACCTGGCAGGAGAGGGGATAATGTGCACAGTACAGGTACCTGGCAGGAGAGGGGATAATGTGCACAGTACTGGTACCTGGCAGGAGAGGGGATAATGTGCACAGTACAGGCGCCTGGCAGGAGAGGGGATAATGTGCACAGTACTGGCACCTGGCAGGAGAGGGGATAATGTGCACAGTACAGGCGCCTGGCAGGAGAGGGGATAATGTGCACAGTACTGTGCCTGGCAGGAGAGGGGATAATGTGCACAGTGCAGGTGCCTGGCAGGAGAGGGGATAATGTGCACAGTACTGTACCTGGCAGGAGAAGGGATAATGTGCACAGTACAGGTTCCTGGCAGGAGAGGGGATAATGTGCACAGTACTGTGCCTGGCAGGAGAGGGGATAATGTGCACAGTACTGTGCCTGGCAGGAGAGGGGATAATGTGCACAGTACAGGCGCCTGGCAGGAGAGGGGATAATGTGCACAGTACAGGCACCTGGCAGGAGAATAATAATGTGCACAGTACTGTGCCTGGCAGGAGGGGGGGTAATGTGCACAGTACTGTACCTTGCAGGAGAGGGGATAATGTGCACAGTACAGGTGCCTGGCAGGAGGGGGGATAATGTGCACAGTACAGGCGCCTGGCAGGAGAAGGGATAATGTGCACAGTACAGGCACCTGGCAGGAGAGGGGATAATGTGCACAGTACAGGCGCCTGGCAGGAGAGGGGATAATGTGCACAGTACAGGCGCCTGGCAGGAGAGGGGATAATGTGCACAGTACTGTACCTGGCAGGAGAGGGGATAATGTGCACAGTACTGTGCCTGGCAGGAGAGGGGATAGTGTGCACAGTACTGTACCTGGCAGGAGAGGGGATAGTGTGCACAGTACTGTGCCAGGCAGGAGAGGGGGTAATGTGCACAGTACTGTGCCTGGCAGGAGAGGGGATAATGTGCACAGTACTGTACCAGGCAGGAGGGGTGATAATGTGCACCTTACAGGTGCCTGGCAGGAGGGGGGATAATGTGCACAGTACAGGTGCCTGGCAGGAGAGGGGATAATGTGCTCAGTACTGTGCCTGGCAGGAGAGGGGATAATGTGCACAGTGCAGGTGCCTGTCAGGAGAGGGGATAATGTGCACAGTACTGTGCCTGGCAGGAGAGGGGATAATGTGCACAGTACTGTACCTGGCAGGAGAGGGGATAATGTGCACAGTACAGGCACCTGGCAGGAGAGGGGATAATGTGCACAGTACAGGTGCCTGGCAGGAGAGGGGATAATGTGCACAGTACAGGCGCCTGGCAGGAGAGGGGATAATGTGCACAGTACTGGTGCCTGGCAGGAGAGGGGATAATGTGCACAGTACTGTACCTGGCAGGAGAGGGGATAACGTGCACAGTACAGGCGCCTGGCAGGAGATCGAATAACGTGCACAGTACAGTCGCCTGGTAGGAGAGGGGATAACATGCACAGTACCGGCGCCTGGCAGGAGAGGGGATAACGTGCACAGTACCGGCGCCTGGCAGGAGAGGGGATAATGTGCACAGTACCGGCGCCTGGCAGGAGAAGGGATAATGTGCACGGTACTGGTGCCTGGCAGGAGAGGAGATAATGTGCACGGTACAGGTGCCTGGCAGGAGAGGGGATAATGTGCACAGTACAAGTACCTGGCAGGAGAGGGGATAATGTGCACAGTACTGTGCCTGGCAGGAGAGGGGATAATGTGCACAGTACTGTGCCTGGCAGGAGAGGGGATAATGTGCACAGTACTGGTACCTGGCAGGAGAGGGGATAATGTGCACAGTACAGGTGCCTGGCAGGAGAGGGGATAATGTGCACAGTACAGGCACCAGGCAGGAGAAGGGATAATGAGAACTGTACAGGCACCTGGCAGGAGAGTGGATAATGTGCACAGTACAGGCGCCTGGCAGGAGAGAGGATAATAAGCACAGTACTGTGCATGGCAGGAGGGGGAATAATGTGCACAGTACTGGCACCTGGCAGGAGAGGGGATAATGTGCACAGTACAGGCGCCTGGCAGGAGAGGGGATAATGTGCACAGTACTGTGCCTGGCAGGAGAGGGGATAATGTGCACAGTGCAGGTGCCTGGCAGGAGAGGGGATAATGTGCACAGTACTGTGCCTGGCAGGAGAGGGGATAATGTGCACAGTACTGTACCTGGCAGGAGAGGGGATAATGTGCACAGTACAGGTTCCTGGCAGGAGAGGGGATAATGTGCACAGTCCTGTGCCTGGCAGGAGAGGGGATAATGTGCACAGTACAGGCACCTGGCAGGAGAGGGGATAATGTGCACAGTACAGGTGCCTGGCAGGAGAGGGGATAATGTGCACAGTACTGTGCCTGGCAGGAGAGGGGATAATGTGCACAGTACAGGCGCCTGGCAGGAGAGGGGATAATGTGCACAGTACAGGTACCTGGCAGGAGAGGGGATAATGTGCACAGTACAGGCACCTGGCAGGAGAGGGGATAATGTGCACAGTACAGGCACCTGGCAGGAGAGGGGATAATGTGCACAGTACAGGCGCCTGGCAGGAGAGGGGATAATTTGCACAGTACTGTCTCCTGGCAGGAGAGGGGATAGAGGGGATAATGTGCACAGTACTGTGCCTGGCAGGAGGGGGGGTAATGTGCACAGTACTGTACCTTGCAGGAGAGGGTATAATGTGCACAGTACAGGCGCCAGGCAGGAGAGGGGATAATGTGCACAGTACTGGCACCTGGCAGGAGAGGGGATAATTTGCACAGTACTGTCTCCTGGCAGGAGAGGGGATAGAGGGGATAATGTGCACAGTACTGTGCCTGGCAGGAGGGGGGGTAATGTGCACAGTACTGTACCTTGCAGGAGAGGGGATAATGTGCACAGTACAGGTGCCTGGCAGGAGGGGGGATAATGTGCACAGTACAGGTGCCTGGCAGGAGAGGGGATAATGTGCACAGTACTGGTGCCTGGCAGGAGAGGGGATAATGTGCACAGTACAGGTGCCTGGCAGGAGAGGGGATAACGTGCACCGTACCGGCACCTGGCAGGAGGGGGATAATGTGCACAGTACAGGCGCCAGGCAGGAGAGGGGATAATGTGCACAGTACAGGCACCTGGCAGGAGAGGGGATAATGTGCACAGTACAGGCGCCTGGCAGGAGAGGGGATAATGTACACAGTACTGGTGCCTGGCAGGAGAGGGGATAATGTGCACAGTACAGGCGCCTGGCAGGAGAGGGGATAATGTGCACAGTACTGTGCCTGGCAGGAGGGGGGATAATGTGCACAGTACTGTGCCTGGCAGGAGGGGGGATAATGTGCACAGTACTGGCACCTGGCAGGAGAGGGGATAATGTGCACAGTACTGTGCAAGGCAGGAGAGGGGATAATGTGCACAGTACTGGCGCCTGGCAGGAGAGGGAATAATGTGCACAGTACAGGCGCCTGGCAGGAGAGGGGATAATGTGCACAGTACAGGTGCCTGGCAGGAGAGGGGATAATGTGCACAGTACTGTACCTGGCAGGAGAGGGGATAGTGTGCACAGTACTGTGCCAGGCAGGAGAGGGGATAATGTGCACAGTACTGTGCCTGGCAGGAGAGGGGATAATGTGCACAGTACTGTACCAGGCAGGAGGGGTGATAATGTGCACAGTACAGCCACCTGGCAGGAGAGGGGATAATGTGCACAGTACTGGTGCCTGGCAGGAGAGGGGATAATGTGCACAGTACAGGCGCCTGGCAGGAGAGGGGATAATGTGCACAGTACTGGTGCCTGGCAGGAGAGGGGATAATGTGCACAGTACTGTACCTGGCAGGAGAGGGTATAATGTGCACAGTACAGGCACCTGGCAGGAGAGGGGATAATGTGCACAGTACTGGTGCCTGGCAGGAGGGGGGATAATGTGCACAGTACAGGTTCCTGGCAGGAGAGGGGATAATGTGCACAGTTCAGGCACCAGGCAGGAGACGGGATAATGTGCACAGTACTGTGCCTGGCAGCAGATGGGATAATGTGCACAGTACAGGCGCCTGGCAGGAGAGGGGATAATGTGCACAGTACAGGTACCTGGCAGGAGAGGGGATAATGTGCACTGTACAGGTACCTGGCAGGAGAGGGGATAATGTGCACAGTACTGTGCCTGGCAGGAGAGTGGATAATGTGCACAGTACAAAGCCTGGCAGGAGAAGATATAGAGGGGATAATGTGCACAGTACTGGCACCTGGCAGGAGAGGGGATAATGTGCTCAGTACAAAGCCTGGCAGGAGAAGGGATAGAGGGGATAATGTGCACAGTACTGTGCCTGGCAGGAGAGGTGATAATGTGCACAGTACCGGCACCTGGCAGGAGAGGGGATAATGTGCACAGTACAGGCGCCTGGCAGGAGAGGGGATAATGTGCACAGTACAGGCGCCTGGCAGGAGAAGGGATAGAGGGGATAATGTGCACAGTACTGTGCCTGGCAGGAGAGGGGATAACGTGCACAGTACCGGCGCCTGGCAGGAGATGGGATAATGTGCACTGTACAGGCGCCTGGCAGGAGAGGGGATAATGTGCACAGTACAGGCGCCTGGCAGGAGAGGGGATAATGTGCACAGTACTGTGCCTGGCAGGAGAGGGGATAATGTGCACAGTACTGGTACCTGGCAGGAGAGGGGATAATGTGCACAGTTCTGTGCCTGGCAGGAGAGGGGATAATGTGCACAGTACAGGCACCTGGCAGGAGAGGGGATAATGTGCACAGTACTGGTGCCTGGCAGGAGAGGGGATAATGTACACAGTAGTGGTACCTGGCAGGAGAGGGGATAATGTGCACAGTTCTGTGCCTGGCAGGAGAGGGGATAATGTGCACAGTACTGGTACCTGGCAGGAGAGGGGATAATGTGCACAGTACAGGTGCCTGGCAGGAGAGGGGATAATGTGCACAGTACAGGCGCCTGGCAGGAGAGGGGATAATGTGCACAGTACAGGCGCCTGGCAGGAGAAGGGATAATGTGCACAGTACTGTGCATGGCAGGAGAGGCGATAATGTGCACAGTACAGGTGCCTGGCAGGAGAGGGGATAATGTGCACAGTACAGGCGCCTGGCAGGAGAGTGGATAATGTGCACAGTACAGGCGCCTGGCAGGAGAGAGGATAATAAGCACAGTACTGTGCATGGCAGGAGAGGGGATAATGTGCACAGTACAGGTGCCTGGCAGGAGAGGGGATAATGTGCACAGTAAAGGTACCTGGCAGGACAGGGGATAATGTGCACAGTACAGGTGCCTGGCAGGAGGGGGGATAAAGTGCACAGTACAGGTTCCTGGCAGGAGAGGGGATAATGTGCACAGTACTGTGCCTGGCAGGAGAGGGGATAATGTGCACAGTACAGGCGCCTGGCAGGAGAGGGGATAATGTGCACAGTACAGGCGCCTGGCAGGAGAGGGGATAATGTGCACAGTACAGGCGCCTGGCAGGAGAGGGGATAATGTGCACAGTACAGGCACCTGGCAGGAGAGGGGATAATGTGCACTGTACAGGTACCTTGCAGGAGAGGGGATAATGTGCACAGTACAGGTGCCTGGCAGGAGAGGGGATAATGTGCACAGTACTGGCACCTTGCAGGAGAGGGGATAATGTGCACAGTACAGGCGCCTGGCAGGAGAAGGGATAGAGGGGATAATGTGCACAGTACTGTGCCTGGCAGGAGAGTGGATAATGTGCACAGTACAGGTGCCTGGCAGGAGAGGGGATAATGTGCACAGTACAGGTTCCTGGCAGGAGAAGGGATAATGTGCACAGTACAGGCGCCAGGCAGGAGAGGGGATAATGTGCACAGTACTGTGCCTGGCAGGAGAGGGGATAATGTGCACAGTACAGGTACCTGGCAGGAGAGGGGATAATGTGCACAGTACAGGTACCTGGCAGGAGAGGGGATAATGTGCACAGTACAGGTACCAGGCATGAGAGGGGATAATGTGCACAGTACAGGTGCCTGGCAGGAGAGGGGATAATGTGCACAGTACTGGCACCTGGCAGGAGAGGGGATAATGTGCACAGTACAGGCGCCTGGCAGGAGAGGGGATAATGTGCACAGTTCTGTGCCTGGCAGGAGAGGGGATAATGTGCACAGTACAGGTGCCTGGCAGGAGAGGGGATAATGTGCACAGTACTGTGCCTGGCAGGAGAGGGGATAATGTGCACAGTACAGGCGCCTGGCAGGAGGGGGGATAATGTGCACAGTACAGGCGCCTGGCAGGAGAGGGGATAACGTGCACAGTACTGGCGCCTGGCAGGAGAGGGGATAACGTGCACAGTACAGGCGCCTGGCAGGAGAGGGTATAACGTGCACAGTACAGGAGCCTGGCAGGAGAGGGGATAACGTGCACAGTACAGGCGCCTGGCAGGAGGGGGGATAACGTACACAGTACTGGTGCCTGGCAGGAGGGGGGATAATGTGCACAGTACAGGCGCCTGGCAGTAGAGGGGATAATGTGCACAGTATAGGTGCCTGGCAGGAGAGGGGATAATGTGCACAGTACAGGTGCCTGGCAGGAGAGGGGATAATGTGCACAGTACTGGTGCCTGGCAGGAAAGGGGATAATGTGCACAGTACAGGCGCCTGGCAGGAAAGGGGATAATGTGCACAATACTGGTGCCTGGCAGGAGAGGGGATAATGTGCACAGTACTGTGCCTGG
The DNA here is from genome assembly GCA_031769625.1 of Taudactylus pleione. Classification (NCBI taxonomy): domain Eukaryota; kingdom Metazoa; phylum Chordata; class Amphibia; order Anura; family Myobatrachidae; genus Taudactylus; species Taudactylus pleione. The sequence continues at coordinate 150,804 of JAUIMM010002119.1, forward strand.
CAGGAGAGGGGATAATGTGCACAGTACAGGCGCCTGGCAGGAGAGGGGATAATGTGCACAGTACAGGTACCTGGCAGGAGAGGGGATAATGTGCACAGTACAGGTACCTGGCAGGAGAGGGGATAATGTGCACAGTACAGGCACCTGGCAGGAGAGGGGATAATGTGCACAGTACAGGCGCCAGGCAGGAGAGGGGATAATGTGCACAGTACTGGCACCTGGCTGGAGAGGGGATAATTTGCACAGTACTGTCTCCTGGCAGGAGAGGGGATAGAGGGGATAATGTGCACATTACTGTGCCTGGCAGGAGGGGGGGTAATGTGCACAGTACTGTACCTTGCAGGAGAGGGGATAATGTGCACAGTACTGTACCTGGCAGGAGAGGGGATAATGTACACAGTACAGGCACCTGGCAGGAGAGGGGATAATGTGCACAGTACAGGCGCCTGGCAGGAGAGGGGATAATGTGCACAGTACAGGCGCCTGGCAGGAGAGGGGATAATGTGCACAGTACAGGCGCCTGGCAGGAGGGGGGATAATGAGCACAGTACAGGTTCCTGGCAGGAGAGGGGATAATGTGCACAGTACAGGCGCCAGGCAGGAGAGGGGATAATGTGCACAGTACTGGAACCTGGCTGGAGAGGGGATAATTTGCACAGTACTGTCTCCTGGCAGGAGAGGGGATAGAGGGGATAATGTGCACATTACTGTGCCTGGCAGGAGGGGGGGTAATGTGCACAGTACTGTACCTTGCAGGAGAGGGGATAATGTGCACAGTACTGTACCTGGCAGGAGAGGGGATAATGTACACAGTACAGGCACCTGGCAGGAGAGAGGATAATGTGCACAGTACAGGCGCCTGGCAGGAGAGGGGATAATGTGCACAGTACAGGCGCCTGGCAGGAGGGGGGATAATGAGCACAGTACAGGTTCCTGGCAGGAGAGGGGATAATGTGCACAGTACAGGCGCCTGGCAGGAGAGGGGATAATGTGCACAGTACTGGTGCCTGGCAGGAGAGGGGATAATGTGCACAGTACAGGCGCCTGGCAGGAGAGGGGATAATGTGCACAGTACAGGCGCCTGGCAGGAGAAGGGATAATGTGCACAGTACTGTACCTGGCAGGAGAGGGGATAATGTGCACAGTACTGGTGCCTGGCAGGAGGGGGAATAATGTGCACAGTACAGGCGCCTGACAGGAGAGGGGATAATGTGCACAGTACTGGTGCCTGGCAGGAGAGGGGATAATGTGCACAGTACTGTGCATGGCAGGAGAGGGGATAATGTGCACAGTACTGGCGCCTGGCAGGAGAGGGAATAATGTGCACAGTACAGGCTCCTGGCAGGAGAGGGTATAATGTGCACAGTACTGTACCTGGCAGGAGAGGGGATAGTGTGCACAGTACTGTGCCAGGCTGGAGAGGGGATAATGTGCACAGTACTGTGCCTTGCAGGAGAGGGGATAATGTGCACATTACAGGCGCCTGGCAGGAGAGGGGATAATGTGCACAGTACAGGTACCTGGCAGGAGAGGGGATAATGTGCACATTACAGGCGCCTGGCAGGAGAGGGGATAATGTGCACAGTACAGGTGCCTGGCAGGAGAGGGGATAATGTGCACAGTACTGTACCAGGCAGGAGAGGGGATAGTGTGCACAGTACTGTGCCAGGCAGGAGAGGGGGTAATGTGCACAGTACTGTGCCTGGCAGGAGAGGGGATAATGTGCACAGTACTGTACCAGGCAGGAGGGGTGATAATGTGCACCTCTCAGGTGCCTGGCAGGAGGGGGGATAATGTGCACAGTACAGGTGCCTGGCAGGAGAGGGGATAATGTGCACAGTACTGTGCCTGGCAGGAGAGGGGATAATGTGCACAGTGCAGGTGCCTGGCAGGAGAGGGGATAATGTGCACAGTACTGTGCCTGGCAGGAGAGGGGATAATGTGCACAGTACTGTACCTGGCAGGAGAGGGGATAATGTGCACAGTACAGGCACCTGGCAGGAGAGGGGATAATGTGCACAGTACTGGTGCCTGGCAGGAGAGGGAATAATGTGCACAGTACAGGTGCCTGGCAGGAGAGGGGATAATGTGCACAGTACTGGTGCCTGGCAGGAGAGGGGATAATGTGCACAGTACTGTACCTGGCAGGAGAGGGGATAACGTGCACAGTACAGTCGCCTGGCAGGAGAGGGGATAACGTGCACAGTACAGGCGCCTGGCAGGAGAGGGAATAACGTGCACAGTACAGTCGCCTGGCAGGAGAGGGGATAACGTGCACAGTACCGGCGCCTGGCAGGAGAGGGGATAACGTGCACAGTACCGGTGCCTGGCAGGAGAGGGGATAATGTGCACAGTACAGGCGCCTGGCAGGAGATGGGATAATGTGCACAGTACAGGCGCCTGGCAGGAGAGGGGATAATGTGCACAGTACAGGCGCCTGGCAGGAGAGGGGATAATGTGCACATTACTGTGCCTGGCAGGAGAGGGGATAATGTGCACAGTACTGGTACCTGGCAGGAGAGGGGATAATGTGCACAGTTCTGTGCCTGGCAGGAGAGGGGATAATGTGCACAGTACTGGTACCTGGCAGGAGAGGGGATAATGTGCACAGTACTGGTGCCTGGCAGGAGAGGGGATAATGTACACAGTACTGGTACCTGGCAGGAGAGGGGATAATGTGCACAGTTCTGTGCCTGGCAGGAGAGGGGATAATGTGCACAGTACTGGTACCTGGCAGGAGAGGGGATAATGTGCACAGTACTGTGCCTGGCAGGAGAGGGGATAATGTGCACAGTACAGGTGCCTGGCAGGAGAAGGGATAATGTGCACGGTACTGGTGCCTGGCAGGAGAGGGGATAATGTGCACAGTACAGGCACCTGGCAGGAGAGTGGATAATGTGCACAGTACAGGCGCCTGGCAGGAGAGAGGATAATAAGCACAGTACTGTGCATGGCAGGAGAGGGGATAATGTGCACAGTACAGGTGCCTGGCTGGAGAGGGGATAATGTGCACAGTACTGTGCCTGGCAGGAGAGGGGATAATGTGCACAGTACAGGTGCCTGGTAGGAGGGGGGATAATGTGCACAGTACAGGTTCCTGGCAGGAGAGGGGATAATGTGCACAGTACTGTGCCTGGCAGGAGAGGGGATAATGTGCACAGTACAGGTACCTGGCAGCAGAGGGGATAATGTGCTCAGTACAGGTACCTGGCAGGAGAGGGGATAATGTGCACAGTACAGGTAACTGGCAGGAGAGGGGATAATGTGCACAGTACAGGCGCCTGGCAGGAGAGGGGATAATGTGCACAGTACAGGCGCCTGGCAGGAGAGGGGATAATGTGCACAGTACTGTGCCTGGCAGGAGAGGGGATAATGTGCACAGTGCAGGTGCCTGGCAGGAGAGGGGATAATGTGCACAGTACTGTGCCTGGCAGGAGAGGGGATAATGTGCACAGTACTGTACCTGGCAGGAGAGGGGATAATGTGCACAGTACAGGTTCCTGGCAGGAGAGGGGATAATGTGCACAGTCCTGTGCCTGGCAGGAGAGGGGATAATGTGCACAGTACAGGCACCTGGCAGGAGAGGGGATAATGTGCACAGTACAGGTGCCTGGCAGGAGAGGGGATAATGTGCACAGTACTGTGCCTGGCAGGAGAGGGGATAATGTGCACAGTACAGGCGCCTGGCAGGAGAGGGGATAATGTGCACAGTACAGGTACCTGGCAGGAGAGGGGATAATGTGCACAGTACAGGCACCTGGCAGGAGAGGGGATAATGTGCACAGTACAGGCACCTGGCAGGAGAGGGGATAATGTGCACAGTACAGGCGCCAGGCAGGAGAGGGGATAATGTGCACAGTACTGGCACCTGGCAGGAGAGGGGATAATTTGCACAGTACTGTCTCCTGGCAGGAGAGGTGATAGAGGGGATAATGTGCACAGTACTGTGCCTGGCAGGAGGGGGGGTAATGTGCACAGTACTGTACCTTGCAGGAGAGGGGAAAATGTGCACAGTACAGGTGCCTGGCAGGAGGGGGGATAATGTGCACAGTACAGGTGCCTGGCAGGAGAGGGGATAATGTGCATAGTACTGGCGCCTGGCAGGAGAGGGGATAATGTGCACAGTACAGGTGCCTGGCAGGAGAGGGGATAACGTGCACAGTACCGGCGCCTGGCAGGAGGGGGATAATGTGCACAGTACAGGTGCCAGGTAGGAGAGGGGATAATGTGCACAGTACTGGTGCCTGGCAGGAGAGGGGATAATGTGCACAGTACAGGCGCCTGGCAGGAGAGGGGATAATGTGCACAGTACAGGCGCCTGGCAGGAGAGGGGATAATGTGCACAGTACTGTACCTGGCAGGAGAGGGGATAATGTGCACAGTACTGTGCCTGGCAGGAGGGGGGATAATGTGCACAGTACAGGCGCCTGGCAGGAGAGGGGATAATGTGCACAGTACTGGCGCCTGGCAGGAGAGGGGATAATGTGCACAGTACTGTGCAAGGCAGGAGAGGGGATAATGTGCACAGTACTGGCGCCTGGCAGGAGAGGGGATAATGTGCACAGTACTGTGCAAGGCAGGAGAGGGGATAATGTGCACAGTACAGGCACCTGGCAGGAGAGGGGATAATGTGCACAGTACTGGTGCCTGGCAGGAGAGGGGATAATGTGCACAGTACAGGCGCCTGGCAGGAGAGGGGATAATGTGCACAGTACAGGCGCCTGGCAGGAGAGGGGATAATGTGCACAGTACTGTACCTGGCAGGAGAGGGGATAATGTGCACAGTACTGTGCCTGGCAGGAGGGGGGATAATGTGCACAGTACAGGCGCCTGGCAGGAGAGGGGATAATGTGCACAGTACTGGCGCCTGGCAGGAGAGGGGATAATGTGCACAGTACTGTGCAAGGCAGGAGAGGGGATAATGTGCACAGTACTGGCGCCTGGCAGGAGAGGGGATAATGTGCACAGTACTGTGCAAGGCAGGAGAGGGGATAATGTGCACAGTACTGGCACCTGGCAGGAGAGGGGATAATGTGCACAGTACTGGTGCCTGGCAGGAGAGGGTATAATGTGCACAGTACAGGCGCCTGGCAGGAGAGGGGATAATGTGCACAGTACAGGTGCCTGGCAGGAGAGGGGATAATGTGCACAGTACTGTACCTGGCAGGAGAGGGGATAGTGTGCACAGTACTGTGCCAGGCAGGAGAGGGGATAATGTGCACAGTACTGTGCCTGGCAGGAGAGGGGATAATGTGCACAGTACTGTACCAGGCAGGAGGGGTGATAATGTGCACATTACAGGTGCCTGGCAGGAGAGGGGATAATGTGCACAGCACTGTGCCTGGCAGGAGAGGGGATAATGTGCACAGTACAGGCGCCTGGCAGGAGAGGGGATAATGTGCACAGTACAGGCACCTGGCAGGAGAGGGGATAATGTGCACAGTACAGGCACCTGGCAGGAGAGGGGATAATGTGCACAGTACAGGCGCCAGGCAGGAGAGGGGATAATGTGCACAGTACTGGCACCTGGCAGGAGAGGGGATAATTTGCACAGTACTGTCTCCTGGCAGGAGAGGGGATAGAGGGGATAATGTGCACAGTACTGTGCCTGGCAGGAGGGGGGGTAATGTGCACAGTACTGTACCTTGCAGGAGAGGGGATAATGTGCACAGTACAGGTGCCTGGCAGGAGAGGGGATAATGTGCATAGTACAGGTGCCTGGCAGGAGAGGGGATAATGTGCATAGTACTGGCGCCTGGCAGGAGAGGGGATAATGTGCACAGTACAGGTGCCTGGCAGGAGAGGGGATAACGTGCACAGTACCGGCGCCTGGCAGGAGGGGGATAATGTGCACAGTACAGGTGCCAGGCAGGAGAGGGGATAATGTGCACAGTACAGGCACCTGGCAGGAGAGGGGATAATGTGCACAGTACAGGCGCCTGGCAGGAGAGGGGATAATGTACACAGTACTGGTGCCTGGCAGGAGAGGGGATAATGTGCACAGTACAGGCGCCTGGCAGGAGAGGGGATAATGTGCACAGTACAGGCGCCTGGCAGGAGAGGGGATAATGTGCACAGTACTGTACCTGGCAGGAGTGGGGATAATGTGCACAGTGCAGGTGCCTGGCAGGAGAGGGGATAATGTGCACAGTACTGTGCCTGGCAGGAGAGGGGATAATGTGCACAGTACTGTACCTGGCAGGAGAGGGGATAATGTGCACAGTACAGGCACCTGGCAGGAGAGGGGATAATGTGCACAGTACAAGCACCTGGCAGGAGAGGGGATAATGTGCACAGCATAGGCGCCTGGCAGGAGAGGGGATAATGTGCACAGCACAGGCGCCTGGCAGGAGAGGGGATAATGTGCACAGTACTGTGCCTGGCAGGAGAGGGGATAATGTGCACAGTACTGTACCTGGCAGGAGAGGGGATAATGTGCACAGTACTGTGCCTGGCAGGAGAGGGGATAATGTGCACAGTACAGGCACCTGGCAGGAGAGGGGATAATGTGCACAGTACTGTGCCTGGCAGGAGAGAGGATAATGTGCACAGTGCAGGTGCCTGGCAGGAGAGGGGATAATGTGCACAGTACTGTGCCTGGCAGGAGAGGGGATAATGTGCACAGTACTGTACCTGGCAGGAGAGGGGATAATGTGCACAGTACAGGCACCTGGCAGGAGAGGGGATAATGTGCACAGTTCTGGTGCCTGGCAGGAGAGGGGATAATGTGCACAGTACTGTGCCTGGCAGGAGAGGGGATAATGTGCACAGTACTGTACCTGGCAGGAGAGGGGATAATGTGCACAGTACAGGCACCTGGCAGGAGAGGGGATAATGTGCACAGTACTGGTGCCTGGCAGGAGAGGGGATAATGTGCACAGTACTGTGCCTGGCAGGAGAGGGGATAATGTGCACAGTACTGTACCTGGCAGGAGAGGGGATAATGTGCACAGTACAGGCACCTGGCAGGAGAGGGGATAATGTGCACAGTACTGGTGCCTGGCAGGAGAGGGGATAATGTGCACAGTACTGTGCCTGGCAGGAGAGGGGATAATGTGCACAGTACTGTACCTGGCAGGAGAGGGGATAATGTGCACAGTACTGTGCCTGGCAGGAGAGGGGATAATGTGCACAGTACAGGCACCTGGCAGGAGAGGGGATAATGTGCACAGTACTGGTGCCTGGCAGGAGAGGGGATAATGTGCACAGTACAGGCGCCTGGCAGGAGAGGGGATAATGTGCACAGTACTGGTGCCTGGCAGGAGAGGGGATAATGTGCACAGTGCAGGTGCCTGGCAGGAGAGGGGATAATGTGCACAGTACTGTGCCTGGCAGGAGAGGGGATAATGTGCACAGTACTGTACCTGGCAGGAGAGGGGATAATGTGCACAGTACAGGCACCTGGCAGGAGAGGGGATAATGTGCACAGTACAAGCACCTGGCAGGACAGGGGATAATGTGCACAGTACTGGTGCCTGACAGGAGAGGGGATAATGTGCACAGTACTGGTGCCTGGCAGGAGAGGGGATAATGTGCACAGTACAGGCGCCTGGCAGGAGAGGGGATAATGTGCACAGTACAGGCACCTGGCAGGAGAGGGGATAATGTGCACAGTACTGGTGCCTGGCAGGAGAGGGGATAATGTGCACAGTACAGGCACCTGGCAGGAGAGGGGATAATGTGCACAGTACAAGCACCTGGCAGGACAGGGGATAATGTGCACAGTACTGGCGCCTGGCAGGAGAGGGGATAATGTGCACAGTACTGGTGCCTTGCAGGAGAGGGGATAATGTGCACAGTACTGTGCCTGGCAGGAGAGGGGATAATGTGCACAGTACTGTACCTGGCAGGAGAGGGGATAATGTGCACAGTACTGTGCCTGGCAGGAGAGGGGATAATGTGCACAGTACAGGCACCTGGCAGGTGAGGGGATAATGTGCACAGTACTGGTGCCTGGCAGGAGAGGGGATAATGTGCACAGTGCAGGTGCCTGGCAGGAGAGGGGATAATGTGCACAGTACTGTGCCTGGCAGGAGAGGGGATAATGTGCACAGTACTGTACCTGGCAGGAGAGGGGATAATGTGCACAGTACAGCCACCTGGCAGGAGAGGGGATAATGTGCACAGTACTGGTGCCTGGCAGGAGAGGGGATAATGTGCACAGTACAGGCGCCTGGCAGGAGAGGGGATAATGTGCACAGTACTGGTGCCTGGCAGGAGAGGGGCAAATGTGCACAGTACTGTGCCTGGCAGGAGAGGGGATAATGTGCACAGTACTGTACCTGGCAGGAGAGGGGATAATGTGCACAGTACAGGCACCTGGCAGGAGAGGGGATAATGTGCACAGTACTGGTGCCTGGCAGGAGAGGGGATAATGTGCACAGTGCAGGTGCCTGGCAGGAGAGGGGATAATGTGCACAGTACTGTGCCTGGCAGGAGAGGGGATAATGTGCACAGTACTGTACCTGGCAGGAGAGGGGATAATGTGCACAGTACAGGCACCTGGCAGGAGAGGGGATAATGTGCACAGTACAAGCACCTGGCAGGAGAGGGGATAATGTGCACAGCACAGGCACCTGGCAGGAGAGGGGATAATGTGCACAGCACAGGCGCCTGGCAGGAGAGGGGATAATGTGCACAGTACTGTGCCTGGCAGGAGAGGGGATAATGTGCACAGTACTGTGCCTGGCAGGAGAGGGGATAATGTGCACAGTACTGTGCCTGGCAGGAGAGGGGATAATGTGCACAGTACAGGCACCTGGCAGGAGAGGGGATAATGTGCACAGTACTGTGCCTGGCAGGAGAGAGGATAATGTGCACAGTGCAGGTGCCTGGCAGGAGAGGGGATAATGTGCACAGTACTGTGCCTGGCAGGAGAGGGGATAATGTGCACAGTACTGTACCTGGCAGGAGAGGGGATAATGTGCACAGTACAGGCACCTGGCAGGAGAGGGGATAATGTGCACACTGCACAGTACTGGTGCCTGGCAGGAGAGGGGATAATGTGCACTGTACAGGCACCTGGCAGGAGAGGGGATAATGTGCACATTACTGGTGCCTGGCAGGAGAGGGGATAATGTGCACAGTACAGGCGCCTGGCAGGAGAGGGGATAATGTGCACAGTTCTGGTGCCTGGCAGGAGAGGGGATAATGTGCACAGTACTGTGCCTGGCAGGAGAGGGGATAATGTGCACAGTACTGTACCTGGCAGGAGAGGGGATAATTTGCACAGTACAGGCACCTGGCAGGAGAGGGGATAATGTGCACAGTACTGTGCCTGGCAGGAGAGGGGATAATGTGCACAGTACTGTACCTGGCAGGAGAGGGGATAATGTGCACAGTACTGTGCCTGGCAGGAGAGGGGATAATGTGCACAGTACAGGCACCTGGCAGGAGAGGGGATAATGTGCACAGTACTGGTGCCTGGCAGGAGAGGGGATAATGTGCACAGTACAGGCACCTGGCAGGAGAGGGGATAATGTGCACAGTACAGGCACCTGGCAGGAGAGGGGATAATGTGCACAGTACTGGTGCCTGGCAGGAGAGGGGATAATGTGCCCAGTACTGTGCCTGGCAGGAGAGGGGATAATGTGCACAGTACTGTACCTGGCAGGAGAGGGGATAATGTGCACAGTACTGGTGCTTGGCAGGAGAGGGGATAATGTGCACAGTACAGGCACCTGGCAGGAGAGGGGATAATGTGCACAGTACTGGTGCCTGGCAGGAGAGGGGATAATGTGCACAGTACTGTGCCTTGCAGGAGAGGGGATAATGTGCACAGTACTGTACCTGGCAGGAGAAGGGATAATGTGCACAGTACTGTGCCTGGCAGGAGAGGGGATAATGTGCACAGTAAAGGCACCTGGCAGGAGAGGGGATAATGTGCACAGTACTGGTGCCTGGCAGGAGAGGGGATAATGTGCACAGTACAGGCGCCTGGCAGGAGAGGGGATAATGTGCACAGTACTGGTGCCTGGCAGGAGAGGGGATAATGTGCACAGTGCAGGTGCCTGGCAGGAGAGGGGATAATGTGCACAGTACTGTGCCTGGCAGGAGAGGGGATAATGTGCACAGTACTGTACCTGGCAGGAGAGGGGATAATGTGCACAGTACAGGCACCTGGCAGGAGAGGGGATAATGTGCACAGTACTGGTGCCTGGCAGGAGAGGGGATAATGTGCACAGTACAGGCACCTGGCTGGAGAGGGGATAATGTGCACAGTACTGGTGCCTGGCAGGAGAGGGGATAATGTGCACAGTACAGGCGCTTGGCAGGAGAGGGGATAATGTGCACAGTACTGGTGCCTGGCAGGAGAGGGGATAATGTGCACAGTACTGGTGCCTGGCAGGAGAGGGGATAATGTGCACAGTACAGGCGCCTGGCAGGAGAGGGGATAATGTGCACAGTACTGGTGCCTGGCAGGAGAGGGGATAATGTGCACAGTACTGGCACCTGGCAGGAGAGGGGATAATGTGCACAGTACTGGTGCCTGGCAGGAGAGGGGATAATGTGCACAGTACTGGTGCCTGGCAGGAGAGGGGATAATGTGCACAGTACAGGCGCCTGGCAGGAGAGGGGATAATGTGCACAGTACTGGTGCCTGACAGAAGAGGGGATAATGTGCACAGTACTTGTGCCTGGCAGGAGAGGGGATAATGTGCACAGTACTGTGCCTGGCAGGAGAGGGGATAATGTGCACAGTACAGGCACCTGGCAGGAGAGGGGATAATGTGCACAGTACAGGCGCCTGGCAGGAGAGGGGATAATGTGCACAGTACTGGTGCCTGGCAGGAGAGGGGATAATGTGCACAGTGCAGGTGCCTGGCAGGAGAGGGGATAATGTGCACAGTACTGGTGCCTGGCAGAAGAGGGGATAATGTGCACAGTACTTGTGCCTGGCAGGAGAGGGGATAATGTGCACAGTACTGTGCCTGGCAGGAGAGGGGATAATGTGCACAGTACAGGCACCTGGCAGGAGAGGGGATAATGTGCACAGTACAGGCGCCTGGCAGGAGAGGGGATAATGTGCACAGTACAGGCGCCTGGCAGGAGAGGGGATAATGTGCACAGTACTGGTGCCTGGCAGAAGAGGGGATAATGTGCACAGTACTTGTGCCTGGCAGGAGAGGGGATAATGTGCACAGTACAGGCACCTGGCAGGAGAGGGGATAATGTGCACAGTACTGGTACCTGGCAGGAGAGGGGATAATGTGCACAGTACTGGTGCCTGGCAGAAGAGGGGATAATGTGCACAGTACTTGTGCCTGGCAGGAGAGGGGATAATGTGCACAGTACTGTGCCTGGCAGGAGAGGGGATAATGTGCACAGTACAGGCACCTGGCAGGAGAGGGGATAATGTGCACAGTACAGGCGCCTGGCAGGAGAGGGGATAATGTGCACAGTACAGGCGCCTGGCAGGAGAGGGGATAATGTGCACAGTACTGGTGCCTGGCAGAAGAGGGGATAATGTGCACAGTACTTGTGCCTGGCAGGAGAGGGGATAATGTGCACAGTACAGGCACCTGGCAGGAGAGGGGATAATGTGCACAGTACTGGTACCTGGCAGGAGAGGGGATAATGTGCACAGTACTGTGCCTGGCAGGAGAGGGGATAATGTGCACAGTACAGGCACCTGGCAGGAGAGGGGATAATGTGCACAGTACTGTGCCTGGCAGGAGAGGGGATAATGTGCACAGTACAGGCGCCTGGCAGGAGAGGGGATAATGTGCACAGTACAGGCGCCTGGCAGGAGAGGGGATAATGTGCACAGTACTGGTGCCTGGCAGGAGAGGGGATAATGTGCACAGTGCAGGCGCCTGGCAGGAGAGGGGATAATGTGCACAGTACAGGCACCTGGCAGGAGAGGGGATAATGTGCACAGTACTGGTGCCTGGCAGGAGAGGGGATAATGTGCACAGTACAGGCACCTGGCAGGAGAGGGGATAATGTGCACAGTACTTGTGCCTGGCAGGAGAGGGGATAATGTGCACAGTACAGGCACCTGGCAGGAGAGGGGATAATGTGCACAGTACTGGTGCCTGGCAGGAGAGGGGATAATGTGCACAGTACAGGCGCCTGGCAGGAGAGGGGATAATGTGCACAGTACTGGTGCCTGGCAGGAGAGGGGATAATGTGCACAGTACAGGCACCTGGCAGGAGAGGGGATAATGTGCACAGTACTGTGCCTGGCAGGAGAGGGGATAATGTGCACAGTACAGGCGCCTGGCAGGAGAGGGGATAATGTGCACAGTACAGGCGCCTGGCAGGAGAGGGGATAATGTGCACAGTACTGGTGCCTGGCAGGAGAGGGGATAATGTGCACAGTACAGGCGCCTGGCAGGAGAGGGGATAATGTGCACAGTACTGGTGCCTGGCAGGAGAGGGGATAATGTGCACAGTACAGGCACCTGGCAGGAGAGGGGATAATGTGCACAGTACTGTGCCTGGCAGGAGAGGGGATAATGTGCACAGTACAGGCGCCTGGCAGGAGAGGGGATAATGTGCACAGTACAGGCGCCTGGCAGGAGAGGGGATAATGTGCACAGTACTGGTGCCTGGCAGGAGAGGGGATAATGTGCACAGTACAGGCGCCTGGCAGGAGAGGGGATAATGTGCACAGTACTGGTGCCTGGCAGGAGAGGGGATAATGTGCACAGTACAGGCACCTGGCAGGAGAGGGGATAATGTGCACAGTACTGTGCCTGGCAGGAGAGGGGATAATGTGCACAGTACAGGCGCCTGGCAGGAGAGGGGATAATGTGCACAGTACAGGCGCCTGGCAGGAGAGGGGATAATGTGCACAGTACTGGTGCCTGGCAGGAGAGGGGATAATGTGCACAGTACAGGCGCCTGGCAGGAGAGGGGATAATGTGCACAGTACTGGTGCCTGGCAGGAGAGGGGATAATGTGCACAGTACAGGCACCTGGCAGGAGAGGGGATAATGTGCACAGTACTGTGCCTGGCAGGAGAGGGGATAATGTGCACAGTACAGGCGCCTGGCAGGAGAGGGGATAATGTGCACAGTGCAGGCGCCTGGCAGGAGAGGGGATAATGTGCACAGTACAGGCGCCTGGCACGAAAGTGAATTAATAAATCTCATGAAAGAGAGTCTCTATCCAGAAGCTTACAATCTAGTCTGGCTGGCAGCAGTGTGAATATGGGAATTGTCCGTGTACAGTAATCTGGCCGGGGGCTGGGGCCGGTGTCACATTTCAGGGAGGGACAGGTACTGAACTCAGGTAACTAAACAAACAGAGAGTGAGTCCAGGGGCACAGATACCGAGAGACAGATACCGAGAGAGCGCAGCCTGGGAGAGGGGCAGAGACATTGATCTCCGGGAAAGAGACAGGCGGTGACTTTGGAAAAGTTGATTGATTGTTGGAGAAAGTGGAAGGAGGAGAAAAATCCCCAGGTACAGTGACTCAGATGTTTGAGATATAATATATATACACACATACACACATACACATTTATTTATATATTACTCTGTGAGCTGCTGTAATGGGAGGAGGGGTCCCCTTTGCTGACCTGTGTGTGGTCACTCGGCCATTGCTGGATGTCAGTAGAATCTGCCTGAGGGAACTTTGATACTATTGTTACTTGCTGCATCTGTGGTGACGGTTCTGGATGCGGTTTCGCTGCATGTTTGTAACTTTTGCTACAATTGTCGCATACACAATTTCCAGTGTTTGGTCACATGATCATGTCAGGGCAGCGTCGGCGTCCCCAGAATCCCCCTCTGACCTCTGTGGGTGGGCCCTGTGGGGTTCCAGCAATCATGCTGCCTCCTGTGTGTTGTGTACAACATTTGTGTAATATTATGTATCCGGATGGGAGTTGTAGTGTCTATATAACGTTGTGTATCCCTCTGCACACACACACGCATATTATAGTCCCGATTATTAGCATTTACATATTGTCAGGACTTTATAAAAAAAGCTGCATAACTGCGACTTGCTGGGGGTTGTAGTACACACTCCCATAGGGGCACATTTATTACCAATGCTCATTGTAAATGTACTTATCCAAATATTTATGCAGGGCCTCCGGCTCCGATGGCGCCCATCCCCACACAGTGTATTTGCTTTTCTGCTCACTTTACTTCCGGGATGGGACCAAGCAGAGCTGCAGCGCAGCCACCTTACATGTAGGCCCCAATATATGGCGTTACCTATAGACCATACTTCCAACTCTCCCTGATTGTCAGCGAGACTCCCTGACATATCAGCAATCTCCCCGACTCCCTGACATATCAGCAATCTCCCCGACTCCCTGACATATCAGCAATCTCCCCGACTCCCTGACATATCAGCAATCTCCCCGACTCCCTGACATATCAGCAATCTCCCCGACTCCCTGACATATCAGCAATCTCCCCGACTCCCTGACATATCAGCAATCTCCCCGACTCCCTGACATAGCAGCAATCTCCCCGACTCCCTGACATATCAGCAATCTCCCCGACTCCCTGACATATCAGCAATCTCCCCGACTCCCTGACATATCAGCAATCTCCCCGACTCCCTGACATATCAGCAATCTCCCCGACTCCCTGACATAGCAGCAATCTCCCCGACTCCCAGACACAGCAGCAATCTCCCCGTCTCCCTGACACAGCAGCAATCTCCCCGTCTCCCTGACATAGCAGCAATCTCCCTGACTCCCTGACACAGCAGAAATCTCCCCATCTCCCTGACATAGCAGAAATCTCCCCGTCTCCCTGACATAGCAGCATTCTCCCTGACTCCCTGACATAGCAGCATTCTCCCTGACTCCCTGACATAGCAGCAATCTCCCTGACTCCCTGACACAGCAGCAATCTCCCTGTCTCCCTGACACAGCAGCAATCTCCCTGTCTCCCTGACACAGCAGCAATCTCCCCGTCTCCCTGACACAGCAGAAATCTCCCCGTCTCCCTGACATAGCAGAAATCTCCCCGTCTCCCTGACATAGCAGCAATCTCCCCATCTCCCTGACATAGCAGAAATCTCCCCGTCTCCCTGACATAGCAGCATTCTCCCTGACTCCCTGACATAGCAGCAATCTCCCTGACTCCCTGACATAGCAGTAATCTCCATGACTCCCTGACATAGCAGCATTCTCCCTGACTCCCTGACATAGCAGTAATCTCCCTGACTCCCTGACATAGCAGAAATCTCCCCGACTCCCTGACATAGCAGAAATCTCCCCGACTCCCTGACATAGCAGAAATCTCCCCGACTCCCTGACATAGCAGCAATCTCCCCATCTCCCTGACATAGCAGCATTCTCCCCGACTCCCTGACATAGCAGCATTCTCCCCGACTCCCTGACATAGCAGCAATCTCCCCATCTCCCTGACATAGCAGAAATCTCCCCGACTCCCTGACATAACAGCAATCTCCCCGGCACAATGATCCCTATGGTTACATGTATTGTCTGTAATGTATCAGTTTGTTTTCATCATCACATGGATCTTACAAACTGCTTTGGTGCTCATTTACATTTGAATGTAAGTCAGGTTTATGACACGCCTCTCAGAAGTAGCAGTACATGCCTACCACATGTATGACACGCCTCTCAGAAGTAGCAGTACATGCCTACCACATGTATGACACGCCTCTCAGAAGTAGCAGTACATGCCTACCACATGTATGACACGCCTCTCAGAAGTAGCAGTACATGCCTACCACATGTATGACACGCCTCTCAGAAGTAGCAGTACATGCCTACCACATGTATGACACGCCTCTCAGAAGTAGCAGTACATGCCTACCACATGTATGACACGCCTCTCAGAAGTAGCAGTACAGGCCCATCACATATGTGACATGCCTCTCAGATGTAGCAGTACACGCCCATCACATGTATGACATGCCTCTCAGATGTAGCAGTACACACCTATCACATATATGACACGCCACTCAGATGTAGCAGTACACACCTATCACATGTATGACACGCCTCTCAGATGTAGCAAGCAATACACGCCCACTTTACTGCCACGCTTATAGCAGAGATGCCGAGATTCTGGCTGCCTCAGCAAAATCAGGTTGTGTGAATGGCGGTTGTGTGCGGAGCAGGGGGCGTGGCCACGCAATTGCATCATTTTGGTAATCCTGGCAATGTGAAGTAGGGGGGCGGGGCCAAAATTACACAATTCAGTTTGAATCGCATCACAGCTGGGGGGGATTTTTTTGGGGGGCGGCAGGAGGGGTCGGCAGCTCGTGGGAGGCTCACGACCAAATCGGGAGGGTGGGCAGTATGGCTCCTAGGTGCTGCTCTCACACCCTCCCTGACACGCTCTTGCATAACTAGGCAGATACAGGTACTGGGGCTGAGCCGCACGGATGTTACATTTGTCCATATTGCAGTCCTAGCCCCTATGGGGACCGCTCCGCTGATTGTGAATACAGAGACCACTGCAGAGATCTTATCACATGGGGGGAGACTTCATTAATGCAGATTGTGGAGGATTTCAGCAACAAAGAGTTTTATATATATATAGTGTCTGCCCCTCAGTGACCAGTACTGAGCAGAGGGGAGAACGCTGGAAACGGTTATATGATGTGGGAGCTGTATTGTGCTGGTGCTTGGGGGGATTCACCTGCAGTACCTCATTATGTTAATGTGCCTCGCACCTCTTCCTTCTATTGTATGCATGGAATGTTCAGTGTGTGTCACAGAGCTAACTGGGTCCATGTGTCCCTATAACACTGAGTGTGAGAGCACAATACTGAGGGTGTGTGTCCCTATAACACTGAGTGTGAGTGCACAATACTGAGGCCGTGTGTCCCTATAACACTGAGTGTGAGAGCACAATACTGAGGGTGTGTGTCCCTATAACACTGAGTGTGAGTGCACAATACTGAGGCTGTGTGTGTCCCTATAACACTGAGTGTGAGTGCACAATACTGAGGGTGTATGTCCCTATAACACTGAGTGTGAGAGCACAATACTGAGGGTGTGTGTCCCTATAACACTGAGTGTGAGTGCACAATACTGAGGCCGTGTGTCCCTATAACACTGAGTGTGAGAGCACAATACTGAGGGTGTGTGTCCCTATAACACTGAGTGTGAGAGCACAATACTGAGGGTGTGTGTCCCTATATCACTGAGTGTGAGAGCACAATACTGAGGCCGTGTGTCCCTATAACACTGAGTGTGAGTGCACAATACTGAGGGTGTATGTCCCTATAACACTGAGTGTGAGAGCACAATAATGAGGGTGTGTGTCCCTATAACACTGAGTGTGAGTGCACAATACTGAGGCCGTGTGTCCCTATAACACTGAGTGTGAGAGCACAATACTGAGGGTGTGTGTCCCTATAACACTGAGTGTGAGTGCACAATACTGAGGCTGTGTGTCCCTATAACACTGAGTGTGAGAGCACAATACTGAGGGTGTGTGTCCCTATAACACTGAGTGTGAGAGCACAATACTGAGGGTGTGTGTCCCTATATCACTGAGTGTGAGAGCACAATACTGAGGCCGTGTGTCCCTATAACACTGAGTGTGAGAGCACAATACTGAGGCCGTGTGTCCCTATAACACTGAGTGTGAGAGCACAATACTGAGGGTGTGTGTCCCTATAACACTGAGTGTGAGAGCACAATACTGAGGGTGTGTGTCCCTATAACACTGAGTGTGAGAGCACAATACTGAGGCCGTGTGTCCCTATAACACTGAGTGTGAGAGCACAATACTGAGGCCGTGTGTCCCTATAACACTGAGTGTGAGAGCACAATACTGAGGGTGTGTGTCCCTATAACACTGAGTGTGAGAGCACAATACTGAGGGTGTGTGTCCCTATAACACTGAGTGTGAGAGCACAATACTGAGGCCGTGTGTCCCTATAACACTGAGTGTGAGAGCACAATACTGAGGGTGTGTGTCCCTATAACACTGAGTGTGAGTGCACAATACTGAGGCCGTGTGTCCCTATAACACTGAGTGTGAGAGCACAATACTGAGGGTGTGTGTCCCTATAACACTGAGTGTGAGAGCACAATACTGAGGGTGTGTGTCCCTATATCACTGAGTGTGAGAGCACAATACTGAGGCCGTGTGTCCCTATAACACTGAGTGTGAGAGCACAATACTGAGGGTGTGTGTCCCTATATCACTGAGTGTGAGAGCACAATACTGAGGCCGTGTGTCCCTATAACACTGAGTGTGAGTGCACAATACTGAGGGTGTGTGTCCTTTTAACACTGAGTGTGAGTGCACAATACTGAGGCCGTGTGTCCCTATAACACTGAGTGTGAGAGCACAATACTGAGGGTGTGTGTCCCTATAACACTGAGTGTGAGAGCACAATACTGAGGGTGTATGTCCCTATAACACTGAGTGTGAGAGCACAATACTGAGGGTGTGTGTCCCTATAACACTGAGTGTGAGTGCACAATACTGAGGCCGTGTGTCCCTATAACACTGAGTGTGAGAGCACAATACTGAGGGTGTGTGTCCCTATAACACTGAGTGTGAGTGCACAATACTGAGGCCGTGTGTCCCTATAACACTGAGTGTGAGAGCACAATACTGAGGGTGTGTGTCCCTATAACACTGAGTGTGAGAGCACAATACTGAGGGTGTGTGTCCCTATATCACTGAGTGTGAGAGCACAATACTGAGGCCGTGTGTCCCTATAACACTGAGTGTGAGAGCACAATACTGAGGGTGTGTGTCCCTATAACACTGAGTGTGAGTGCACAATACTGAGGCCGTGTGTCCCTATAACACTGAGTGTGAGAGCACAATACTGAGGGTGTGTGTCCCTATAACACTGAGTGTGAGAGCACAATACTGAGGGTGTGTGTCCCTATAACACTGAGTGTGAGAGCACAATACTGAGGGTGTGTGTCCCTATAACACTGAGTGTGAGTGCACAATACTGAGGCCGTGTGTCCCTATAACACTGAGTGTGAGAGCACAATACTGAGGGTGTGTGTCCCTATAACACTGAGTGTGAGTGCACAATACTGAGGCCGTGTGTCCCTATAACACTGAGTGTGAGAGCACAATACTGAGGGTGTGTGTCCCTATAACACTGAGTGTGAGAGCACAATACTGAGGGTGTGTGTCCCTATATCACTGAGTGTGAGAGCACAATACTGAGGCCGTGTGTCCCTATAACACTGAGTGTGAGTGCACAATACTGAGGGTGTATGTCCCTATAACACTGAGTGTGAGAGCACAATACTGAGGGTGTGTGTCCCTATAACACTGAGTGTGAGTGCACAATACTGAGGCCGTGTGTCCCTATAACACTGAGTGTGAGAGCACAATAC
Organism: Taudactylus pleione; assembly: GCA_031769625.1. NCBI lineage: Eukaryota > Metazoa > Chordata > Amphibia > Anura > Myobatrachidae > Taudactylus > Taudactylus pleione. The sequence goes on from JAUIMM010002119.1 coordinate 170,075, forward strand.
TGAGGGTGTGTGTCCCTATAACACTGAGTGTGAGTGCACAATACTGAGGCTGTGTGTCCCTATAACACTGAGTGTGAGAGCACAATACTGAGGGTGTGTGTCCCTATAACACTGAGTGTGAGAGCACAATACTGAGGGTGTGTGTCCCTATATCACTGAGTGTGAGAGCACAATACTGAGGCCGTGTGTCCCTATAACACTGAGTGTGAGTGCACAATACTGAGGGTGTGTGTCCTTTTAACACTGAGTGTGAGTGCACAATACTGAGGCCGTGTGTCCCTATAACACTGAGTGTGAGAGCACAATACTGAGGGTGTGTGTCCCTATAACACTGAGTGTGAGAGCACAATACTGAGGGTGTGTGTCCCTATAACACTGAGTGTGAGAGCACAATACTGAGGCCGTGTGTCCCTATAACACTGAGTGTGAGAGCACAATACTGAGGCCGTGTGTCCCTATAACACTGAGTGTGAGAGCACAATACTGAGGGTGTGTGTCCCTATAACACTGAGTGTGAGAGCACAATACTGAGGGTGTGTGTCCCTATAACACTGAGTGTGAGAGCACAATACTGAGGCCGTGTGCCCCTATAACACTGAGTGTGAGAGCACAATACTGAGGGTGTGTGTCCCTATAACACTGAGTGTGAGAGCACAATACTGAGGGTGTGTGTCCCTATAACACTGAGTGTGAGAGCACAATACTGAGGGTGTGTGTCCCTATATCACTGAGTGTGAGAGCACAATACTGAGGCCGTGTGTCCCTATAACACTGAGTGTGAGAGCACAATACTGAGGGTGTGTGTCCCTATATCACTGAGTGTGAGAGCACAATACTGAGGCCGTGTGTCCCTATAACACTGAGTGTGAGTGCACAATACTGAGGGTGTGTGTCCTTTTAACACTGAGTGTGAGTGCACAATACTGAGGCCGTGTGTCCCTATAACACTGAGTGTGAGAGCACAATACTGAGGGTGTGTGTCCCTATAACACTGAGTGTGAGAGCACAATACTGAGGGTGTGTGTCCCTATAACACTGAGTGTGAGAGCACAATACTGAGGGTGTATGTCCCTATAACACTGAGTGTGAGAGCACAATACTGAGGGTGTGTGTCCCACTCCCTATAACACTGAGTGTGAGTGCACAATACTGAGGCCGTGTGTCCCTATAACACTGAGTGTGAGAGCACAATACTGAGGGTGTGTGTCCCTATAACACTGAGTGTGAGTGCACAATACTGAGGCCGTGTGTCCCTATAACACTGAGTGTGAGAGCACAATACTGAGGGTGTGTGTCCCTATAACACTGAGTGTGAGAGCACAATACTGAGGGTGTGTGTCCCTATATCACTGAGTGTGAGAGCACAATACTGAGGCCGTGTGTCCCTATAACACTGAGTGTGAGAGCACAATACTGAGGGTGTGTGTCCCTATAACACTGAGTGTGAGTGCACAATACTGAGGCCGTGTGTCCCTATAACACTGAGTGTGAGAGCACAATACTGAGGGTGTGTGTCCCTATAACACTGAGTGTGAGAGCACAATACTGAGGGTGTGTGTCCCTATAACACTGAGTGTGAGAGCACAATACTGAGGGTGTGTGTCCCTATAACACTGAGTGTGAGTGCACAATACTGAGGCCGTGTGTCCCTATAACACTGAGTGTGAGAGCACAATACTGAGGGTGTGTGTCCCTATAACACTGAGTGTGAGTGCACAATACTGAGGCCGTGTGTCCCTATAACACTGAGTGTGAGAGCACAATACTGAGTGTGTGTGTCCCTATAACACTGAGTGTGAGAGCACAATACTGAGTGTGTGTGTCCCTATAACACTGAGTGTGAGAGCACAATACTGAGGGTGTGTGTCCCTATAACACTGAGTGTGAGTGTACAATACTGAGGGTGTGTGTCCCTATAACACTGAGTGTGAGAGCACAATACTGAGGCCGTGTGTCCCTATAACACTGAGTGTGAGAGCACAATACAGAGAGTGTGTGTCCCTAAAACACTGAGTATGAGTGTACAATACTGAGGGTGTGTGTCCCTATAACACTGAGTGTGAGTGCACATTACTGAGGGTGTGTGTCCCTATAACACTGAGTATGAGTGTACAATACTGAGGTTGTGTGTCCCTATAACACTGAGTGTGAGTGCACAATACTGAGGCCGTGTGTCCCTATAACACTAAGTGTGAGAGCACAATACAGAGAGTGTGTGTCCCTAAAACACTGAGTATGAGTGTACAATACTGAGGGTGTGTGTCCCTATAACACTGAGTGTGAGTGCACATTACTGAGAGTGTGTGTCCCAATAACACTGAGTGTGAGTGTACAATACTGAGGGTGTGTGTCCCTATAACACTGAGTGAGAGTGCACATTACTGAGAGTGTGTGTCCCTATAACACTGAGTGTGAGTGTACAATACTGAGGGTGTGTGTCCCTATAACACTGAGTGTGAGTGCACTTTACTGAGAGTGTGTGGCCCTATAACACTTAGTGTGAGAGCACATTACTGAGGCCGTGTGTCCCTATAACACTGAGTGTGAGAGCACAATACTGAGGCCGTGTGTCCCTATAACACTGAGTGTGAGTGCACATTACTGAGAGTGTGTGGCCCTATAACACTGAGTGTGAGTGCACAATACTGAGGGTGTGTGTCCCTATAACACTGAGTGCACAATACTGAGGCCGTGTGTCCCTATAACACTGAGTGTGAGAGCACAATACTGAGGGTGTGTGTCCCTATAACACTGAGTGTGAGAGCACAATACTGAGGCATTGTGTCCCTATAACACTGAGTGTGTGTGCACAATACTGAGAGTGTGTGTCCCTAAAACACTGAGTGTGAGTGCACAATACAGAGGCCGTGTGTCCCTATAACACTGAGTGTGAGAGCACAATACTGTGGGTGTGTGTCCCAATAACAATGAGTGTGAGTGCACAATACTGAGGCCGTGTGTCCCTATAACACTGAGTGTGAGTGCACAATACTGAGGCCGTCTGTCCCTATAACACTGAGTGTGAGAGCACAATACTGAGGGTGTGTGTCCCTATAACACTGAGTGTGAGTGCACAATACTGAGGCCGTGTGTCCCTATATCACTGAGTGTGAGAGCACAATACTGAGGCCGTGTGTCCCTATAACACTGAGTGTGAGAGCACAATACTGAGTGTGTGTGTCCCTATATCACTGAGTGTGAGAGCACAATACTGAGGCCGTGTGTCCCTATAACACTGAGTGTGAGTGCACAATACTGAGGGTGTGTGTCCTTTTAACACTGAGTGTGAGTGCACAATACTGAGGCCGTGTGTCCCTATAACTCTGAGTGTGAGAGCACAATACTGAGGGTGTGTGTCCCTATAACACTGAGTGTGAGAGCACAATACTGAGGGTGTGTGTCCCTATAACACTGAGTGTGAGAGCACAATACTGAGGGTGTATGTCCCTATAACACTGAGTGTGAGAGCACAATACTGAGGGTGTGTGTCCCTATAACACTGAGTGTGAGTGCACAATACTGAGGCCGTGTGTCCCTATAACACTGAGTGTGAGAGCACAATACTGAGGGTGTGTGTCCCTATAACACTGAGTGTGAGTGCACAATACTGAGGCCGTGTGTCCCTATAACACTGAGTGTGAGAGCACAATACTGAGGGTGTGTGTCCCTATAACACTGAGTGTGAGAGCACAATACTGAGGGTGTGTGTCCCTATATCACTGAGTGTGAGAGCACAATACTGAGGCCGTGTGTCCCTATAACACTGAGTGTGAGAGCACAATACTGAGGGTGTGTGTCCCTATAACACTGAGTGTGAGTGCACAATACTGAGGCCGTGTGTCCCTATAACACTGAGTGTGAGAGCACAATACTGAGGGTGTGTGTCCCTATAACACTGAGTGTGAGAGCACAATACTGAGGGTGTGTGTCCCTATAACACTGAGTGTGAGAGCACAATACTGAGGGTGTGTGTCCCTATAACACTGAGTGTGAGTGCACAATACTGAGGCCGTGTGTCCCTATAACACTGAGTGTGAGAGCACAATACTGAGGGTGTGTGTCCCTATAACACTGAGTGTGAGTGCACAATACTGAGGCCGTGTGTCCCTATAACACTGAGTGTGAGAGCACAATACTGAGGGTGTGTGTCCCTATAACACTGAGTGTGAGTGCACAATACTGAGTGTGTGTGTCCCTATAACACTGAGTGTGAGAGCACAATACTGAGTGTGTGTGTCCCTATAACACTGAGTGTGAGAGCACAATACTGAGGGTGTGTGTCCCTATAACACTGAGTGTGAGTGTACAATACTGAGGGTGTGTGTCCCTATAACACTGAGTGTGAGAGCACAATACTGAGGCCGTGTGTCCCTATAACACTGAGTGTGAGAGCACAATACAGAGAGTGTGTGTCCCTAAAACACTGAGTATGAGTGTACAATACTGAGGGTGTGTGTCCCTATAACACTGAGTGTGAGTGCACATTACTGAGGGTGTGTGTCCCTATAACACTGAGTATGAGTGTACAATACTGAGGTTGTGTGTCCCTATAACACTGAGTGTGAGTGCACAATACTGAGGCCGTGTGTCCCTATAACACTAAGTGTGAGAGCACAATACAGAGAGTGTGTGTCCCTAAAACACTGAGTATGAGTGTACAATACTGAGGGTGTGTGTCCCTATAACACTGAGTGTGAGTGCACATTACTGAGAGTGTGTGTCCCAATAACACTGAGTGTGAGTGTACAATACTGAGGGTGTGTGTCCCTATAACACTGAGTGAGAGTGCACATTACTGAGAGTGTGTGTCCCTATAACACTGAGTGTGAGTGTACAATACTGAGGGTGTGTGTCCCTATAACACTGAGTGTGAGTGCACTTTACTGAGAGTGTGTGGCCCTATAACACTTAGTGTGAGAGCACATTACTGAGGCCGTGTGTCCCTATAACACTGAGTGTGAGAGCACAATACTGAGGCCGTGTGTCCCTATAACACTGAGTGTGAGTGCACATTACTGAGAGTGTGTGGCCCTATAACACTGAGTGTGAGTGCACAATACTGAGGGTGTGTGTCCCTATAACACTGAGTGCACAATACTGAGGCCGTGTGTCCCTATAACACTGAGTGTGAGAGCACAATACTGAGGGTGTGTGTCCCTATAACACTGAGTGTGAGAGCACAATACTGAGGCCGTGTGTCCCTATAACACTGAGTGTGAGAGCACAATACTGAGGGTGTGTGTCCCTATAACACTGAGTGTGAGAGCACAATACTGAGAGTGTGTGTCCCTAAAACACTGAGTATGAGTGTACAATACTGAGGTTGTGTGTCCCTATGACACTGAGTGTGAGTGCACAATACTGAGGCCGTGTGTCCCTTTATACTGAGTGTGAGAGCACAATACAGAGAGTGTGTGTCCCTAAAACACTGAGTGTGAGTGCACAATACAGAGGCCGTGTGTCCCTATAACACTGAGTGTGAGAGCACAATACTGTGGGTGTGTGTCCCAATAACAATGAGTGTGAGTGCACAATACTGAGGCCGTGTGTCCCTATAACACTGAGTGTGAGTGCACAATACTGAGGCCGTCTGTCCCTATAACACTGAGTGTGAGAGCACAATACTGAGGGTGTGTGTCCCTATAACACTGAGTGTGAGTGCACAATACTGAGGCCGTGTGTCCCTATAACACTGAGTGTGAGAGCACAATACTGAGGGTGTGTGTCCCTATAACACTGAGTGTGAGTGCACAATACTGAGGCCGTGTGTCCCTATAACACTGAGTGTGAGAGCACAATACAGAGGGTGTGTGTCCCTATAACACTGAGTGTGAGAGCACAATACTGAGGGTGTGTGTCCCTATATCACTGAGTGTGAGAGCACAATACTGAGGCCGTGTGTCCCTATAACACTGAGTGTGAGTGCACAATACTGAGGGTGTGTGTCCTTTTAACACTGAGTGTGAGTGCACAATACTGAGGCCGTGTGTCCCTATAACACTGAGTGTGAGAGCACAATACTGAGGGTGTGTGTCCCTATAACACTGAGTGTGAGAGCACAATACTGAGGGTGTGTGTCCCTATAACACTGAGTGTGAGAGCACAATACTGAGGGTGTATGTCCCTATAACACTGAGTGTGAGAGCACAATACTGAGGGTGTGTGTCCCTATAACACTGAGTGTGAGTGCACAATACTGAGGCCGTGTGTCCCTATAACACTGAGTGTGAGAGCACAATACTGAGGGTGTGTGTCCCTATAACACTGAGTGTGAGTGCACAATACTGAGGCCGTGTGTCCCTATAACACTGAGTGTGAGAGCACAATACTGAGGGTGTGTGTCCCTATAACACTGAGTGTGAGAGCACAATACTGAGGGTGTGTGTCCCTATATCACTGAGTGTGAGAGCACAATACTGAGGCCGTGTGTCCCTATAACATTGAGTGTGAGAGCACAATACTGAGTGTGTGTGTCCCTATAACACTGAGTGTGAGAGCACAATACTGAGGGTGTGTGTCCCTATAACACTGAGTGTGAGTGCACAATACTGAGGCCGTGTGTCCCTATAACACTGAGTGTGAGAGCACAATACTGAGGGTGTGTGTCCCTATAACACTGAGTGTGAGAGCACAATACTGAGGGTGTGTGTCCCTATAACACTGAGTGTGAGAGCACAATACTGAGGGTGTGTGTCCCTATAAAACTGAGTGTGAGTGCACAATACTGAGGCCGTGTGTCCCTATAACACTGAGTGTGAGAGCACAATACTGAGGGTGTGTGTCCCTATAACACTGAGTGTGAGTGCACAATACTGAGGCCGTGTGTCCCTATAACACTGAGTGTGAGAGCACAATACTGAGGGTGTGTGTCCCTATAACACTGAGTGTGAGTGCACAATACTGAGGGTGTGTGTCCCTATAACACTGAGTGTGAGAGCACAATACTGAGTGTGTGTGTCCCTATAACACTGAGTGTGAGAGCACAATACTGAGGGTGTGTGTCCCTATAACACTGAGTGTGAGTGTACAATACTGAGGGTGTGTGTCCCTATAACACTGAGTGTGAGAGCACAATACTGAGGCCGTGTGTCCTTATAACACTGAGTGTGAGAGCACAATACAGAGAGTGTGTGTCCCTAAAACACTGAGTATGAGTGTACAATACTGAGGGTGTGTGTCCCTATAACACTGAGTGTGAGTGCACATTACTGAGGGTGTGTGTCCCTATAACACTGAGTATGAGTGTACAATACTGAGGTTGTGTGTCCCTATAACACTGAGTGTGAGTGCACAATACTGAGGCCGTGTGTCCCTATAACACTAAGTGTGAGAGCACAATACAGAGAGTGTGTGTCCCTAAAACACTGAGTATGAGTGTACAATACTGAGAGTGTGTGTCCCAATAACACTGAGTGTGAGTGTACAATACTGAGGGTGTGTGTCCCTATAACACTGAGTGAGAGTGCACATTACTGAGAGTGTGTGTCCCTATAACACTGAGTGTGAGTGTACAATACTGAGGGGGTGTGTCCCTATAACACTGAGTGTGAGTGCACTTTACTGAGAGTGTGTGGCCCTATAACACTTAGTGTGAGAGCACATTACTGAGGCCGTGTGTCCCTATAACACTGAGTGTGAGAGCACAATACTGAGGCCGTGTGTCCCTATAACACTGAGTGTGAGTGCACATTACTGAGAGTGTGTGGCCCTATAACACTGAGTGTGAGTGCACAATACTGAGGGTGTGTGTCCCTATAACACTGAGTGCACAATACTGAGGCCGTGTGTCCCTATAACACTGAGTGTGAGAGCACAATACTGAGGGTGTGTGTCCCTATAACACTGAGTGTGAGAGCACAATACTGAGGGTGTGTGTCCCTATAACACTGAGTGTGAGAGCACAATACTGAGGCCGTGTGTCCCTATAACACTGAGTGTGTGTGCACAATACTGAGAGTGTGTGTCCCTAAAACACTGAGTATGAGTGTACAATACTGAGGTTGTGTGTCCCTATAACACTGAGTGTGAGTGCACAATACTGAGGCCGTGTGTCCCTTTACACTGAGTGTGAGAGCACAATTCAGAGAGTGTGTGTCCCTAAAACACTGAGTGTGAGTGCACAATACAGAGGCCGTGTGTCCCTATAACACTGAGTGTGAGTGCACAATACAGAGGCAGTGTGTCCCTATAACACTGAGTGTGAGAGCACAATACTGTGGGTGTGTGTCCCAATAACAATGAGTGTGAGTGCACAATACTGAGGCCGTGTGTCCCTATAACACTGAGTGTGAGTGCACAATACTGAGGCCGTCTGTCCCTATAACACTGAGTGTGAGTGCACAATACTGAGGCCGTGTGTCCCTATTAAACTGAGTGTGAGTGCACAATACTGGGTCCATGTGTCCCTATAACTCTGAGTGTGAGTGCACAATACTGAGAGTGTGTGTCCCTATAACACTGAGTGTGAGTGCACAATACTGAGGTCTTGTGTCCCTATAACACTGAGTGCACAATACTGAGGCCGTGTGTACGTATAACACTGAGTGTGAGAGCACAATACTGAGGGTGTGTCCCTATAACACTGAGTGTGAGTGCACAATACTGAGGCCGTGTGTCCCTATAACACTGAGTGTGAGTGCACAATACTGAGGGTGTGTGTCCCTATAACACTGAGTGTGAGTGCACAATACTGAGAGTGTGTGTCCCTATAACACTGAGTGTGAGAGCACAATACTGAGAGTGTGTGTCCCTATAACACTGAGTGTGAGAGCACAATACTGAGGCTGTGTGTCCCTATAACACTGAGTGTGAGTGCACAATACTGAGGCCGTGTGTCCCTATAACACTGAGTGTGAGAGCACAATACTGAGGGTGTGTGTCCCTATAACACTGAGTGTGAGTGCACAATACTGAGGCTGTGTGTCCCTATAACACTGAGTGCACAATACTGAGAGTGTGTGTCCCTATAACACTGAGTGCACAATACTGAGGCCGTGTGTCCCTATAACACTGAGTGTGAGAGAACAATACTGAGGCTGTGTGTGTCCCTATAACACTGAGTGTGAGTGCACAATACTGAGGGTGTGTGTCCCTATAACACTGAGTGTGAGAGCACAATACTGAGGCCGTGTGTCCCTATAACACTGAGTGTGAGAGCACAATACTGTGGCCGTGTGTCCCTATAACACTGAGTGTGAGAGCACAATACTGAGGGTGTGTGACCCTATATACTGAGTGTGAGAGCACAATACTGAGGGTGTGTCCCTATAACACTGAGTATGAGTGCACAATACTGAGGGTGTGTGTCCCTATAACACTGAGTGCACAATACTGAGAGTGTGTGTCCCTATAGCACTGAGTGTGAGAGCACAATACTGAGGGTGTGTGTCCCTATAACACTGAGTGTGAGAGCACAATACTGAGGGTGTGTGTCCCTATAACACTGAGTGTGAGTACACAATACTGAGGCCGTGTGTCCCTATAATACTGAGCGTGAGTGCACAATACTGAGGGTGTGTGTCCCTATAACACTGAGTGTGAGTGCACAATACTGAGGGTGTGTGTCCCTATAACACTTAGTGTGAGTGCACAATACTGAGGGTGTGTGTCCCTATAACACTGAGTGTGAGAGCACAATACTGAGGGTGTGTGTCCCTATAACACTGAGTGTGAGTGCACAATACTGAGGGTGTGTGTCCCTATAACACTGAGTGTGAGTGCACAATATTGAGGCTGTGTGTCCCTATAACAGTGAGTGTGAGTGCACAATACTGAGGCTGTGTGTCCCTATAACGCTGAGTGTGAGTGCACAATACTGAGGGTGTGTGTCCCTATAACACTGTGTGAGTGCACAATACTGAGGGTGTGTGTCCCTATAACACTGAGTGTGAGTGCACAATACTGAGGTCGTGTGTACCTATAACACTGAGTGTGAGTTCACAATACTGAGTGTGTGTGTCCCTATAACACTGAGTGTGAGAGCTCAATACTGAGGCCATGTGTCCGTATAACACTGAGTGTGAGTGCACAATACTGAGGCCGTGTGTCCCTATAACACTGAGTGTGAGAGCTCAATACTGAGGCCGTGTGTCCCTATAACACTGAGTGTGAGTGCACAATACTGAGGGTGTGTGTCCCTATAACACTGAGTGTGAGAGCACAATACTGAGGCCGTGTGTCCCTATAACATTGAGTGTGAGTGCACAATACTGAGGGTGTATGTCCCTATAACACTGTGTGAGTGCACAATACTGAGGGTGTGTGTCCCTATAACACTGTGTGAGTGCACAATACTGAGGGTGTGTGTCCCTATAACACTGAGTGTGAGTGCACAATACTGAGGCCGTGTGTCACTATAACACTGAGTGTGAGAGCACAATACTGAGGGTGTGTGTCCCTATAACACTGTGTGAGTGCACAATACTGAGGCTGTGTGTCCCTATACCACTGAGTGTGAGTGCACAATACTGAGGTCGTGTGTCCCTATAACACTGAGTGTGAGTTCACAATACTGAGTGTGTGTGTCCCTATAACACTGAGTCTGAGAGCACAATACTGAGGCCGTGTGTCCCTATAACACTGAGTGTGAGTGCACAATACAGAGGGTGTGTGTCCCTATAACACTGAGTGTGAGAGCACAATACTGAGGCAGTGTGTCCCTATAACACTGAGTGTGAGTGCACAATACTGAGGGTGTGTGTCCCTATAACACTGAGTGTGAGTGCACAATACTGAGGGTGTGTGTCCCTATAACACTGAGTGTGAGTGCACAATACTGAGGCCATGTGTCCCTATAACACTGAGTGTGAGAGCACAATACTGAGGGTGTGTGTCCCTTTAACACTGAGTGTGAGAGCACAATACTGAGGCCGTGTGTCCCTACAACACTGAGTGTGAGTGCACAATACTGAGGGTGTGTGTCCCTATAACACTGAGTGTGAGAGCACAATACTGAGGGTGTGTGTCCCTATAACACTGAGTGTGAGAGCACAATACTGAGGGTGTGTGTCCCTATAAAACTGAGTGTGAGTGCACAATACTGAGGCCGTGTGTCCCTATAACACTGAGTGTGAGAGCACAATACTGAGGGTGTGTGTCCCTATAACACTGAGTGTGAGTGCACAATACTGAGGCCGTGTGTCCCTATAACACTGAGTGTGAGAGCACAATACTGAGGGTGTGTGTCCCTATAACACTGAGTGTGAGTGCACAATACTGAGGGTGTGTGTCCCTATAACACTGAGTGTGAGAGCACAATACTGAGTGTGTGTGTCCCTATAACACTGAGTGTGAGAGCACAATACTGAGTGTGTGTGTCCCTATAACACTGAGTGTGAGTGTACAATACTGAGGGTGTGTGTCCCTATAACACTGAGTGTGAGAGCACAATACTGAGGCCGTGTGTCCCTATAACACTGAGTGTGAGAGCACAATACAGAGAGTGTGTGTCCCTAAAACACTGAGTATGAGTGTACAATACTGAGGGTGTGTGTCCCTATAACACTGAGTGTGAGTGCACATTACTGAGGGTGTGTGTCCCTATAACACTGAGTATGAGTGTACAATACTGAGGTTGTGTGTCCCTATAACACTGAGTGTGAGTGCACAATACTGAGGCCGTGTGTCCCTATAACACTAAGTGTGAGAGCACAATACAGAGAGTGTGTGTCCCTAAAACACTGAGTATGAGTGTACAATACTGAGAGTGTGTGTCCCAATAACACTGAGTGTGAGTGTACAATACTGAGGGTGTGTGTCCCTATAACACTGAGTGAGAGTGCACATTACTGAGAGTGTGTGTCCCTATAACACTGAGTGTGAGTGTACAATACTGAGGGGGTGTGTCCCTATAACACTGAGTGTGAGTGCACTTTACTGAGAGTGTGTGGCCCTATAACACTTAGTGTGAGAGCACATTACTGAGGCCGTGTGTCCCTATAACACTGAGTGTGAGAGCACAATACTGAGGCCGTGTGTCCCTATAACACTGAGTGTGAGTGCACATTACTGAGAGTGTGTGGCCCTATAACACTGAGTGTGAGTGCACAATACTGAGGGTGTGTGTCCCTATAACACTGAGTGCACAATACTGAGGCCGTGTGTCCCTATAACACTGAGTGTGAGAGCACAATACTGAGGGTGTGTGTCCCTATAACACTGAGTGTGAGAGCACAATACTGAGGCCGTGTGTCCCTATAACACTGAATGTGTGTGCACAATACTGAGAGTGTGTGTCCCTAAAACACTGAGTATGAGTGTACAATACTGAGGTTGTGTGTCCCTATAACACTGAGTGTGAGTGCACAATACTGAGGCCGTGTGTCCCTTTACACTGAGTGTGAGAGCACAATTCAGAGAGTGTGTGTCCCTAAAACACTGAGTGTGAGTGCACAATACAGAGGCCGTGTGTCCCTATAACACTGAGTGTGAGTGCACAATACAGAGGCAGTGTGTCCCTATAACACTGAGTGTGAGAGCACAATACTGTGGGTGTGTGTCCCAATAACAATGAGTGTGAGTGCACAATACTGAGGCCGTGTGTCCCTATAACACTGAGTGTGAGTGCACAATACTGAGGCCGTCTGTCCCTATAACACTGAGTGTGAGTGCACAATACTGAGGCCGTGTGTCCCTATTAAACTGAGTGTGAGTGCACAATACTGGGTCCATGTGTCCCTATAACTCTGAGTGTGAGTGCACAATACTGAGAGTGTGTGTCCCTATAACACTGAGTGTGAGTGCACAATACTGAGGTCTTGTGTCCCTATAACACTGAGTGCACAATACTGAGGCCGTGTGTACGTATAACACTGAGTGTGAGAGCACAATACTGAGGGTGTGTCCCTATAACACTGAGTGTGAGTGCACAATACTGAGGCCGTGTGTCCCTATAACACTGAGTGTGAGTGCACAATACTGAGGGTGTGTGTCCCTATAACACTGAGTGTGAGTGCACAATACTGAGAGTGTGTGTCCCTATAACACTGAGTGTGAGAGCACAATACTGAGAGTGTGTGTCCCTATAACACTGAGTGTGAGAGCACAATACTGAGGCTGTGTGTCCCTATAACACTGAGTGTGAGTGCACAATACTGAGGCCGTGTGTCCCTATAACACTGAGTGTGAGAGCACAATACTGAGGGTGTGTGTCCCTATAACACTGAGTGTGAGTGCACAATACTGAGGCTGTGTGTCCCTATAACACTGAGTGCACAATACTGAGAGTGTGTGTCCCTATAACACTGAGTGCACAATACTGAGGCCGTGTGTCCCTATAACACTGAGTGTGAGAGAACAATACTGAGGCTGTGTGTGTCCCTATAACACTGAGTGTGAGTGCACAATACTGAGGGTGTGTGTCCCTATAACACTGAGTGTGAGAGCACAATACTGAGGCCGTGTGTCCCTATAACACTGAGTGTGAGAGCACAATACTGTGGCCGTGTGTCCCTATAACACTGAGTGTGAGAGCACAATACTGAGGGTGTGTGTCCCTATATACTGAGTGTGAGAGCACAATACTGAGGGTGTGTCCCTATAACACTGAGTATGAGTGCACAATACTGAGGGTGTGTGTCCCTATAACACTGAGTGCACAATACTGAGAGTGTGTGTCCCTATAGCACTGAGTGTGAGAGCACAATACTGAGGGTGTGTGTCCCTATAACACTGAGTGTGAGAGCACAATACTGAGGGTGTGTGTCCCTATAACACTGAGTGTGAGTACACAATACTGAGGCCGTGTGTCCCTATAATACTGAGCGTGAGTGCACAATACTGAGGGTGTGTGTCCCTATAACACTGAGTGTGAGTGCACAATACTGAGGGTGTGTGTCCCTATAACACTTAGTGTGAGTGCACAATACTGAGGGTGTGTGTCCCTATAACACTGAGTGTGAGAGCACAATACTGAGGGTGTGTGTCCCTATAACACTGAGTGTGAGTGCACAATACTGAGGGTGTGTGTCCCTATAACACTGAGTGTGAGTGCACAATATTGAGGCTGTGTGTCCCTATAACAGTGAGTGTGAGTGCACAATACTGAGGCTGTGTGTCCCTATAACGCTGAGTGTGAGTGCACAATACTGAGGGTGTGTGTCCCTATAACACTGTGTGAGTGCACAATACTGAGGGTGTGTGTCCCTATAACACTGAGTGTGAGTGCACAATACTGAGGTCGTGTGTACCTATAACACTGAGTGTGAGTTCACAATACTGAGTGTGTGTGTCCCTATAACACTGAGTGTGAGAGCTCAATACTGAGGCCATGTGTCCGTATAACACTGAGTGTGAGTGCACAATACTGAGGCCGTGTGTCCCTATAACACTGAGTGTGAGAGCTCAATACTGAGGCCGTGTGTCCCTATAACACTGAGTGTGAGTGCACAATACTGAGGGTGTGTGTCCCTATAACACTGAGTGTGAGAGCACAATACTGAGGCCGTGTGTCCCTATAACATTGAGTGTGAGTGCACAATACTGAGGGTGTATGTCCCTATAACACTGTGTGAGTGCACAATACTGAGGGTGTGTGTCCCTATAACACTGTGTGAGTGCACAATACTGAGGGTGTGTGTCCCTATAACACTGAGTGTGAGTGCACAATACTGAGGCCGTGTGTCACTATAACACTGAGTGTGAGAGCACAATACTGAGGGTGTGTGTCCCTATAACACTGTGTGAGTGCACAATACTGAGGCTGTGTGTCCCTATACCACTGAGTATGAGTGCACAATACTGAGGTCGTGTGTCCCTATAACACTGAGTGTGAGTTCACAATACTGAGTGTGTGTGTCCCTATAACACTGAGTCTGAGAGCACAATACTGAGGCCGTGTGTCCCTATAACACTGAGTGTGAGTGCACAATACAGAGGGTGTGTGTCCCTATAACACTGAGTGTGAGTGCACAATACTGAGGGTGTGTGTCCCTATAACACTGAGTGTGAGTGCACAATACTGAGGCCATGTGTCCCTATAACACTGAGTGTGAGAGCACAATACTGAGGGTGTGTGTCCCTTTAACACTGAGTGTGAGAGCACAATACTGAGGCCGTGTGTCCCTACAACACTGAGTGTGAGTGCACAATACTGAGGGTGTGTGTCCCTATAACACTGAGTGTGAGAGCACAATACTGAGGCCGTGTGTCCCTATAACACTGAGTGTGAGTCCACAATACTGAGGGTGTGTGTCCCTATATACTGAGTGTGAGAGCACAATACTGAGAGTGTGTGTCCCTATAACACTGAGTGTGAGAGCACAATTCTGAGGGTGTGTGTCCCTATAACACTGAGTGGGAGAGCACAATACTGAGGCCGTGTGTCCCTATAACACTGAGTGTGAGAGCACAATACTGAGAGTGTGTGTCCCTGTAACACTGAGTGTGAGAGCACAATACTGCGAGTGTGTGACGCTATAACACTGAGTGTGAGTGCACAATACTGAGGCCGTTTGTCCCTATAACACTGAGTGTGAGTGCACAATACTGAGAGTGTGTGTCCCTATAACACTGAGTGTGAGTGCACAATACTGAGGGTTTGTGTCCCTATAACACTGAGTGTGAGAGCACAAAACTGAGAGTGTGTGTCCCTATATACTGAGTGTGAGAGCACTATCCTAAGAGTGTGTGTCCCTATAACACTGAGTGTGAGTGCACAATACTGAGAGTGTGTGTCCCTATAACACTGAGTGTGAGAGCACAATACTGAGGCCGTGTGTCCCTACAACACTGAGTGTGAGTGCACAATACTGAGGGTGTGTGTCCCTATAACACTGAGTGTGAGTGCACAATACTGAGGCCGTGTGTCCCTATAACACTGAGTGTGAGAGCACAAAACTGAGGGTGTGTCCCTATAACACTGAATGTGAGAGCACAATACTGAGGGTGTGTGTCCCTATAACACTGAGTGTGAGTGCACAATACTGAGGCCGTGTGTCCCTATAACACTGAGTGTGAGAGCACAAAACTGAGGGTGTGTCCCTATAACACTGAATGTGAGAGCACAATACTGAGGGTGTGTGTCCCTATAACACTGAGTGTGAGAGCACAATACTGAGGGTGTGTGTCCCTATAACACTGAGTGTGAGTGCACAATACTGAGGGTGTGTGTCCCTATAACACTGTGTGTGAGAGCACAATACTGAGAGCGTGTGTCCCTATAACACTGAGTGTGAGAGCACAATACTGAGGGTGTGTGTCCCTATAACACTGAGTGTGAGTGCACAATACTGAGGGTGTGTGTCCCTATAACACTGTGTGTGAGAGCACAATACTGAGAGTGTGTGTCCCTATAACACTGAGTGTGAGAGCACAATACTGAGGGTGTGTGTCCCTATAAAACTGAGTGTGAGAGCACATTACTGAGGGTGTGTGTCCCTATAACACTGTGTGAGTGCACAATACTGAGGGTGTGTGTCCCTATAACACTGAGTGTGAGTGTACAATACTGAGGCCGTGTGTCCCTATAACACTGTGTGAGTGCACAATACTGAGGGTGTGTGTCCCTATAACACTGAGTGTGAGTGCACAATACTGAGGCCGTGTGTCCCTATAACACTGAGTGTGAGTGCACAATACTGAGGGTGTGTGTCCCTATAACACTGAGTGTGAGTGCACAATACTGAGGGTGTGTGTCTTTATAACACTGAGTGTGAGAGCACAATACTGAGGGTGTGTGTCCCTATAACACTGAGTGTGAGAGCACAATACTGAGGGTGTGTGTCCCTATAACACTGAGTGTGAGAGCACAATACTGAGGGTGTGTGTCCCTATAACACTGAGTGTGAGTACACAATACTGAGGCCGTGGGTCCCTATAATACTGAGCGTGAGTGCACAATACTGAGGGTGTGTGTCCCTATAACACTGAGTGTGAGTGCACAATACTGAGGGTGTGTGTCCCTATAACACTGAGTGTGAGAGCACAATACTGAGGGTGTGTGTCCCTATAACACTGAGTGTGAGTGCACAATTCTGAGGGTGTGTGTCCCTATAACACTGAGTGTGAGTGTAGAATACTGAGGCTGTGTGTCCCTATAACACTGAGTGTGAGTGCACAATACTGAGGCTGTGTGTCCCTATAACGCTGAGTGTGAGTGCACAATACTGAGGGTGTGTGTCCCTATAACACTGAGTGTGAGTGCACAATACTGAGGGTGAGTGTCCCTATAACACTGAGTGTGAGTTCACAATACTGAGGGTGTGTGTCCCTATAACACTGAGTGTGAAAGCTCAATACTGAGGCCGTGTGTCCCTATAACGCTGAGTGTGAGTGCACAATACTGAGGGTGTGTGTCCCTATAACACTGAGCGTGAGAGCACAATACTGAGGGTGTGTGTCCCTATAACACTGAGTGTGAGTGCACAATACTGAGGGTTGTGTGTCCCTATAACACTGAGTGTGAGAGCACAATACTGAGGGTGTGTCCCCCTATAACACTGTGTGAGTGCACAATACTGAGGGTGTGTGTCCCTATAACACTGTGTGAGTGCACAATACTGAGGGTGTGTGTCCCTATAACACTGTGTGAGTGCACAATACTGAGGGTGTGTGTCCCTATAACACTGAGTGTGAGTGCACAATACTGAGGCCGTGTGTCAGTATAACACTGAGTGTGAGTGCACAATACTGAGGCCGTGTGTCCCTATAACACTGAGTGTGAGTGCACAATACTGAGGGTGTGTGTCCCTATATACTGAGTGTGAGAGCACTATCCTGAGAGTGTGTCCCTATAACACTGAGTGTGAGTGCACAATACTGAGGCCATGTGTCCCTATAACACTGAGTGTGAGTGCACAATACAGAGGCCATGTGTCCCTATAACACTGAGTGTGAGTGCACAATACTGAGGGTGTGTGTCCCTATAACACTGAGTGTGAGAGCACAATACTGAGGGTGTGTGTCCCTATAACACTGAGTGTGAGAGCACAATACTGAGGGTATGTGTCCCTATAACACTGAGTGTGAGTACACAATACTGAGGCCGTGTGTCCCTATAATACTGAGCGTGAGTGCACAATACTGAGGGTGTGTGTCCCTATAACACTGAGTGTGAGTGCACAATACTGAGGGTGTGTGTCCCTATAACACTGAGTGTGAGAGCACAATACTGAGGGTGTGTGTCCCTATAACACTGAGTGTGAGTACACAATACTGAGGCCGTGTGTCCCTATAATACTGAGTGTGAGTGCACAATACTGAGGGTGTGTGTCCCTATAACACTGAGTGTGAGTGCACAATACTGAGGGTGTGTGTCCCTATAACACTGAGTGTGAGAGCACAATACTGAGGGTGTGTGTCCCTATAACACTGAGTGTGAGTGTACAATACAGAGGCTGTGTGTCCCTATAACGCTGAGTGTGAGTGCACAATACTGAGGGTGTGTGTCCCTATAACACTGAGTGTGAGTGCACAATACTGAGGGTGTGTGTCCCTATAACACTGAGTGTGAGTTCACAATACTGAGGGTGTGTGTCCCTATAACACTGACTGTGAGAGCTCAATACTGAGGCCGTGTGTCCCTATAACACTGAGTGTGAGTGCACAATACTGAGGGTGTGTGTCCCTATAACACTGAGTGTGAGTTCACAATACTGAGGGTGTGTGTCCCTATAACACTGAGTGTGAGAGCTCAATACTGAGGCCGTGTGTCCCTATAACACTGAGTGTGAGAGCACAATACTGAGGCAGTGTGTCCCTATAACACTGAGTGTGAGTGCACAATACTGAGGGTGTGTGTCCCTATAACACAGAGCGTGAGTGCACAATACTGAGGGTGTGTGTCCCTATAACACAGAGCGTGAGTGCACAATACTGAGGGTGTATGTCCCTATAACACTGAGTGTGAGTGCACAATACTGAGGGTGTGTATCCCTATAACACTGAGTGTGAGTGCACAATACTGAGGCCGTGTGAGGAGACACCGGGACTGTCTGTATTACATGGGTCCTGAGAGTGAGGGGACTCCGGGACTGTCTGTATTACATTTGTCCTGAGAGTGAGAGGACTCCGGGACTGTCTTTATTACACGTGTCCTGAGAGTGAGGGGACACCGGAACTGTCTGTACTACATGTGTACTGAGAATGAGGGGACACCGGGACTGTCTGTATTACATATGTACTGAGAGTGAGGGTACACTGGGACTGTCTGTATTACACGTGTCCTGAGAATTAGGGGACACCGGGACTGTCTGTATTACATGTGTCCTGAGAGTGATGGGACACCAGGACTGTCTGTATTACATGTGTCCTGAGAGTGAGGGGACACCGGGACTGTCTGTATTACATGTGTCCTGAGAGTGAGGGGACACCAGGACTGTCTGCATTACATGTGTCCTGAGAGTGATAGGACACCGGGACTGTATGTATTACATGTGTCTTGAGAGTGAGGGGACACCGGGATTGTCTGTATTACATGTGTCCTGAGAGTGATAGGACACCGGGACTGTAAGTATTACATGTGTCCGGAGAGTGAGGGGACACCGGGACTGTCTGTATTACTTGTGTCCTGAGAGTGATAGGACACCGGGACTGTATGTATTACATGTGTCCTGAGAGGGAGGGGACACCAGGACTGTCTGTATTACATGTGTCCTGAGAGTGAGGAGACTCCACGACTGTCTGTATTACATGTGTACTGAGAGCGAGGGGACACTGGGACTGTCTGTATTACATGTGTCCTGAGAGTGAGGGTACACTGGGACTGTCTGTATTACACGTGTCCAGAGAATGAGGGGACACCGGGACTGTCTGTATTACATGTGTCCTGAGAAAGAGGGGACACCGGGACTGTCTGTATTACATGTGTCCTAAGAGTGAGGGGACACCAGGTCTGTCTGTATTACATGTGTCCTGAGAGTGAGGGGACACAGGGACTGTCTGTATTACATTTGTCCTGAGAGTGAGGGGACACCAGGGACTGTCTGTATTACATGTGTCCTGAGAGTGAGGAAAACCGGGACTGTCTGTATTACATGTGTCCTGAGAGTGAGGGGACACTGGGACTGTCTGTATTACGTGTCCTGAGAGTGAAGGGACACCGGGACTGTCTGTATTTCATGTGTCCTGAGAGTGAGGGGACACCAGGTCTGTCTGTATTACGTGCCCTGAGAGTGAGGGGACACCGGGACTGTCTGTATTATCTGTGTCCTGAGAGTGAGGGGACACCGGGACTGTCTGTATTACATGTGTCCTGAGAGTGAAGGGACACTGGGACTGTCTGTATTACATGTACCCTCAGAGTGAGGGGACACCGGGGCAGTCTGTATTACATGTGTACTGAGAGTGAGGTGACTGTCTGTATTACATGTACCCTCAGAGTGAGGGGACACCAGGACTGTCTGTATAACATGTGTCCTGAGAGTGAGATGACACCAGGACTGTCTGTATTACATGTGTCCTGAGAGTGAGATGACACCAGAACTGTCTGTATTACATGTGTCCTGAGAATGAGGGGACACTGGGACTGTCTGTATTACATGTGTACTGAGAGTGAGGTGACACCAGGACTGTCTGTATTACATGTGTCCTGAGAGGGAGATGACTGTCTGTATTACATGTGTCCTGAGAGGGAGGGGACACCGGGACAGTCTGTATTACATTTGTCCTGCGAGTGAGGGTACACTGGGACTGTCTGTATTACACGTGTCCTGAGAGTGAGGGCACACCTGGACTGTCTGTATTACATGTGTCCTGAGAGTGAGGGGACACCGGTACTGTCTGTATTACATGTGTCCTGAGAGTGAGGGAACACCGGGACTGTCTGTATTACATGTGTACTGAGAGTGAGGGGACACCGGGACTGTCTGTATTACATGTGTACTGAGAGTGAGGGGACACCGGGACTGTCTGTATTACATGTGTCCTGAGAATGAGGGGACAATGGGACTGTCTATATTACATGTGTCCTGAGAGTGAGGGGACACCGGGACTGACTGTACTACATGTGTCCTGAGAGTGAGGGGACACCGGGACTGTCTGTATTACATGTGTACTGAGAGTGAGGGGACACCGGGACTGTCTGTATTACATGTGTCCTGAGAGTGAGGGAACACCGGGACTGTCTTTATTACATGGGTCCTGAGAGTGAGGGGACACTGGTACTGTCTGTATTACATATGTCCTGAGAGTGAGGGAACATCGGGACTGTCTGTATTACATGTGTCCTGAGAGTGAGGGGACACCGGGACTGTCTGTATTACATGTGTCCTGGGAATGAGGGGACACTGGGGACTGTCTGTATTACATGTGTCCTGAGAGTGAGTGGACACTTGGACTGTCTGTACTACATGTGTCCTGAGAGTGAGGGGACTCCGGGACTGTCTGTATTACATGTGTCCTGAGAGTGAGGGGACACTGGGACTGTCTGTATTACACGTGTCCTGAGAATGAGGGGACACTGGGGACTGTCTGTATTACATGTGTACAGAGAGTGAGGGGACACTGGGACTGTCTGTATTACATGTGTCCTGAGAATGAGGGGACAATGGGACTGTCTGCATTACATGTGTCCTGAGAGTGAGGGGACACCGGGACTGTCTGTATTACATGTGTCCTGAGAATGAGGGGACAATGGGACTGTCTGTATTACATGTGTCCTGAGAATGAGGGGACAATGGGACTGTCTGCATTACATGTGTCCTGAGAGTGAGGGGACACCAGGACTGTCTGTATTACATGTGTCCTGAGAATGAGGGGACAATGGGACTGTCTGTATTACATGTGTCCTGAGAATGAGGGGACAATGGGACTGTCTGTATTACATGTGTCCTGAGAGTGATGGGACACCGGGACTGTCTATATTACATGTGTCCAGAGAGTGAGGGACACCGGGACTGTCTGTATTACATGTGTCCTGAGAGTGAGGTGACACAGGGACTGTCTGTACTACATGTGTCCTGAGAGTGAGGGCACACCGGGACTGTCTGTATTACATGTGTCCTGAGAGTGAGGGGACACCGGTACTGTCTGTATTACATATGTCCTGAGAGTGAGGGAACACCGGGACTGTCTGTATTACATGTGTACTGAGAGTGAGGGGACACCGGGACTGTCTGTATTACATGTGTACTGAGAGTGAGGGGACACCGGGACTGTCTGTATTACATGTGTCCTGAGAATGAGGGGACAATGGGACTGTCTGTATTACATGTGTCCTGAGAGTGAGGGGACACCGGGACTGTCTGTATTACATGTGTCCTGAGAATGAGGGGACAATGGGACTGTCTGTATTACATGTGTCCTGAGAGTGAGGGAACACCGGGACTGTCTTTATTACATGTGTCCTGAGAGTGAGGGGACACCGGTACTGTCTGTATTACATATGTCCTGAGAGTGAGGGAACATCGGGACTGTCTGTATTACATGTGTACTGAGAGTGAGGGGACACCGGGACTGTCTGTATTACATGTGTCTTGAGAATGAGGGGACAATGGGACTGTTCTTTCAATGGAAACTACATCATTTGCGCCTTTGTACAAAAAGGGGGGTTGCTTGTTTTGCTACCCATCATGCGTCATGTTATCAGTATGGCTGAAAGTCATGCCCCCGTTTATCGCCATGCTGGGGGTATGACCAGCGATTCCCATCTCTGCACAGTATTATCTGATATTATAGTGTAATTCTGCCCTGATGGGACATATCACAGATTACAGGGGGATTAGTATCATTGTTTGTGGCATCGGAACTGCGATGATCCAGTGCTATCTCCTATCATGAACTGATCAGAGCTGGCGACACATCCAAATAAGTGCAAGACAAACGTCAGGAACATTTGCTGACAGGGGAAAAGCTAGCGAGATGGAATCTCACCTGTCAGCACAGTATTACAGAGATGGGACCTCACCTGTCAGTATAGTAATACAGAGATGGAATCTCACCTGTCAGCACAGTATTACAGAGACGGGGACCTCACCTGTCAGTATAGTAATACAGAGATGGGACCTCACCTGTCAGTATAGTAATACAGAGATGGAATCTCACCTGTCAGCACAGTATTACAGAGACGGGGACCTCACCTGTCAGTATAGTAATACAGAGATGGGACCTCACCTGTCAGTATAGTAATACAGAGATGGGACCTCACCTGTCAGCGCAGTAATACAGAGACGGGGACCTCACCTGTCAGTATAGTAATACAGAGATGGGACCTCACCTGTCAGTATAGTAATACAGAGATGGGACCTCACCTGTCAGCGCAGTAATACAGAGATATGACCTCACCTGTCAGTATAGTAATACAGAGATGGGACCTCACCTGTCAGTACAGTAATACAGAGATGGAATCTCACCTGTCAGTATAGTAATACAGAGATGGGACCTCACCTGTCAGTATAGTAATACAGAGATGGGACCTCACCTGTCAGTACAGTAATACAGAGATGGAATCTCACCTCTTAGCACAGTATTACAGAGACGGGGACCTCACCTGTCAGTATAGTAATACAGAGATGGGACTTTACCTGTCAGTACAGTAATACAGAGATGGGACCTCACCTGTCAGTATAGTAAAACAGAGATGGGACCTCACCTGTCAGTATAGTAATACAGAGATGGAATCTCACCTGTCAGTATAGTAATACAGAGATGGGAACTCACCTGTCAGTATAGTAATACAGAGATAGGACCTCACCTGTCAGCACAGTAATACAGAGATGGGATCTCACCTGTCAGTATAGTAATACAGAGATGGGACCTCACCTGTCAGTACAGTAATATAGAGATGGAATCTCACCTGTCAGTATAGTAATACAGAGATGGGACCTCACCTGTCAGCATAGTAATACAGAGATAGGACCTCACCTGTCAGCACAGTAATACAGAGATGGGATCTCACCTGTCAGTATAGTAATACAGAGATGGGACCTCACCTGTCAGTATAGTAATACAGAGATGGGACCTCACCTGTCAGTGTAGTAATACAGAGATGGGACCTCACCTGTCAGTATAGTAATACAGAGATGGAATCTCAACTGTCAGTATAGTAATACAGAGATGGGACCTCACCTGTCAGTATAGTAATACAGAGATGGGACCTCACCTGTCAGTATAGTAATACAGAGATGGGACCTCACCTGCTAGTACAGTAATACAGAGATGGAATCTCACCTGTCAGTATAGTAATTACCTGTCAGCACAGTAATACAGAGACGGGACCTCACCTGTCAGTGCAGTAATACAGAGACGGGATCTCACCTGTCAGTATAGTAATACAGAGACGGGATCTCACCTGTCAGTATAGTAATACAGAGACTGGACCTCACCTGTCAGAGCAGTAATACAGAGACGGGACCTCACCTGTCAGCACAGTAATACAGAGACGGGGACCTCACCTGTCAGCGCAGTAATACAGAGATGGGACCTCACCTGTCAGTACAGTAATACAGAAATGGGACCTCACCTGTCAGCACAGTAATACAGAGATGGGAACTCACCTGTCAGTACAGTAATACAGAGAGGGGACCTCACCTGTCAGTACAGTAATACAGAGATGGGACCTCTCCTGTCAGTACAGTAATACAGAGAGGGGACCTCACCTGTCAGTACAGTAATACAGAGAGGGGACCTCACCTGTCAGTATAGTAATACAGAGAGGGGACCTCACCTGTCAGAGAGGGGACCTCACCTGTCAGCACAGTAATACAGAGATGGGACCTCACCTGTCAGTACATTAATACAGAGATGGGACCTCACCTGTCAGCACAGTAATACAGAGATGGGACCTCACCTGTCAGTATAGTAATACAGAGATGGGACCTCACCTGTCAGTATAGTAATACAGAGATGGGACCTCACCTGTTAGTTCAGTAATACAGAGAGGGGACCTCACCTGTCAGTATAGTAATACAGAGAGGGGACCTCACCTGTCAGTATAGTAATACAGAGATGGGACCTCACCTGTCAGTATAGTAATACAGAGACGGGGACCTCACCTGTCAGCATAGTAATACAGAGATGGGACCTCACCTGTCAGTACAGTAATACAGAGATGGGACCTCACCTGTCAGTACAGTAATACAGAGATGGGACCTCACCTGTCAGCACAGTAATACAGAGATGGGACCTCACCTGTCAGTACAGTAATACAGAGAGGGGACCTCACCTATCAGTACAGTAATACAGAGAGGGGACCTCACCTATCAGTACAGTAATACAGAGAGGGGACCTCACCTGTCAGTGCAGTAATACAGAGATGGGATCTCACCTGTCAGCGCAGTAATACAGAGATGGGACCTCACCTGTCAGCGCAGTAATACAGAGATGGGACCTCACCTGTCAGTACAGTAATACAGAGAGGGGACCTCACCTGTCAATACAGAAATATAGAGAGGGGACCTCACCTGTCAGTATAGTAATACAGATATGGGACCTCACCTGTCAGTACAGTAATACAGAGATGGGACCTCACCTGTCAGTACAGTAATACAGAGATGGGACCTCACCTGTCAGTATAGTAATACAGAGATGGGACCTCACCTGTCAGCGCTTTAATACAGAGATATGACCTCACCTGTCAGTATAGTAATACAGAGATGGGACCTCACCTGTCAGTATAGTAATACAGAGATGGGACCTCACCTGTCAGCACAGTAATACAGAGATGGAATCTCACCTCTCAGCACAGTATTACAGAGACGGGGACCTCACCTGTCAGTATAGTAATACAGAGATGGGACCTCACCTGTCAGTATAGTAATACAGAGATGGGACCTCACCTGTCAGTATAGTAATACAGAGACGGGGACCTCACCTGTCAGCATAGTAATACAGAGATGGGACCTCACCTGTCAGTATAGTAATACAGAGATGGGACCTCACCTGTCAGCGCAGTAATACAGAGATGGGACCTCACCTGTCAGTATAGTAATACAGAGATTGGACCTCACCTGTCAGCACAGTAATACAGAGATGGGATCTCACCTGTCAGTATAGTAATACAGAGATGGGACCTCACCTGTCAGTACAGTAATACAGAGATGGAATCTCACCTGTCAGTATAGTAATACAGAGACGGGACCTCACCTGTCAGTATAGTAATACAGAGATGGGACTTTACCTGTCAGTACAGTAATACAGAGATGGGACCTCACCTGTCAGTATAGTAAAACAGAGATGGGACGGGACCTCACCTGTCAGTATAGTAATACAGAGATGGGACCTCACCTGTCAGCGCAGTAATACAGAGGTGGGACCTCACCTGTCAGTACAGTAATACAGAGATGGAATCTCACCTGTCAGTATAGTAATACAGAGATGGGACCTCACCTGTCAGTATAGTAATACAGAGATGGGACCTCACCTGTCAGTATTGTAATACAGAGATGGGACCTCACCTGTTAGTACAGTAATACAGAGATGGAATCTCACCTGTCAGTATAGTAATTACCTGTCAGCACAGTAATACAGAGACGGGACCTCACCTGTCAGTGCAGTAATACAGAGACGGGATCTCACCTGTCAGTATAGTAATACAGAGACGGGATCTCACCTGTCAGTATAGTAATACAGAGACTGGACCTCACCTGTCAGAGCAGTAATACAGAGACGGGACCTCACCTGTCAGCACAGTAATACAGAGACGGGGACCTCACCTGTCAGCGCAGTAATACAGAGATGGGACCTCACCTGTCAGTACAGTAATACAGAAATGGGACCTCACCTGTCAGCACAGTAATACAGAGATGGGACCTCACCTGTCAGTACAGTAATACAGAGAGGGGACCTCACCTGTCAGTACAGTAATACAGAGATGGGACCTCACCTGTCAGTACAGTAATACAGAGAGGGGACCTCACCTGTCAGTACAGTAATACAGAGAGGGGACCTCACCTGTCAGTATAGTAATACAGAGAGGGGACCTCACCTGTCAGAGAGGGGACCTCACCTGTCAGCACAGTAATACAGAGATGGGACCTCACCTGTCAGTACAGTAATACAGAGATGGGACCTCACCTGTCAGTATTACACCCCGGGTGGCAGCATCATTATTGGGTGTTGTAGATGCTGCCTACCTGCCATTCTGATTCTGTAATGTGCCTGTAACAATGCCAGCTGTCAGCACCAGATAGTGAGTGTGGTTCCCCCCCTAGCCCGTGCCCGTTCCCCGGGGGCACAATGTGCAGACATGCTGTAACACTATGTCATGCTTCCTTTGCTCATGCATTTGGTGTTTACATATTTATCTGTTATTTCCCCTCTATCCCACATAATACATTGTGTTCCCGTGCTGGTAGGAAGTGTCTCCTGTGACTGGGGCCCGGTACACACGTGTAGAGACTCACTGAGGGCAGAGTCACTTGTGCCAGTCTGGGCACCATGCCAGTCACACCCGCTACATGTGAAGACAGACATGGGGTGGGGCACAAAATAATAGCGGGGCATTCATACTCTTACTGATTGTTTCTGTATATATTTATAGCTGAGACGCTGCTATGCCCGGGCTTACATAATGTTTATTCATCTGTTTATTCTGTAATTAAATGTAATACACACATGTACACACAGGCCATCTACACACATGTACACAGGCCATCTACACACATGTACACAGGCCATCTACACACATGTACACAGACCATCTACACGCATCTACACAGACCATCTACACGCATGTACACAGGCCATCTACACACATGTACACAGGTCGTCTACACGCATGTACACACAGGCCATCTACACGCATCTACACAGACCATCTACACGCATCTACACAGACCATCTACACGCATGTACACAGGCCATCTACACACATGTACACAGGTCGTCTACTCGCATGTACACACAGGCCATCTACACGCATCTACACAGACCATCTACACGCATCTACACAGACCATCTACACGCATGTACACAAGCCATCTACACACATGTACACACAGGCCATCTACACGCATGTACACAGGCCATCTACACGCATGTACACAGGCCATCTACACACATGTACACACAGGCCATCTACACGCATGTACACACAGGCCATCTACACGCATGTACACAGGCCATCTACACGCATGTACACAGGCCATCTACACACATGTACACAGGTCATCTACATGCATGTACACAGGCCATCTACACGCATGCACACAGGCCATCTACACGCATCCACACAGGTCGTCTACACGCATGCATACGTAGTTTGTTCTCGGTCATCTGACACCAGGGCAGACATTATAGCTCAGAGTAATGCTGTGATAAAATAATGGACAGATGCCTAATAGTGAGATTCAGGGGTGCATGTATAATGGGTGCAGGCACACGGGCCCTTGGGTCCAGAGGGGGATCGAACCGCCCACCTTGCACCCATTTATACTTACCTCTCTGGAGTCCAATGTCAGTGCTTGTCTCTGCGCTTTAAAAACGGCTGGAAAATGGTCATCGCATTCATTTTCCTGTCATTTGAGCATACGCAGTACAGGGAAAATGGCCGCTGCTGCCATTTTCCCGGTGATCTGCGCATGTGCTATAGACTCTGGGCGCACTCAAGTGCACTGCCGGCCGCTGAAGGTAGAGGAGGGGGCCGGTATCGGAGACTGCCCATGGGCCCCCTCCTCTCTAGAAACGCCCCTGGGGAGATTAGCACTACAATAACACCCGTGCAGAGCCTGGTGATTGCTATAACACATGGCGTGGGCCCTATCACAGCCCCTGTCCCTGGATGTGATCAGTGATACGTCCGGGCGCTACTTCATTTCTTATTGCCGTGAAAAGCGGAGGTAAGAATTCTAACTATTGGGTCTAGATCCTGATAAGTAATAAATGGGTGCCGTGGACTATCTACTAAGCCTTGGGAGTCTATTCATGTAGATCCTGCCATAAATCCAGGGCACTGGCGATCCGGTCCTCAGCTGCGCTCCTTGGAGACCGCAGTGTGGATGCCAAGATCTCTGATGGGGCAGGGAGTAAATAGTCTAAAGCAGTGGTTCCCAAACTGGGTGCCTCAGGGCACTGGCAGGGGGGCCTCGGGGTGGTGGTCCAGTACCAAATAAAATGATTTTTAGTCAGTGTGATAGGAAAACCAGTGCCAGTGGCTGCCAATCCAAAAATATGTGGAGAAAAAGAAGCACAGCCCTGTCACCCACCTCATAACTCTACCTAAGGTATGTTGCTAAATTTCTCAATAAGAAACTTTTGGCCCAAGGGAGCCGTGGAAAAAATGCTGATACTCTAGGGCGCCGCGATTCATAAAAGTTTGGGAACCCCTGGTCTAAAGCGCCCCGGCATATGCAATACTAAGGGCAGTGCGATGCAGCGGGGGTGGGGGCAGAGTGGCTGGCCGTGGGGACAGCAGTTTGAAGTGACAAGTGGCGAATGCCAGGTTTTTTCGTGGCGACGATAGTGCGGGCTGAGTGAGCACCAGCAGCGGGGACAGAGCCAGCGGGCAGTAAGCAGAGTGAGGGGACCCAGCATATGCCGAGTCTCTTCATTAGTCACAGAGCTTCTATAGTGTGAGGAAACATATTAGCATTATACACAGCACAGCGTGGGCGGGGTGGGGACAGAGTGAGTCGGTAGCGGAGGCACCGAGCATATACCGGTCACTTCACCATTATACTCTCCGGGAACGTCCCAGTAACACACTGGGAGCAGGGGAGTTTGTCTCCCTCCCAATTTCTCCCTGGGCACCACTGATTGGCCGGTGTCAGGGAAGAGGGCGGGGAGACAGCTGTATGGGAAAGCGATGTCTACACTAATCAGGGGCTCCGCTGATTGGCCGGTGTCAGGGAAGGGGGTGGGGAGAGTACAGGAAGGGGGAGGGGAGAGTACAGGAAGGGGGCGGGGAGATGGCTGTATGGGAAAGCGATGTTTACACTAATCAGGGGCTCCGCTGATTGGCCGGTGTCAGGGAAGAGGGCGGGGAGACAGCTGTATGGGAAAGCGATGTCTACTCTAATCAGGGGCTCCGCTGATTGGCCGGTGTCAGGGAAGGGGGTGGGGAGAGTACAGGAAGGGGGAGGGGAGAGTACAGGAAGGGGGCGGGGAGATGGCTGTATGGGAAAGCGATGTTTACACTAATCAGGGGCTCCGCTGATTGGCCGCTGTCAGGGAAGAGGGCGGGGAGACAGCTGTATGGGAAAGCGATGTCTACTCTAATCAGGGGCTCCGCTGATTGGCCGGTGTCAGGGAAGGGGGTGGGGAGAGTACAGGAAGGGGGCGGGGAGAGTACAGGAAGGGGGCGGGGAGATGGCTGTATGGGAAAGCGATGTTTACACTAATCAGGGGCTCCACTGATTGGCCGGTGTCAGGGAAGGGGCGGGGAGAGTACAGGAAGGGGGCGGGGAGACGGCTGTATGGGAAAGCGATGTTTACACTAATCAGGGGCTCCACTGATTGGCCGGTGTCAGGGAAGGGGCGGGGAGAGTACAGGAAGGGGGCGGGGAGACGGCTGTATGGGAAAGCGATGTTTACACTAATCAGGGGCTCCACTGATTGGCCGGTGTCAGGGAAGGGGCGGGGAGAGTACAGGAAGGGGGCGGGGAGACGGCTGTATGGGAAAGCAATGTCTACACTAATCAGGGGCTCCACTGATTGGCCAGTGTCAGGGAAGGGGGTGGGGAGAGTACAGGAAGGGGGTGGGGGAGACGGCTGTATGTATACACTTTAAGCCAAACATTGGGGTAGATTCACAGTTACAGGCAAGTCAGCCACAATAACAATTGCATGGTAACTGACCCCCTCCTCCCCTCTCCTAGGTATCTGACCCCCTCCTCCCCTCTCCCAGGTATCTGACCCCCTGCTCCCCTCTCCCAGGTAACTGACCCCCTGCTTCCCTTTCCCAGGTATCTGACCGTCTACTCCTCTCTCCCAGGTATCTGACCCCATACTCCCCTCTCCCAGGTATCTGATCCCATTGCTTCCCTCTCCCATGTATCTGCCCATGCTCCCCTCCCACATGTATCTAACCTCTGCTCCCCCTCTCACAGGTATCTGATGACCTGCTCCCCCTTTCACAGGTATCTGACCCCCTGCTTCTCCAATCCCAGGTAACTGACTCCCTGCTCCCCTCTCAGGTCTAACCCCATGCTGACCTCCTGCTCCCCTCTCAGGTCTGACCCCCTGCTCCCCTATCAAGTATCTGACCCCCTACTCCCCTCTCACAGGTATCTGACTCCCTGCTCCCCTTCTCAAAGGCATCTGACCCCTGCTTCCCTCTCCCATATATCTGACCACCTGCTCCCCTCTCACAGGTATCTGATCCCCTGTTCCCCTCTCCTAGGTATCTTACCCCCTGCTTCTTTCTTCCAGATATCTGACCCTCTGCTACCCTCTCCCAGGTATCTTTCCCCCTGCTCCTCTCCCAGGTATCTGATCCCCTGCTCCACTGTCCCATGTATCTGACCCCCTGCTCCGCTCTCACAGGTATCTGACACAGTGCTCCCCTCTCACAGGTATCTGACCCCCTGCTCCCTTCTCCAAGGTTACTGATCCCCTGCCTCTCACAGGTATCTGACCCCATTGCTTCCCTCTCCCAGATATCTGACCCCCAGCTCCCCTCTCCAAGGATACTGATTCCCTTCTCCCCTCTCACAGTTATCTGAACCCCTGCTCCCCTCTCACAGGTATCTGACCCCCTGCCCCCCTCTCACAGGAATCTGAACCCCTGCTCCCCTCTCACAGGTATCTGACCCCCTGCTTCTTTCTTCCAGGTATTTGACTCCCCTCTCCCAGGTATCTGACCCCCTGCTCCCCTCTCCCAGGTATCTGACCCCCTGCTCCCCTCTCCCAGGTATCTGACCCCCTGCTCCCCTCTCACAGGTATCTGACCCCTGCTCCCCTCACACAGATATCTGACTCCCTGCTCACCCTCTCAAAGGTATCTGACCTCCTGCTTCCCTCTCCCATGTGTCTGATCCCCTGCTCCCCTCTCACAAGTATCTGACCCCCTGCTCCCCTCTCTTAGGTATCTTACCCCTGCTTCTTTCTTCCAGGTATTTGAACCCCTGCTCCCCTCTCAAAGGTATCTGACCCCCTGCTCCCCTCTCCCAGGTATCTGATTCCCTTGCTTCTCTCTCTGTATGGGACTGTTGTAGGATGTGTATCTCTCTGTATGGGACTGTTGTAGGATGTGTATCTCTGTGTATGGGACTCTTGTAGGATGTGTATCTCTGTGTACAGGACTGTTGTAGGATTTGTATCTCTGTGTATGGGACTCTTGTAGGAAGTGTATCTCTGTGTATTGGACTGTTGTAGGATGTGTATCTCTGTGTACGGGACTGTTGTAGAATGTGTATCTCTGTGTACAGGACTGTTGTAGGATGTGTAATTCTGTGTATGGGACTCTTGTAGGATGTGTATCTCTGTACAAAGGACTGTTGTAGGATGTGTATCTCTGTGCATGGGACTGTTAAAGGATGTGTATCTCTGTGTACAGGACTGTTTTAGGATGTATATCTCTGTGTATAGGACTGTTGTAGGATGTGTATCTCTGTGTACAGGACTGTTGTAGGATGTGTATCTCTATGTACAGGACTGTTGTAGGATTTGTATCTCTGTGTATGGGACTGTTGTTGGATGTGTATCTCTGTGTATGGGAATGTTGTAGGATGTGTAACTCTGTGTATGGAACAATTGCAGGATCTGTATCTCTGTGTATGGGACTGTTGTAGGATGTATATCTCTGTGTACGGGACTGTCGTAGGATGTGTATCTCTGTGTACAGGACTGTCGTAGGATGTGTATCTCTGTGTACAGGACTGTTGTAGGATGTGTATCTCTGTGTACAGGACTGTTGTAGGATCTGTATCTCTGTGTACAGGACTGTTGTAGGATCTGTATCTCTGTGTATGGGACAATTGCAGGATCTGTATCTCTGTGTACGGGACTCTTGTAGGATGTGTATCTCTGTGTATGGGACTGTTGTAGGATGTGTATCTCTGTGTATGGGACAATTGCAGGATCTGTATCTCTGTGTACGGGACTCTTGTAGGATGTATATCTCTGTGTACAGGACTGTCGTAGGATGTGTATCTCTGTGTACAGGACTGTTGTAGGATGTGTATCTCTGTGTACAGGACTGTTGTAGGATGTGTATCTCTGTGTACAGGACTGTTGTAGGATGTGTATCTCTGTGTACAGGACTGTTGTAGGATGTGTATCTCTGTGTACAGGACTGTTGTAGGATGTGTATCTCTGTGTACAGGACTGTTGTAGGATGTGTATCTCTGTGCATGGGACTGTTGCAGGATCTGTATCTCTGTGTAGGAGATTATTGTAGGATGTGTATCTCTGTGTACAGGACTGTTACAGGATCTGTTTCTCTGTGTATGGGACTGTTACAGGATCTGTTTCTCTGTGGATGGGACTGTTGTAGGATGTGTATCTCTGTGTATGGGACTGTTGTAGGATGCGTATCTCTGTGTATGGGACTGTTGTAGGATGTGTATCTCTGTGTATGGGACTGTTGTAGGATGTGTATCTCTGTGTACGGGACTGTTGTAGGATGTGTATCTCTGTGTATGGGGCTCTTGTAGGATGTGTATCTCTGTGTACAGGACTGTTGTAGGATTTGTATCCCTGTGTATGGGACTGTTGTAGGATGTGTATCTCTGTGTATGGGACTGTTGTAGGATGTGTATCTCTGTGTATGGGACTGTTATAGGATGTGTATCTCTGTGTACAGGACTGTTGTAGGATTTGTATCCCTGTGTATGGGACTGTTGTAGGATGTGTATCTCTGTGTATGGGACTCTTGTAGGATGTGTATCTATGTGTATGGGACTGTTGCAGGATCTGTATCTCTGTGTATGAGACTCTTGTAGGATGTGTATCTCTGTGTACGGGACTGTTGTAGGATGTGTATCTCTGTGTACAGGACTGTTGTAGGATTTGTATCCCTGTGTATGGGACTGTTGTAGGATGTGTATCTCTGTGTATGGGACTGTTGTAGAATGTGTATCTCTGTGTATGAGACTCTTGTAGGATGTGTATCTCTGTGTACGGGACTGTTGTAGGATGTGTATCTCTGTGTACAGGACTCTTGTAGGATGTGTATCTCTGTGTATGAGACTGTTGCAGGATCTGTATCTCTGTGTATGGGGCTCTTGTAGGATGTGTATCTCTGTGTACAGGACTGTTGTAGGATTTGTATCCCTGTGTATGGGACTGTTGTAGGATGTGTATCTCTGTGTATGGGACTATTGTAGGATCTGTATCTCTGTGTACAGGACTGTTGTAGGATGTGCATCTCTGTGTATGGGACTCTTGTAGGATGTGTATCTATGTGTATGGGACTGTTGCAGGATCTGTATCTCTGTGTATGGGACTCTTGTAGGATGTGTATCTCTGTGTACAGGACTCTTGTAGGATTTGTATCTCTGTGTATGGGACTGTTGCAGGATCTGTATCTCTGTGTATGGGACTCTTGTAGGATGTGTATCTCTGTGTACAGGACTGTTGTAGGATGTGTATCTCTGTGTATGAGACTGTTGTAGGATGTGTATCTCTGTGTACTGGACTGTTGTAGGATGTGAATCTCTGTGTACAGGACTGTTGTAGGATGTGTATCTCTGTGTATGGGACTGTTGTAGGATGTGTATCTCTGTGTACTGGACTGTTGTAGGATGTGTATCTCTGTGTATGAGACTGTTGTAGGATGTGTATCTCTGTGTACAGGACTGTTGTAGGATGTGAATCTCTGTGTATGAGACTGTTGTAGGATGTGTATCTCTGTTTACTGGACTGTTGTAGGATGTGAATCTCTGTGTACAGGACTGTTGTAGGATGTGTATCTCTGTGTATGGGACTGTTGTAGGATGTGTATCTCTGTGTACTGGACTGTTGTATGATGTGTATCTCTGTGTATGGGACTCATATAGGATGTGTATCTCTGTGTATGGGACTGTTGTAGGATGTGTATCTCTGGGTACTGGACTGTTTTAGGATGTGCATCTCTGTATACAGGACTGTTGGAGGATCTGTATCTCTGTGTATGGGACTCATGTAGGATGTGTATCTCTGTATACAGGACTGTTGCAGAATCTGTTGTCTTTGTGTATGAGACTCTTGTAGGATGTGTATCTCTGTGTACAGGACTCTTGTAGGATTTGTATCTATGTGTATGGGAATGTTGCAGGATCTGTATCTCTGTGTACTGGACTGTTGTAGGATGTGTATCTCTGTGTACTGGACTGTTTGAGGATGTGTATCTCTGTGTACTGGACTGTTTGAGGATGTGTATCTCTGTGTATGCGACTGTTGTAGGATGTGTATCTCTGTGTATGGGACTCATGTAGGATGTGCATCTCTGTATACAGGACTGTTGGAGGATCTGTATCTCTGTGTATGGGACTGTTGCAGGTGGAGGAGATGTTGTTTAGTTCTTGGGATTATGTCATATGTAGGTGTATTGATTTCTTCCTGTCTCTTCCTCATTCCTCCCATGTCCGTACATGCTGTTTCCCACACGTGAGTGTGAACATGAAGTGCAGTACAGTAAGCAGGCGTGGCATGTTCTGTGGAAGTTGGGATAAGCCACAAAACTCTTACACAGGATGTTTCACATACTGTATTGTGTGTATACACTGGAGCGGATGTATTGACTGTACACATGTGTTTATAGAGGGTTATATTAGGCAGTGCTCACACATGTAACCTGCCAGTCCATTGGAAGCACCACAAGAGAGAGAGCAGCTCAGTGTGATCTGCCACATCCAGCTACAGTTACTGGCCATACGTTCCTACAAGTCACTTTCTTCTCCTTGGCAGCAGACGCTGAGATGGTGACCGAGGAGGGGACCGAGTGGCTTCTCTCCCTGCTGCGGGAGCTGCAGCTGGATCAGTTTTACCCCAAGATCCGGGATGAGCTGAACGTAACACGACCGGGACACTTTGATTTTGTGAAACCATTCGATTTGGATCAAATTGGCATGGGGAGACCAGGTAAGCTATATGCTATGTATACACATTATCTGGCTAATCCTGTATAATGTAACTGAATTTTTTCCTAAAGCACCCTACCTCATCCCAGGCATCAGTGTTTCCTTGTTAAACCATAATAAGAAACATTGTAAACACACACAAGAGATATTGCTGTTCATTCAACCCACATACAGTGAACCTGCATGAAAAATCTATAGCAGAATTTATATATATGACTTGCACCACAAAATATTATATTAATAAACATATTAATTAATTAAATAAAAATACATTTTTGTATATTTTGCAAACACAATATATTTATTTCACTATAAAATAAAATATTAATAAAATAAATTATTACATTAAAAAAACATGCATTAATATATATTTTGAATACAATAGTATAATGTTTGCAGCATAAAATAAAATATTAATAAAATAAATTAAATACATTATCAACATATATTGCAAACAAAACAATATACTTTTGATCTATAAAATATGAATACAATAAATTATTATAAAATATAGAAACAACAATGTTTGCACAATGAAATAAAATCTTAATAAAATAAATTGAGCAAAATACATTGTCAACATATACTGTAAACACAATATATTTTTGCACTATAAAATAAAATCTTAATAAAATAAATTAATAAATGAAATAAAATAAATTAAAGGACAATATTAATATATATATTGCATATACTTGTTGCACTATATTATAAAATAATAATAAAACAACTTTCAAATCAAATAAAAATACATTGTTAATATATGGTCATTGCAACAATATAGTTTTTGCATTAGAAAATAACATATTAGTAAAGTTAATTACTAAATTAAATAAAATACATAATTTCTATATACAAGTTTGAACAGAAAAATAAAATTATTGCTCCATAAAATACAGTAGTAGTAATTCGCACACAGATGGATTTCAGATTTGCTTTATAAGTCTCAATATTCCTCCTAGTTTAATATTTAAACTATTTTCATTTTATTTCATGTTGCATTAATTATATATTTATATTTACAACAAATATTTAACATTTATTTTTATTGAAAATATTTTATTTTGTTTTGTAATAATTATATTGTTGTTTACAGTATGTATCAATAGATTTATCTGAAGCCAATTCCAAGAGTCATTTATTTTTATGCAGAACATTTAGCTTTATGCGTTAAAATCCTAGATAGCAGGGTCTGATCACTATCTCTGTTAGACTGAAATTGAGGTTGTAATACTAGATACAGGGGTCTAATCACTTTCATGGTCAATGTGAATGCTGGTTAGTTGGCTTTTATTACTTTATTTTTCAGACCAGAATAGGGGGTATAATCCTTGAAAGTAAAAGCTCATTACTTCTGTGGACAGATTGGAATAAAGATGTACAATCATTGATAGTGGGGTCTGACCACATTTGCAGTCAGACAGCCATACGGGTGTTTACAATCCTGGATAGTTGGGTCTGACCAAAGTTCAGACTGATATAGGAGTTATGTTACTTTATATAGTAAAATTGAGAATTTATAAAACCAAACAGATATATGACAACTTGAAAGTGATTGGAGATTTTGCCTGATTTAAAGAGGCAATTTGTAACCAGACAAAGCCTGGTTGATATTGTTTTTTTTTTTTGTTGTTTTTTAAACAATGTCGATTTAAATGTAGTTGCTAAATTGCTAAAGTTTTGTAGGTGTCTGGAACTTGCAGCCTATTAAGTGTATCCCTCTCTGGTGTAACTATATTTACACACATAATAAGGTGCTCTTTCTTAGATCACATCTTCAGCGTTCCTATCTATCTGATTGTTTTTAGTATACACATGTGTAGGGTGGTTGAGTGGGAAATGATACCACTTCCTATTGGAAAGTGACTGTACTCCCTCTGTACATTACATAATGTTCACCCTGTTCTGTTTGACTGATTTCCTCCCTGTACACCTGTCACGTGTCCCGTATGTGTCTCCCCGTGTCTCACTCGCACCTGACCTTATTTCATAGTGCAGTGAGGTCACCGTAGGGCTTGGAATGAGTTGTATGTGTATATGTCATTCATTCCAGCATTTCATGGACACATGTGCCGAAACTCTTCACACTACCATTTGTATTTTAACTATGTTCAGATTTAAGTACAACTGAATATTACCCAGCTTCCACACACAGTTGACATCTCATAATTTTATAGTTTTTGAACACCATCTCCAGCACATCTGATGCCAAATTCTTGGCAACCTGTCTTCTTCTGTCATTCAACATTGATGCAGTCTTTGCCTCCTGACTCTCCATTCCACCCAAATACGAGATAGCAGCATCATATAATCTCCTATCCTTCAGGAGATATACATAATCTATTGCCTCCCTTCTCCCATTTACCCATCATCTCTGTCTCCACTCATCCTCAACAGTGCTCTCCTCATCAGCTCCTGCAGTCACGCTTTCTGGACCTTCAATATCCCACTAATTTTGAGCTCCATCATTTCCACCTTGACCTAATGTTCTTCACCCTTCTTCCTCATTTATCTATGACATAGACTTTATATAGGAGTGTGTTGTACTATCTTTGGACAAGTCATACACAATTTGTGATTAATTGTTTTATTTCCAAGAAATTAGATAATAATGGGGTATCTCCCACGTTTAGAGTCAAAGAAAGTCAATGTTTCCCTCCCCTAGAGGCTAAATTCTGCTTCTCACCTCATTTTTCTGGCATATTTCTGTATTTTAGGACAGAGAAGACTTTTCGAAGCTCTAAAGCGGAGAAAGCCTCCGGTGCGCCCCAAATCCTGGATGTACAAGGTATGATGCCTTTTATAATGTATGTTATGTAAATGCACAGTCCGTCATACAGTTCTGCTCCAACAGAATTTATGGACTAAAGACAATGGGGCCCAAGCCTAATCCTTGTCCCGCACACCGCACGGTGACC
Organism: Taudactylus pleione; assembly: GCA_031769625.1. Classification (NCBI taxonomy): domain Eukaryota; kingdom Metazoa; phylum Chordata; class Amphibia; order Anura; family Myobatrachidae; genus Taudactylus; species Taudactylus pleione. The sequence continues at coordinate 208,863 of JAUIMM010002119.1, forward strand.
CCCCTACTTTCTGACCCTCATAAATGGGTGTAGGGTAGGTGGGGGTCAAAACGTTACTTTAGGACCATCTCCTCCATTAATGTAACACTCAGTCCCCAAAAGCCCTCTCACCTGGGTTCAAACATTTGCGCCACAAGAGATACTGCCATCTTGGACAACGAACCCACAAGCTTCACAAACCAGCCCTTTAACACGTTTGTGAATCTGCTTTACCTTGGGCTTTGTGTGTGATATTATCTGATTTATATAGCAATGAGACCGGTGACAGATCCTTGTGGTAGCACTGCTCAAGCTTTACAAGTTGCTGTAAGTGAACTTTGTAATCGGTCTCCTGGCATCCTGGCACCTTTACACGGGTGACTCAGGCAGCCGCAGGTGAGGTCCTGGGTGGAGTTATTTCACTGATTATTGCTGAACATACCTGTTGTTTATTCATTATTAGTAACATGATAATTAAATAAAGCCCATAAAACTACTCTCACATGGAGCCAATCTGTGATGGTATTAATCTACTCCTGCACCCATTTGTACAGGTGTGTAGGTTGCACTACAAAACCCAGGTCGGATTATCGGCTGCAGCTGATCTTCTGCTTTTCCTTCTTCCTAGATGTTCTCAGCGAGAGGGCCAGAAAATCCAGACTCCCCCACGGACACCGTTACCTCAACGTCCCCAACATCCGGCTTCCCCCGCAGCGACCCCGACTGCTCCCTGAAGTGTCTGATCAATGAGCGGGATCTGAGTCTGTTTGAGCGTCTGGGGGACGGCTGTTTTGGGGTGGTCAGGAGGGGAGAGTGGAGAATACCAAACGGGAGAATTGTAAGTATTCTTGGGAATGGGGGGCAACAAATGTACCAGGGGGGCTGGGGAATTACTGTTATCACTGCATCCTCTGCGCCTATAGTTACTACAGGATTTATAGCAGCTTCCGCGCTCTGGAAAGTGTCAGATCATTTATATATTTAGATAATTATTTCACTGGTTTCTGGAACTACTTATAAAACGTGCCGGGACCGCGTACCCCTGAGCACCCCTAAAAACAAGGTGACGGTACCACGTACCCCCCAGAAACAATTCTCTGCCTGAAGTATTGGTGATTGTAGCATAATTCCTGCACCCAGTATATAACATTCCTATTCCTATATCCCATTAGGTGAATGTCGCAGTGAAATCCCTCCGCACAGACGCCAGCTCTGACCCAGATGCGCTAGTAGATTTCCTGCAGGAAGTAAACTCTATGTATGCCTTGGACCATCCACATCTCATACGGCTATACGGGGTCGTTCTGGCGCAGCCACTGAAAATGGTGAGTAACTAGAGGCACAGGGGTATAGAGAAAGCCGTATACACAGTGACACAGACCGTAGGGAGCTATGAGCCTGTCCCTCCCCCTGCAGGGTTACACAGACAGTAGGGAGCTATGAGCCTGTCCCTCCCCCTGCAGGGTGACACAGACAGAAGGGAGCTAGGAGCCTGGCCCTCCCCCTGCAGGGTGACATAGACAGAAGGGAGCTAGGAGCCTGTCCCTCCCCCTGCAGGGTGACACAGACAGAAGGGAGCTATGAGCCTGTCCCTCCCCCTGCAGGGTGACACAGACAGAAGGGAGCTATGAGCCTGTCCCTCCCCCTGCAGGGTGACACAGACAGAAGGGAGCTAGGAGCCTGCCCCTCCCCCTGCAGGGTGACACAGACAGAAGGGAGCTAGGAGCCTGGCCCTCCCCCTGCAGGGTGACATAGACAGAAGGGAGCTAGGAGCCTGTCCCTCCCCCTGCAGGGTGACACAGACAGAAGGGAGCTATGAGCCTGTCCCTCCCCCTGCAGGGTGACACAGACAGAAGGGAGCTATGAGCCTGTCCCTCCCCCTGCAGGGTTACATAGATAGGAAGAGAGCTATGTCTGCCCCTCCCCCTGCAGGGTTACATAGATAGGAAGAGAGCTATGAGTCTGCCCCTCCCCCTGCATGGTGACACAGACCGTTATTAGTCTGTGTCTGTAACTCACCCCTTCTCTCCTCCTCAGGTTACAGAGCTGGCACCCCTGGGATCTCTGCATGACACCCTGCGTTCTCGGTATGGCTCGTTCCCTCTGCCGCTCCTGTGGTCGTACTCTATGCAGATTGCATCTGGGATGAGCTACCTGGAGTCTCACAAGTTCATTCACAGGGACCTGGCTGCTCGGAACATTCTGATGACCAGTGAAGAGGTGGTAAAGATTGGTGATTTCGGCCTGATGAGGGCGCTGGCCGGGCACAATGATCACTACATCATGTCTGCTCACCGCAAGATACCTTTTGCATGGTGAGTAGATTTGGAACCACAGTGGATGGTTGTTCCCATGTAGGGAGAGAGATGACTCAGGAATCACTTCTAAACCATTTCATTCCCCTTACTTAGGTGTTCACCAGAGAGCTTAAAAATTGGGACTTTCTCTCACCCGTCTGATGTCTGGATGTTTGGGGTCACCCTGTGGGAGATGTTTACATATGGGCAGGAGCCCTGGCTGGGCTTGAGCGGGCGACAGGTAAATTGTTGGAAAATCAGCATTAGCTATGTGTCTCCTAGAGCAGAACAGACTTGTAACAGTCTCTTTCTCACCAGATATTGAGTAAAATTGACCGAGAGGGCGAGAGGCTGGAACGCCCGGATGATTGTCCGCAAGCTTTTTATTCAGTCATGATGAAGTGCTGGGCGGGTAAACCGGAGCACCGTCCAAACTTCAGCGGCCTGATGACCCTGCTGCAAGAGGTAAGGGAGCCGTCTAATGTACTCATGGCCACCTTCTTCCTAAGCTCTACCCCTGTCTCTAATGTGTCTGGGAGGTCTTGTTCATGGCCACCTTCTTCCCAAGCTCTACCCCTGTCTCTAATGTGTCTGGGAGGTCTTGTTCATGGCCACCTTCTTCCCAAGCTCTACCCCTGTCTCTAATGTGTCTGGGAGGTCTTGTTCATGGCCACCTTCTTCCCAAGCTCTACCCCTGTCTCTAATGTGTCTGGGAGGTCTTGTTCATGGCCACCTTCTTCCAAAGCTCTACCCCTGTCTCTAATGTGTCTGGGAGGTCTTGTTCATGGCCACCTTCTTCCTAAGCTCTACCCCTGTCTCTAATGTGTCTGGGAGGTCTCGTTCATGGCCACCTTCTTCCCAAGCTCTGCCCCTGTCTCTAATGTGTCTGGGAGGTCTCGTTAATGGCCACCTTCTTCCTTTGCTCTATCGCTGTCTCTAATGTGTCTGGGAGGTCTCGTTCATGGCCACCTTCTTCCTAAGCTCTACCCCTGTCTCTAATGTGTCTGGGAGGTCTCGTTCATGGCCACCTTCTTCCAAAGCTCTGCCCCTGTCTCTAATGTGTCTGGGAGGTCTCGTTCATGGCCACCTTCTTCCTAAGCTCTACCCCTGTCTCTAATGTGTCTGGGAGGTCTCGTTCATGGCCACCTTCTTCCTAAACTCTACCCCTGTCTCTAATGTGTCTGGGAGGTGTTGTTCATGGCCACCTTCTTCCTAAGCTCTGCCCCTGTCTCTAATGTGTCTGGGATGTCTTGTTCATGGCCACCTTCTTCCTAAGCTCTGCCCCTGTCTCTAATGTGTCTCCTCTTCCCTGAGCTGATCGCACTGTATCACTCTCTTACGCGCATTTCATGTGTTTTCTCCTCCTTACAGATAAGACCCCTGGAGGTCAGAGTACACCAAGAGGTGACTGACCCTACATTGCTGCGACTGGATGCTGGGGACATTGTTACTGTCATTGATGCTGGGTAAGTGCTCAGATACTCATTACCCATGAAAATGTGCCTATACTATATATATATATATATATATATATATATATCCCCAGGAGGACTTTTGCGGAAAACTCACTGTCATTGTAACAGAGATCGTTATTAGTTCCCCAGCGATATCATATACCCCAATATACTCCTGTACAGTCTATTACACACGAGGCATCTGCTTACTATCTGGGAATTGGTCTTCTCATCGCTGATTTGCTCCTGTCTTCTAGGCCAGACTCCCAGCTGTGGAGGGGACAGAACCGCCGGACTCTGAAGGTGGGGCAGTTTCCTTCCTCCGTCATCTGCCCGGAGGACTTAGCTCAGTCCCGGAGCTCTGTGCATTTGTCCAGCAGCCTGGGGAAGTTGTCTCTTGGAGATGTGGAAGCAGACAGCGAGTAAGTGTCTTCTCACCCCCTACATGTCATGGTGATAGCACCTTACCCTCCACCACCGATCTCACGAATTTGTCTTTCTCTCAGGAGGCGGAACAGAGGAAAAGAAGCTCTGCGCAAAGGAGGAGCTGGTCATGGAGGAGTGAAATTGCTCCGTATGCAGCGTAAGTGACCATTCTTGTGGCGTTATTATTATACGGCCCTTCCTCACCACCCTCAGAGCTTCCCCTTATCCTGATCTGCTTATATCAGATAGACGCTCTATTCCTTCATGTTTCCAGCTGTTTCTTCAGCAATTTATATGTATTTTATGTGTTTTTCTGGCTTCCACTCATCTCACAACCCTCCATATCTCTTCCCACTGCAGGTCTCTCCAAGAGCCTTGAGTCACTCTCAGACTTTGGGCCTCAAAGCAGCCCGCAAAATCATCCTCCGGCCAAAAGCCGCGTGCGAGATCTGGAGAGTTCACCTCCCCGTGACCCATCCCCAAGGAGAATGAGCGACCTTCCCCCGCGCCGGATCCTGGCAAACCTTCGGCCCCAGATTCTTCCAAAGCCAAAACCGCCTACTCCCAAGGATAGGTTTCTTCACCTGCCAACCATGGACTACCCTCCCCAGCAGGTGACCCGGTCCAACAAAGAGAAGTTCTCTTCCACCCCAGTTTTGTTCGGGGGGGAAACCATCCTGGCCCCTCGCCTGACACCTGATGGAAAAGCGCCAGGACAGAGGGGAGGAGCCGGAGAGAGCGATTTACAGAGGAAGCTGAAAGAGGTGAGAAAAAAACTAGCGGCCGGGGGATGACTAAACGCTGATGGGTTTTATTTTTGGGTTTCTTTTTGCAACTAAAATGAACCTTAAAAAAAAAAAAAGAAACCTGGAATTTATGGCAGATAAGAACCATTTCGGGCTCATTTCATCCACTATTTTATTTCATCCTTTCATACATAAAATAGGCTTATATCCATCTCATGCACGTTATAATCCTCCTACTGTCCCCAGCCAGCTATAAGGATATAACCAAGGTCATCACTAAAGACCCTGGGGACAGCCCATGTCTGAGGGGTATAGGTTGGAACATTGGACCTGATTCATTACGGATGGCTATTGGGATCGCAGCTGCGATTGCGCACACAGGTCTGCAGCGGAAATATGCGAATGACTGCGACCGCACAGCCAGTTCAGAGACCCCAAAGCCAGCATAGAGACGCCCACTACCTCCTACTACCGCTATCTCACATCCGTAATACCTCGCAGTCCTGCGTATACATCGGGAACATCGAGTAACATTGGCCCCTAGTGCACAATTACGGCAGGATTGACCTGACTCAGGAATCGCTAACCTCGCCGCACGCAGTGAGCACTCAATCTGCGATCGCAATGCTAACTCACGCATGCGCACTGTTGTGTATACGCAATACGCACCATCGGCTGATCTGCGTGCGCCGTTGCAGTTACGATCCGTAATGAATCATGCCCATTGTATGGCCAACATCTACTCTCTCTCTCTATATATATATATATATATATATATATATATATATATATGATATATATTTATTTATGTTTATGTGTCTGCTTTACAGGTGGAGGAGCGAGTGCACGGGGTGACGACGGAGGAGTGCAGGGAGGCTCTGCGAGCGTACTCCGGGGACGTCACACGGGCTGTCCAGGCTCTAAAGGTGAGGACATATGTGCACAGTACAGGTGATTTATCACAGCGCACAGGTGTAATCCTACAGCGCAACTTCACGCACCTGCTTTCCACGGGCGCTGTTATGTGTACGTACATGGATCAGCCGGCTAAGATGGCGGCACCTGCGGGGTGCAGGAGTTTGCATCCTCCTAAAGGGCAGATGGGGAACATTCCTTGCGGAGAGAGGATTAGGCGCAGATGCTGAGAGTTTTGCCGTGAAATGTATCAGCAGGTTTTCGTTTTGTGCTGTGATACTATTTATATCACTGACTTTATTTATTTATTTATTTTGCCGTGGGGGGTTTGTGCCATAAGCCCAACATCGACTTTTTTACTTTAATGGGACGTATTTTCTATTGTCCACTCGATGTATTTTACCCCATGCGATGAGACCTTTTATGTGTCAGCTTTGCGCCATGACTAATTCAGGACCTCTAATAGGTATCGCCGTGCAGCACGTAATGATTGACAGCAGGGGGAGGGGTCTAAAGTGGAGGGAGGTCCTCACTGTTATAACCCTATCCAAGAAATAGATTATACATGGTTCTGCTCTGTGCATCCCAGTCTGAGTATTGGGGCTTATTACCAGTTCTCACAGATATCCCGACTGAGAAATATATCAAGAACTCAGAATTGTTTGTAGAGAAATGCGAAGAAACTATATAACATGACCATGGTAAAATGAAAGGCTGCGGTGACTGGGGTATACAGATAAACGCTGAGGTGAATGACCCATAAGTGGCCGCCTCACGTGTTTAGTTACGTGTTTACAGCACGCGGGAGGAATTTCCCAGTAAAATGTAAAAATGTAAGATTGAATTCCTCCAGCTGTGAGCTGAGGCCAAGCCCACGTTCATCTGCCACGTGGGTATGGCTGCCCCCCATCACTCCCACCCACCCAGACACCCCCCCCGACCGTTACTCCCCCACCCCCACTCATCACCCCCCACCAGTCACTCCCCTCTATATTACTTACAAAATCTCGCTAAATAAACCAAAATTGAATTTTTGCTCTGCTCCATAAAATTAGGCGCAGCGGTGACTGTACCCCGTGCGGAACGCCGTTCTCCCCCCAGTTCGCCCCCTCGCCCCTTGCAAACGTCTGCTCCTCCGCAAAAGCTGCCATCTTGCTCTGCAAACCTTTGCGCTTTAGCGTAAATCTACGCGCACCTTGCAGAAAATGAGGCACGTGATGAGTCCATTTCTAATAAGCACCATGTGCGTCGCCTGCTTTGTGCTTCAGTATAAGGCCTGAGTGTTGTGTACTGACTCCTGTAATACCCTCTTCCCCCTCTAGGTGGAGCAGCTGTACAACGTGAGCCGCCACAGTAAGGAGGAATGTCGACGAATCCTGGAAAAGTGCCAGTGGAACCTGGAGGCCGCCTCCCGCTACGTATTACGGCGCGTGCTGCCATTGTGAAAGGGTCGCTGATGTTTTTTCCAGTGGAAGATTATTTCCTCGGTGACTGAAAGTTTCCACTATGAGGAGACTGAGGAGGCGCCAAGCGCTGCACACTCAGTATTCAGATTGTGGAACGTTTGTGCCCTACACAGGGATTTAACCATCCTGGGAGGACTACGGCAATGTCTGTCTACAGAAGCCGGGGAGTCTCGAAGGCGCTGGTCGTCTCTTCCTTCTCGTCCCAGGCACAGAAAGGTCTCGGGTGTTGAACATTATTTTACTCTTACAATGAACTCCTCTGGGACCCTTAAACCGAATCATGATCAAAAGGAACAAGCAAAAAGTGGGGGTGCTTCTTTACAGGAGGCTCACCATCTTGGGACTGGCATCATCCTAGTATTATCAGTGCCGCCATACTTACAGGCAGCAATCCTCTTCCTGTAGCGGTTGCTGGGCGCGATCGCCCCGAGGACTGGCAGCGGGCATGCTGGAATTGGTTGTGTTATTACGCGGAGAAGAGACTGTTACAGTGAAAGTGAGAGTCGGAGGGTCACATATCGGCGGCGTACGGGGCGGTCTGTACTTTTACGCTGCACGCAGTATTTGAATTCTTTTTTTATGAAGGTTCAGCGGACATAATAGCTGCGGTTTATGGTGCGTGACTGCATTTTAAGGGAATTTGTTTTTCTGCCTATTAATAGGAAGTAATGTAAGTTACCTCTGAGGGTACATGAGGTGTGAGGTGTCTCTGTACAGCTGTTATTGCCAGACACGATAGACCAGATACAGAAGACCTTCAGGGGAAAGCAGAGTGACGCTCCCACCTGTCTGTTATCGTGCGATCTCCAGGAACCGGTCTAACTCCTTCTGTTGTGTACAGAGCCCTGCAGCTGACCTCGCGCCCACCCCGGTGTGTACAGGGCTGTCACTGTATTGTACATTATTACACTTTATATACTGTTACTACTGAGAAGTAATAAAGATTTTACAATAATGAGCATCTCGTAGTGTTACTAGGACAGGGCACTGGGTGTGGGGGAGACTGCTTTGCTGCCCCTTGTTCTCTCCCAGGATGCCTATAATGCCTACTGAAAGTATAATGGCCAACAAAGACTAGACTCCATGAGACACACTCTACCTACGGAGCATAGGATCTGTAGGACATGGGTCACCAGGGACAAGGCTATACATGTCATACTGGGACATCAGGGACTAGGCTATACATGGCACACTGGGACATCAGGGACTAGGCTATACATGGAACACTGGGTCACCAGGGACTAGTCTATACATGGCACACTGGGTCACCAGGGACTAGGCTATACATGGCACACTGTGATATCAGGGACTAGGCTATACATGGCACACTGGGACATCAGGGACTAGGCTATACATGGCACACTGGGTCACCAGGGACTAGGCTATACATGGCACACTGGGTCACAAGGGACTAGGCTATACATGGCACACTGGGACATCAGGGACTAGGCTATACATGGCACACTGGGTCACAAAGGACTAGGCTATACATGGCACACTGGGTCACCAAGGACAAGGCTATACATGGCACACTGGGTCACCAAGGACTAGGCTATACATGGCACACTGGGTCACCAAGGACTAGGCTATACATGGCACACTGGGTCACCAAGGACTAGGCTATACATGGCACATTGGGTCACCAGGGACTTGGCTATACATGGCACACTGGGTCACAAGAGACTAGGCTATACAAGCCTCACTGGGTCACCAAGGACTAGGCTATACATGGGACACTAGGGACTAGGCTATACATGGCACACTGGGTCACCAGGGACTAGGCTATACATGGCACACTGGGTCACCAAGGAATAGGCTATACATGGCAGACTGGGTCACCAGGTACTAGGCTATACATGGCACACTGGGTCACAAGGGACTAGGCTATACATGGCACACTGGATCACCAGGGACTAGGCTATACATGGCACACTGGGTCACCAGGGACTAGGCTATACATGGCACACTGGGTCACAAGGGACTAGGCTGTACATGGCACACTGGGTCACCAGGGACTAGGCTATACATGGCACACTGGGTCACCAGGGACTAGGCTATACATGGCACACTGGGTCACCAGGGACAAGGCTGTACATGGCACACTGGGTCACCAAGGACTAGGCTGTACATGGCACACTGGTTCACCAGGGACCTGGCTGTACATGGCACACTGGGTCACCAGGGACTAGGCTATACAAGGCACACTGGGTCACCAAGGACTAGGCTATACATGGCACACTGGGTCACCAGGGACTAGGCTATACATGGCATACTGTGTCACAAGGGACTAGGCTATACATGGCACACTGGGTCACAAGGGACTAGGCTGTACATGGCACACTGGGTCACCAGGGACTAGGCTATACATGGCACACTGGGTCACCAGGGACTAGGCTATACATGGGATACTGGGGATTAGGATATACATGTCATACTGGGACACCAGGGACTAGGCTATACATGGCACACTGGGTCACCAAGGACAAGGCTATACATGGCACACTGGGTCACCAGGGGCTAGGCTATACATGTCATACTGGGACATCAGGGACTAGGCTATACATGGCACACTTGGACATCAGAGACTAGGCTACACCAGGGACTTGGCTAGACATGGGACCCCAGGGAGTAAGCTATACATGGCACACTGGGTCACCAGGGACTAGGCTATACATGGCACACTGGACCACTAGGGACTAGGCTATACATGGCACACTGGGTCACCAGGGACTAGGCTATACATGGCACACTGGGACAGCAGAGACTAGGCTATACATGGGACACCAGGGACTAGGCTATACATGGCACACTGGGTTACCAGGGACTAGGCTATACATGGTACACTGGGGATTAGGATATACTTGTCATACTGGGACACCAGGGACTAGGCTAGACATGGGACACCAGGGACTAGGCTAAACATGCACACTGGGTCACCAGGGACTATGCTATACATGACACTCTTGGTCACCATGGACTAGATCTTATAAGGCACATGGGGTTCCCTTTAGGGCACAATAGACCACCAAGGTTTAGGGGCAGGAGGTGGCACAGGGGGCAGGAAGCTGGAGTGATGGGGATGAAGTCGGATGTGACAGGGGACTGTAGGTTGGAAACAGGAGACTGGAGTGATGGGACAGGAGTGACAGGGGGTGCAGAAGAGTTTAGAAAACTCCTGATGCCCGGCACTGAGTAGCTGGTGTAGCAGACAGCCAGCCAGCCAGGGGAGTGGGCACTGAACTGAGTAGTGGACAGTCAGCCGGGCAGGGTGGGGGGGAAGCAGCCAGCCAGTGGACTGGACTGTACTTCATCAGGTAAAAGAGACTCAGAGATGACTTTATGTTTGTGAAATAAGATATTAGCATCTTCCCTCATCTATATAAATACCGTTCCTGCACAGACCCTGGTTTATCCAATGGGGGCTCAGCATCATTACTGGAGAAACGTAAAGGGTGAATAATTGATTTCTCTGCAATTTAAAATTTTCTAAATATATAGAAAAGTATACTGTACCTTCTCCAGCTACAATGCTGGAGAATAAGTTTATTAATTAGAGCCCTTTATTCTTCAAAAGCGGGATAACAGTGCATTTGACATGTCGGTCATAACCTTTCTCAGGAAAAGCCCACGTCGGCTAAGGAGCAACAATGAAGCTGCTGTGGTCCTTCCCCACCGCAGGTCCCTTGTGTCGCTCTGTAATAGCCCTATTTTAAATCCTAGGAAAACACAAACCAGCTGCCCTCAGTCTTTGGGGGCGATACAATTCACCGCGCTGTTATGTCCGACTAGAACCACTGAAGTGGGAGAATGACAGCTATGGCGGCTTAAGCTGGGTAACCGGCATTCTCTGTCTAAAGTGCCGTCCGCAGCGGCGGAACTCCCGGAGACAATGGAGTCATTTACCGCCGGGCTCCAGCCCTTAAGGGAGCACCTGGCTCCATTGTCCCCCGGGCCATTCCGGGCACTGCTATGGAGATGGAGCGCCGCTGATTGGTGCTCCACCTCCAGCGGCGTCAATATGGGGGGTGCGGCCGCACCCCCTATTTGCCGGGCACCCGCTGAATGTTACCAACGTGCGCCCAGCTTCTTTATCCCCCCCCAGCGGTCGCCGGAGGAATGGAGCTCACTCCTGAGCTCCGGCTTCCGGGTCCCACAATACACTATGGGAGTGACGTCATGACGCCACTCCCATAGTTCCGAAGAGCGGGCGCCGGGAATGGAAGGCAGCAGCACTGGTGCGCGGTTTCAGGTAAGTATTGTTTTATTTTTGCATGTGTGTGTGCTCGCGGGGGGGGGGCTCACCAAAGGGGGCATTATTTGGGGCTCACTACTGGGAGCTTACTACAGGGGGCATTACTGGGGGCTCACTACAGGGGGCAATACTGGGAGCACTATAGGGGGCATTATTGGGGACTCACTACAGGGGGCTTCCTACAGGGGGCATTACTGGGGGCTCACTACAGGGGGCATTACTGGGAGCACTACAGGGGGCATTATTGGGGGCTCACTACAGGGGGCTTACTACAGGAGTCATTACTGGGAGCACTACAGGGGGCATTATTGGGGGCTCACTACAGGGGGCTTACTACAGTGGGCATTACTGGGAGCACTACAGGGGGCATTATTGGGGGCTCACTACAGAGGGCTTACTACAGGAGTCATTACTGGGAGCACTACAGGGGGCATTATTGGGGGCTCACTACAGGGGGCTTACTACAGGGGGCATTACTGGGAGCACTACAGGGGGCATTACAGGGAGCACTACAGGGGGCATTATTGGGGGCTCACTACTAGGGGTGAGCGGGTTCGGATTTCTGAAATCCGAACCCCCCCGAGCCCCCCCGATCCGAGTCCGATCCGAGTCATGCTCGACTTTTCCCGCCTGACTCGGATCTGAAATCGAGGCAAAACGTCATCATCCCGCCTTCCGAGTCTCGCGGGTTTTGGATCCTATATAAGGTACCCACGTCGGCGCCATTTTCTCACTCGGCTGTGGACAGTGAAGAGGGAGGGTGGGAGTTAGGGCTGTGTAGTGTAGTGTAGTGTAGTGTAGTGCTGCTGTTGTCCACTACTTCAAAGTCCATAGGGGCTGGCTGTGTTGTGCTGTGCTGCTGTTGTTAATAGGGGCTGTGTCCACTACTTCAAAGTCCATAGGGGCTGGCTGGACTGTGTTGTGCAGTCAGTTCTCCATAGGGGCTGTGTCCACTCCAAAGTCCTGTGCAGTGTCCCAGTCCTAAAGAGGTGCTGTAGTGTTGTCCAGGGGGTGCTCTGTCCATCAGGGGTGCTCCCCCCAAGTGCTAAAAAAATAATATATTTTCTGTGTTTGTGAATTGTGTGTGCAGTAGCCGCACGTGCATCAACAAAGTAGTGCCAAGCGTGCGCCTGTGTCATAAGTAAAGGGCCGGCTGGCTTGACCGTTAAAGGGTGCTGTAACCCCCGAAAGTACACTCCAGTCCAAACCAAAAAAAAATTATTTTCTGTGTTTGTGAATTGTGTGCGCAGTAGCCGCACGTGCATCAACAAAGTAGTGCCAAGCGTGCGCCTGTGTCATAAGTAAAGGGCCGGCTGGCTTGACCGTTAAGGGTGCTGTAACCCCCGAAAGTACACTCCAGTCCAAACCAAAAAAAAAATTATTTTCTGTGTTTGTGAATTGTGTGCGCAGTAGCCGCACGTGCATCAACAAAGTAGTGCCAAGCGTGCGCCTGTGTCATAAGTAAAGGGCCGGCTGGCTTGACCGTTAAGGGTGCTGTAACCCCCGAAAGTACACTCCAGTCCAAACCAAAAAAAAAATTATTTTCTGTGTTTGTGAATTGTGTGCGCAGTAGCCGCACGTGCATCAACAAAGTAGTGCCAAGCGTGCGCCTGTGTCATAAGTAAAGGGCCGGCTGGCTTGACCGTTAAGGGTGCTGTATCCCCCGAAAGTACACTCCAGTCCAAACCAAAAAAAAAATTATTTTCTGTGTTTGTGAATTGTGTGCGCAGTAGCCGCACGTGCATCAACAAAGTAGTGCCAAGCGTGCGCCTGTGTCATAAGTAAAGGGCCGGCTGGCTTGACCGTTAAAGGGTGCTGTAACCCCCAAAGTACACTCCAGTCCAAACCAAAAAAAAATTTATTTTCTGTGTTTGTGAATTGTGTGCGCAGTAGCCGCACGTGCATCAACAAAGTAGTGCCAAGCGTGCGCCTGTGTCATAAGTAAAGGGCCGGCTGGCTTGACCGTTAAAGGGTTCTGTAACCCCCAAAGTACACTCCAAACCAAAAAAATATATATTTTCTGTGTTTGTGACTTGTGTGCACTGTGGCTGCACGTGCATCAACAAAGTAGTGCCAAGCGTGCGCCTGTGTCATAAGTAAAGGGCCGGCTGGCTTGACCGTTAAAGGGTGCTGTAACCCCCAAAGTACACTCCAGTCCAAACCAAAAAAAAATTTATTTTCTGTGTTTGTGAATTGTGTGCGCAGTAGCCGCACGTGCATCAACAAAGTAGTGCCAAGCGTGCGCCTGTGTCATAAGTAAAGGGCCGGCTGGCTTGACCGTTAAAGGGTTCTGTAACCCCCAAAGTACACTCCAAACCAAAAAAATATATATTTTCTGTGTTTGTGACTTGTGTGCACTGTGGCTGCACGTGCATCAACAAAGGAGCAGCGCCAAGCGTGCGCCTGTGTCCCATAAGTAAAGAGCCGGCTGGCTCATTTCTTAAAGGGTGGTGTAACCCACAAAGTGCACTACTCTCCAGCAAAAATAAAAAAATATTTTCTGTGTTTGTGTGCGCTTTAGCCGCACGTATATATATCAATATAACATAAATGGAGGACCAAACTTTCTCTGATAAAAATAAAATAGGGAAAGATCAAGAACCACTTCCTACTAGTGCTGTTGCTGCTGCTGGGAGTTGTTCATCATCCCAGAGAGGAAGTAGGAACATCACTACTTTTACTAAACAATTGACCCTCCAACAGTCCCTAGCGATGAGGATGAAGTACGACAGCAGTCATCCTGAAGCAAAACGTATAACTGAGGCCTTGACTGCTATGTTGGTGTTAGACGTGCGTCCGGTATCCGACATTAGTGCAGTGGGATTTAGACAATTGATGGAGGTAGTGTGTCCTCGGTTCCAAATCCCGTCTAGATTCCACCTGCATCCTCAAAGCAGCAGCGACAAGCGTGCGTCTGTCTGTTAAAGGGTGGTGACACCCTCAAAGTGTGCTACACAAACAATTAAAATATTCTTCTTCTTTTTTCTGTCTTTGTGAATTGTGTGGGCTGTAGCCGCACCTGCATCCTTAAAGCAGCAGCGACAAGCGTGCGTCTGTCTGTTAAAGGGTGGTGTAACTCACGAAGTGCTCCAAAAAATAAAAAACTATTTTTTTATGTGTTTGTGACTTGTGTGCGATGTAGCCGCACTTGCATCCTCAAAGCAGCAGCGAAAAGCGTGCGTCTGTCTGTTAAAGGGTGGTGACACCCTCAAAGTGTGCTACACAAACAATAAAAATATTCTTCTTTTTTCTGTCTTTGTGAATTGTGTGGGCTGTAGCCGCACCTGCATCCTTAAAGCAGCAGCGACAAGCGTGCGTCTGTCTGTTAAAGGGTGGTGACACCCTCAAAGTGTGCTACACAAACAATTAAAATATTGTTCTTTTTTTTTCGGTCTTTGTGAAATGTGTGGGCTGTAGCCGCACTTGCATCCTCAAAGCAGCAGCGACAAGCGTGCGTCTGTCTGTTAGAGGGTGGTGTAACCCTCAAAGTGTGCTCCACAAACAATAAAAATATTCTTTTTTTTTTTCTGTCTTTGTGAATTGTGTGGGCTGTAGCCGCACTTGAATCCTCAAAGCAGCAGCGACAAGCGTGCGTCTGTCTGTTAAAGGATTACATCGGTGACAGCATCCAAGTAGGCATGTCAGACAGTCCGTACCTGTACTGGCAGGAAAAAGAAGCAATTTGGAGGTCCCTGTACAAACTGGCTCTATTTTACCTGAGTTGCCCCCCCTCCAGTGTGTACTCCGAAAGAGTGTTTAGTGCAGCCGGGAACCTTGTTAGCGAAAGGCGTAGGAGGTTGCTTCCACAAAATGTGGAGAAGATGATGTTCATAAAATGAATGATCAACTCTTCCAGGGAGACCAGCCTCCAGAACGTACAGAGGGACCTGCGGTTCCAGCAGGGACGAATTAATACTCTGTGAGGATGAGGATGTACATAACACTGAAGAGGGTGAGGAATCTGTGGATGAGGTGGATGAGGAGGATGAGGACGACTTCTTGCCTCCGTAGAGCCAGTTTGTGCAGGGACACATTAATTGCCAGCTTGTTTTGTGGGGGCCCAAACGAACCAATCATTTCAGCCACAGTTGTGTGGCAGACCCTGGCACTGAAATGATTGGTTTGTTAAAGTGTGCATGTCCTGTTTATACAACATAAGGGTGGGTGGGAGGGCCCAAGGACAATTCCATCTTGCACCTCTTTTTTTTCTTTGCATAATGTACAGATTGGGGCCTAGTTTTTCAATGCCATCCTGTCTGCCACTGCAGTTTCACGCCTAGATGGGTCACGTGTTTGTGCCGCCCACTCGTGTCGCTTAGCATAGTCATCCAGCTACCTCGGTGCAACCTTTTGGACATAAAAACACTATTGTGAGGTGTGAGGTATTCAGAATAGACTGGAAATGAGTGGAAATTAAGGTTATTGAGGTTAATAATAGCATAGGAGCAGAAAAACCTACAAATTCTGTGATTTTAGCTGTTTTTATGCTTTTTTTCAAAAAAATACAGATCCAAAACACAAAACCCAGAACCCAAAACACGGAAGGGTGGTTTTGGCAAAACCAATCCAGATCCAAAACACGAAGAAAGATCCAGATCCAAAACCAAAACACAAAACACGAAAAGTGGCCGGTGCACACCCCTACTCACTACAGAGGGCTTACTACAGGGGGCATTGCTGGGAGCACTACAGGGGGCATTACTGGGAGCACTACAGGGGCATTATGGGGGCTTACTACAGGGGGCATTACAGGGGCTATTAGCTCCATGATGAGCCAGAAAAAACAGCATCGCGGCCGGCAGTTAAGTTGGATCTGTGCTCGCACTTCAGGAGGGTGTGAGCTGAAATTCTGTAGTTGGACTTAACAGTGTGTAACCCCTCTAATCTCTCTATAAAGAGACACCAGGTTACTAATCAAAAAAACCAGGATGTACACACCCATAACTGTCTGTCAAGTGATGTACCCTTATATCAGTGCCTCCACCCAAGTATAAGTAAATAGACAGTAGGACTACTTGGGAAAACCCACCAAAATATATTGTAATGTGATGAGAGTTATTCATTTGTAAACATCTTTCTTATTCTTAAATATTGTAAGAACAGTATTTAATGAATACATTGGAATGAGTTTGCACCAATAACCTACTATTAATCTGCATTACATCAACCTCTTTTTCTCCTTTTGCACTTAAAACTAAAATGTGTGATCCCTTCTCATGTACAACAATATAATAATATAATAACAATATAACTACCGGTGTGACCCACCGAGCTGCACATATATATTCTACAGCTTATAAGATTTGTTATACATAAATAATATATTTAAACTTTCAATTGGTATATATATAAATGGCCTAATACAGACCCGCTCGCGAGCGCTGAGCGCTCGCAAGCCGGTCGATGTTGGCAAAGTGCGCATGCGCACGACGGAGGCGGCTCCGTCGTGCGCATGCGCAAGACCCAAATAACGACGGCCAAGCTGTCGCTATGGGTCTTGCACCAAAGGGGGCGTGCTGTTGATGGTGAGTCTGCTGCCCAGATGGAGGCGTTCCCATGGGAACGCCTACCGTCTGGGTCCGGCCCCACTGACGTCACAAGTGATGTCAGTGGGAGTGATATTGGCTCTGATAGAGCTAAAATCACTCCAGGGATTGCAGCAACGAGACCCTACTGCAAGACCATCATCATGGACGCTCGCATAAGCTGTGGGTGGTAACCCCCAGCTATGCGAGCGACCAAAAGGCCTCAGTATTAAAAAAACAAAAACGCTCTGATTCAGAGTGGGCGCTCGTTCATAGCGTCCGGCTCTGAATCAGGCCCTGTGTCCACTGCAGCAAACTATGTATTATTGTCTTTCTTTTACAGTCAGTTAGTGACCCGCAGTAGTAGCAATAAGTGGTTACTTAGAATATAGCACATAGTTACCTCCTGATTCACATTTGCATTAAACCATCCACGTTTAGTATATGCAGATGACAGTCTAATGCATTCCAAAGGATAAATATGACCCCAGATGAGGCAAGTGACTGCTGTAACTTCCGTGTACACCTTTATTCTCTGTGCCCGAGTCTTCCTTTCCCTTCAACAGGAATTTATGCTTTCTTCTGCTCCTAAGCAGACAATAACAGAAAAGTCTACTTCCTCCCCGAGCACTTTCCTTTTAAGGCAGCTACCCCCCTTCTGGTGAGGGCCGGTCAGCTAGATATGAGGTGAGTACCGTGCATATATTTAGCTACCCACCTTCTGGTGAGAGTATCTCAGCTAAATAATAGATGAGTACCGTGCATATATTCAGCTACCCACCTTCTGGTGAGAGTATCTCAGCTAGACACGAGGTGAGTGCCATGCATATATTTAGCTACCCACCTTCTGGTGAGGGTCTGTCAGCTAGACACGAGGTGAGTGCCATGCATATATTTAGCTTCTCACCTTCTGGTGAGGGTCTGTCAGCTAGATACAAAGTGAGTGTTGTGTATATATATAGCTACCCACCTTCTGTTGATGGTCTGTCAGCTAGATACGAGGTGAGTGCCGTGCATATATATAGCTACCCACCTTCTGGTGAGGGTCTGTCAGCTAGACGTTAGGTGAGTGCCGTGCATATATTTAGCTACCCACCTTCTGGTGAGGGTCTGTCAGCTAGACACAAGGTGAGTGCCGTGCATATATTTAGCTACCCATCTTCTGGTGAGGGTCTGTCAGCTACATACGAGGTGAGTGCCATGCATATATTTAGCTACCCTCCTTCTGGGGAGGGTCTGTCAGCTTGACATGAGGTGAGTGTGTGCATATATTTAGCTACCCACCTTCTGGTGAGGGTCTGTCACCTAGACACAAGGTGAGTGCCGTGCATATATTAGTTACCCATCTTCTGGTGATGCTCTGTCAGCTAGATACGAGGTGAGTGCCATGTATATATTTAGCTACCCACCTTCTGGTGAGGTTCTGTCATCTAGATACGAGGTGAGTACCGTGCATATATTTAGCTACCCATCTTCTGGTGAGGGTCGGTCAGCTAGACACGAGGTGAGTACTGTGCATATATTTAGCTACCCACCTTCTGGTGAGGGTCGGACAGCTAGACACGAGGTGAGTGCCATGCATATATTTAGCTACCCACCTTCTGGTGAGGGTCTGTCAGCTAGACACGAGGTGAGTGCCATGCATATATTTAGCTTCCCACCTTCTGGTGAGGGTCTGTCAGCTAGATACAAAGTGAGTGTTGTGTATATATATAGCTACCCACCTTCTGTTGATGGTCTGTCAGCTAGATACGAGGTGAGTGCCGTGCATATATATAGCTACCCACCTTCTGGTGAGGGTCTGTCAGCTAGACGTTAGGTGAGTGCCGTGCATATATTTAGCTACCCACCTTCTGGTGAGGGTCTGTCAACTAGACACAAGGTGAGTGCCGTGCATATATTTAGCTACCCATCTTCTGGTGAGGGTCTGTCAGCTACATACGAGGTGAGTGCCATGCATATATTTAGCTACCCTCCTTCTGGGGAGGGTCTGTCAGCTTGACATGAGGTGAGTGTGTGCATATATTTAGCTACCCACCTTCTGGTGAGGGTCTGTCACCTAGACACAAGGTGAGTGCCGTGCATATATTAGTTACCCATCTTCTGGTGATGCTCTGTCAGCTAGATACGAGGTGAGTGCCATGTATATATTTAGCTACCCACCTTCTGGTGAGGTTCTGTCATCTAGATACGAGGTGAGTACCGTGCATATATTTAGCTACCCACCTTCTGGTGAGGGTCGGTCAGCTAGACACGAGGTGAGTACTGTGCATATATTTAGCTACCCACCTTCTGGTGAGGGTCTGTCAGCTAGACACGAGGTGAGCGCCATGCATATATTTAGCTACCCACCTTCTGGTGAGGGTCTGTCAGCTAGATACAAAGTGAGTGTTGTGCATATATATAGCTACCCACCTTCTGGTGAGGGTCTGTCAGCTAGACACAAGGTGAGTGCCATGCATATATTTAGCTACCCATCTTCTGGTGAGGGTCTGTCAGCTAGATACGAGGTGAGTGCCGTGCATATATTTAGCTACCCACCTTCTGGTGAGGGTCTGTCAGCTAGACACAAGTTGAGTGCCGTGCATATATTAGTTACCCATCTTCTGGTGATGGTCTATCAGCTAGATACGAGGTGAGTACCATGCATATATTTAGCTACCCACCTTCTGGTGAGGTTCTGTCAGCTAGATACGAGGTGAGTACCGTGCATATATTTAGCTACCCCCCTTCTGGTGAGGGCCGGTCAGCTAGATATGAGGTGAGTACCGTGCATATATTTAGCTACCCACCTTCTGGCGAGGGCCGGTAAGCTAGATATGAGGTGAGTACCGTGCATGTATTTAGCTACCCACCTTCTGGTGAGAGTATCTCAGCTAAATAATAGATGAGTACCGTGCATATATTCAGCTACCCACCTTCTGGTGAGAGTATCTCAGCTAGACACGAGGTGAGTGCCATGCATATATTTAGCTACCCACCATCTGGTGAGGGTCTGTCAGCTAGACACGAGGTGAGTGCCATGCATATATTTAGCTTCCCACCTTCTGGTGAGGGTCTGTCAGCTAGATACAATGTGAGTGTTGTGCATATATATAGCTACCCACCTTCTGTTGAGGGTCTGTCAGCTAGATACGAGGTGAGTGCCGTGCATATATATAGCTACCCACCTTCTGGTGAGGGTCTGTCAGCTAGACACGAGGTGAGTGCCGTGCATATATTTAGCTGCCCACCTTCTGGTGAGGGTCTGTCAGCTAGACGTTAGGTGAGTGCCGTACATATATTTACCTACCCACCTTCTGGTGAGGGTCTGTCAGCTACATACGAGGTGAGTGCCATGCATATATTTAGCTACCCTCCTTCTGGGGAGGGTCTGTCAGCTTGACATGAGGTGAGTGTGTGCATATATTTAGCTACCCACCTTCTGGTGAGGGTCTGTCACCTAGACACAAGGTGAGTGCCGTGCATATATTAGTTACCCATCTTCTGGTGATGCTCTGTCAGCTAGATACGAGGTGAGTACCATGCATATATTTAGCTACCCACCTTCTGGTGGGGTTCTGTTATCTAGATACGAGGTGAGTACCGTGCATATATTTAGCTACCCACCTTCTGGTGAGGGTCGGTCAGCTAGACACGAGGTGAGTACTGTGCATATATTTAGCTACCCACCTTCTGGTGAGGGTCAGACAGCTAGACATGAGGTGAGTACTGTGCATATATTTAGCTACCCACCTTCTGGTGAGGGTCTGTCAGCTAGACACGAGGTGAGCGCCATGCATATATTTAGCTACCCACCTTCTGGTGAGGGTCTGTCAGCTAGATACAAAGTGAGTGTTGTGCATATATATAGATACCCACATTCTGTTGAGGGTCTGTCAGCTAGATACGAGGTGAGTGCCGTGCATATATATAGCTACCCACCTTCTGGTGAGGGTCTGTCAGCTAGACACGAGGTGAGTGCCGTGCATATATTTAGCTGCCCACCTTCTGGTGAGGGTCTGTCAGCTAGACGTTAGGTGAGTGCCGTGCATATATTTAGCTACCCACCTTCTGGTGAGGGTCTGTCAGCTAGACACAAGGTGAGTGCCATGCATATATTTAGCTACCCATCTTCTGGTGAGGGTCTGTCAGCTAGATACGAGGTGAGTGCCGTGCATATATTTAGCTACCCACCTTCTGGGGAGGGTCTGTCAGCTAGACACGAGGTGAGTGTGTGCATATATTTAGCTACCCACCTTCTGGTGAGGGTCTGTCAGCTAGACACAAGGTGAGTGCCGTGCATATATTAGTTACCCATCTTCTGGTGATGGTCTATCAGCTAGATACGAGGTGAGTACCATGCATATATTTAGCTACCCACCTTCTGGTGAGGTTCTGTCAGCTAGATACGAGGTGAGTACCGTGCATATATTTAGCTACCCACCTTCTGGTGAGGGTCGGTCAGCTAGATACGAGGTGAGTACTGGGCATATAGTTAGCTAACCACCTTCTGGTGAGGGTCGGTCAGCTAGACACGAGGTGAGTACGGTGCATATATATTTAGCTACGCACCTTCTGGTGAGGGTCTGTCAGCTAGATACGAGGTGAGTACCGTGCATATATTTAGCTACCCACCTTCTGGTGAGGGTCAGTCAGCTAGATACAAGGTGATTGCCGTGCATATATTTAGCTACCCACCTTTTGGTGAGGGTCTGTCAGATAGACACGAGGTGAGTGCCGTGCATATATTTAGCTAGCCACCTTCTGGTGAGGGTCTGTCAGATAGATACGAAGTGAGTACCGTGCATATATTTAGCTACCCACTTTCTGGTGAGGGTCTGTCAGCTAGATACGAGGTGAGTGCCGTGTATATATTTAGCTTCCCACCTTCTGGTGAGGGCCACTCAGCTAGACACGAGGTGATTGCCGTGCATATATTTAGCTACCCACCTTCTGGTGAGGGTCTGTCAGCGAGATACGAGGTGAATGCCGTGCATATATTTAGCTTCCCACGTTCTGGTGAGGGCCGGTCAGCTAGACACGAGGTGATTGCCATGCATATATTTAACTACCCACCTTCTGGTGAGGGTCTGTCAGCTAGATACGAGGTGAGTGCCGTGCATATATTTAGCTACCCACCTTCTGGTGAGGGTCTGTCAGCTAGACACGAGGTGAGTACCGTGCATATATTTAGCTACCCACCTTCTGGTGAGGGTCTGTCAGCTATATACGAGGTGAGTACCGTGCATATATTTAGCTACCCACCTTCAGTGAGGGCCGGTCAGCTAGACACGAGGTGAGTGCCGTGCATATATTTAGCTACCCACCTTCTGGTGAGGGCCGGTCAGCTAGATACGAGGTGATTGCCGTGCATATATTTAGCTACCCACCTTCTGGTGAGGGCCGGTCAGCTAGACACGATGTGAGTACCGTGCATATATTTAGCTACCCACCTTCTGGTGAGGGTCTGTCAGCTAGATACGAGGTGAGTACCGTGCATATATTTAACTACCCACCTTCTGGCGAGGGTCTGTGGGCTAGACACGAGGTGAGTGCCATGCATATATTTAGCTACCAACCTTCTGGTGAGGGCCGGTCAGCTAGATATGAGGTGAGTACCGTGCATATATTTAGCTACCAACCTTCTGGTGAGGGCCGGTCAGCTAGATATGAGGTGAGTACCGTGCATATATTTAGCTACCCACCTTCTGGTGAGGGCCGGTCAGCTAGACATGAGGTGAGTACTGTGCATATATTTAGCTACCCACCTTCTGGTGAGAGTATCTCAGCTAAATAATAGATGAGTACCGTGCATATATTCAGCTACCCACCTTCTGGTGAGAGTATCTCAGCTAGACACGAGATGAGTGCCATGCATATATTTAGCTACCCACCTTCTGGTGAGGGTCTGTCAGCTAGACACGAGGTGAGTGCCATGCAAATATTTAGCTTCCCACCTTCTGGTGAGGGTCTGTCAGCTAGTTACGAAGTGAGTGTTGTGCATATATATAGCTACCCACCTTCTGTTGAGGGTCTGTCAGCTAGATACGATGTGAGTGCCATGCATATATATAGCTACCCACCTTCTGGTGAGGGTCTGTCAGCTAGACACGAGGTGAGTGCCGTGCATATATTTAGCTGCCCACCTTCTGGTGAGGGTTTGTCAGCTAGACGTTAGGTGAGTGCCGTACATATATTTAGCTACCCACCTTCTGGTGAGGGTCTGTCAGCTAGACACAAGGTGTGTGCCGTGCATATATTTAGCTACCCATCTTCTGGCGAGGGTCTGTCAGCTAGATACGAGGTGAGGGCCGTACATATATTTAGCTACCCACCTTCTGTGGAGGGTCTGTCAGCTAGACACGAGGTGAGTGTGTGCATATATTTAGCTACCCATCTTCTGGTGATGGTCTGTCTGCTAGATACGAGGTGAGTACCAAGCATATATTTAGCTACCCACCTTCTGGTGAGGTTCTGTCAGCTAGATACGAGGTGAGTACCGTGCATATATTTAGCTACACATCTTCTGGTGAGGGTCGGTCAGCTAGACACAAGGTGAGTGCCGTGCATATATTAGTTACCCATCTTCTGGTGATGGTCTGTCAGCTAGATACGAGGTGAGTACCGTGCATAAATTTAGCTACCCACCTTCTGGTGAGGGTCTGTCAGCTAGATACGAGGTGATTGCCGTGCATATATTTAGCTACCCACCTTCTGGTGAGGGTCTGTCAGATAGACACGAGGTGAGTGCCGTGCATATATTTAGCTACCCACCTTCTGGTGAGGGTCTGTCAGATAGATACGAGGTGAGTACCGTGCATATATTTAGCTACCCACTTTCTGGTGAGGGTCTGTCAGCTAGATACGAGGTGATTGCTGTGTATATATTTAGCTACCCACCTTCTGGTGAGGGCCGATCAGCTAGACACGAGGTGATTTCCGTGCATATATTTAGCTACCCACCTTCTGGTGAGGGTCTGTCAGCGAGATACGAGGTGAATGCCGTGCATATATTTAGCTACCCACGTTCTGGTGAGGGCCGGTCAGCTAGACACGAGGTGATTGCCATGCATATATTTAGCTACCCACCTTCTGGTGAGGGTCTGTCAGCTAGATACGAGGTGAGTGCCGTGCATATATTTAGCTACCCACCTTCTGGTGAGGGTCTGTCAGCTAGACACGAGGTGAGTACCGTGCATATATTTAGCTACCCACCTTCTAGTGAGGGTCTGTCAGCTAGACACGAGGTGAGTACCGTGCATATATTTAGCTACCCACCTTCTGGTGAGGGTCTGTCAGCTAGATATGAGGTGAGTACCGTGCATATATTTAGCTACCCACCTTCTGTGAGGGCCGGTCAGCTAGACACGAGTTGAGTGCCGTACATATATTTAGCTACCCACCTTCTGGTGAGGGCCGGTCAGCAAGACACGAGGTGAGTACTGTGCATATATTTAGCTACCCACCTTCTGGTGAGGGTCTGTCAACTAGATACGAGGTGAGTACCGTGCATATATTAAGCTACCCACCTTCTGTGAGGGCCGGTCAGCTAGACACGAGGTGAGTGCCGTGCATATATTTAGCTACCCACCTTCTGGTGAGGGTCTGTCAGCTAGACATGAGGTGAGTGCCGTGCATATATTTAACTACCCACCTTCTGGCGAGGGTCTGTGGGCTAGACACGAGGTGAGTGCCATGCATATATTTAGCTACCAACCTTCTGGAGAGGGTCTGTCAGCTAGACACGAGGTGAGTGCCGTGCATATATTTAGCTACCCACCTTCTGGTGAGGGTCTGTGGGTTAGACACAAGGTGAGTGCCGTGCATATATTTAGCTACCCACCCTCTGGTGAGGGCCGGTCAGCTAGACACGAGGTGAGTGCCGTGCATATATTTAGCTCCCCACCTTCTGTTGAGGGTTTGTCAGCTAGATACGAGGTGAGTACCATGCATATAATTAGCTACCCACTTTCTGGTGAGGGTCTGTCAGCTAGACACGAGGTGAGTGCCATGAATATAATTAGCTGCCCACCTTCTGGTGAGGGTCTGTCAGATAGACACGAGGTGAGTGCCGTGCATATATTTAGCTACCCACCTTCTGGTGAGGGTCTGTCAGCTAGACACGAGGAGAGTGCCGTGCATATATTTAGCTACCCACCTTCTGGTGAGGGCCGGTCAGCTAGACACGAGGTGAGTACCTTGCATATATTTAGCTACCCACCTTCTGGTGAGGGTTTGTCAGCTAGACACGAGCTGAGTGCCATGAATATAATTAGCTACCCACCTTCTGGTGAGGGCCGGTCAGCTAGACACGAGGTGAGTGCCGTGCTTATATTTAGCTACCCACCTTCTGGTGAGGGTCTGTCAGCTATATATGAGGTGAGTGCCGTGCAGATATTTAGCTAACCACCTTCTGGTGAGGGTCTGTCAGATAGACACGAGGTGAGTACTGTGCATATATTTAGCTTCCCACCTTCTGGTGAGGGTCTGTCAGATAGATATGAGGTGAGTGCCGTGCATATATTTAGCTTCCCACCTTCTGAATTGAATAGCTCCAGTATCTCCTTCCCGGGGCTATTCAGCATTGCACTGAATTAGACCACCCCCATTAACTTTCTGTGGCCTTCTCCCATGACTGCAGCTCGTCATATCACCCCCAGAGTGTACAGACTATATCCCTCCTATGTATGAGATCCCATGTATGACAGATCGTCATATCACATATCACCCCCAGAGTGAACAGACTATCTCCCTCCTATGTATGAGATCCCATGTATGACAGATCGTCATATCACATATCACCCCCAGAGTGTACAGACTATCTCCCTCCTATGTATGAGATCCCATGTATGACTGCTCGTCATATAACATATCACCCCCCAGAGTGTACAGACTATCTCCCTCCTATGTATGAGATCCCATGTATGACTGCTCGTCATATAACATATCACCCCCCAGAGTGTACAGACTATCTCCCTACTATGTATGAGATCCCATGTATGACAACTCGTCATATCACATATCACCCCCCAGAGTGTACAGACTATCTCCCTCCTATGTATGAGATCCCATGTATGACAGATCGTCATATCACATATCACCCCCCACAGTGTACAGACTATCTCCCTCCTATGTATGGGATCCCATGTATGACAGCTCGTCATATCGCATATCACCCCCCAGAGTGTACAGACTATCTCCCTCCTATGTATGAGATCCCATGTATGACAGATCGTCATATCGCATATCACCCCCCAGAGTGTACAGACTATCTCCCTCCTATATATGTGATCCCTAATGTGCCTCTAGCAGTGTATGCTGGATTACTTCAGGTCCAGCTATGCAATCACTTTGCCAACATTCGATGCCGCACCAGGGCTTTTTCCTGTGCCAGCCCTGCCCCCTTTGCACATGATGTTGCAGCTGTACACGTGGCAGGGTGCCTGTCTCCAGCATCCAAAGGACGCTATGGGTGGCACTGCCGCATGATCCTGGCTGAAGGGTGACGTTCCAGGCAGTGGCGGCTCCAGGCACGGGCATGCTGGTCTGTTGCCCGGAGTGCCATGGTATCCGTCGGGCGCAGGTAAAGGCCTAACTCCCACCTGGCGCTATTTTGATGATATATGCTCAGAGGGAGGGAACGGAGGAGTGAAAAGGCGGCAACACAGGATGGTGCTGGGCGCAGCAAAGCCTTGCGCCAGCCCTGGTTCCAGGCACCCTTCTAGTGCTCTGACGCAGGGATGGTGCCGTCTATAGGGCCGTCCGCTGAGTGTTTCAGCACTGGACGCCCAGCATATAGTCTACACCAGAAGGTCACATGTCATGATGTCTCTATGGTTTATATTTTAATATCTACAAAGTGTCACCATGGAAATAATGACGACATAATGAAAATGTTGACATTAGAATTAGGGCGAGGTTTCTTGTCAACATTATCAATATATCGACATTTTGCCAGTGTCAACCATGATGACCTTGTTTACCTGTTACCTGTCTCATGTTGACACTAGGGGGGATATTTACTAAAGTGCAGGTTATTAGAAGTGGAGATGTTGCCCATAGCAACCAATCAGATTTTATTTATCATTTATCTACTACCTTCTAGAAGATAATAGCTGGAATCTGATTGGTTGCTATGGGCAACATCTCCACATCTATAAACCTTCAATATACCCCTATGAATGAGGACTGACCCGAGGTGTAACCTGTATTTCAGTATCTGCCAGGCCCTGTACAGGGGTCCTTCCCCGCAGACCGTATCTCCCAATCTTACCCCACTAGCCAGGAGCTGGAGCACACAGTACATACAGGAGACCAGATCACACAGCACATACAGGAGACCGGCTCACACAGCACATACAGGAGACCAGATCACACAGCACATACAGGAGACCAGTTTACACAGCACATACCACACAGTACATACATGAGACCGGATCACACAGTACATACATGAGACCAGATCACACAGCACATACAGGAGACCAGTTTACACAGCACATACCACACAGTACATACAGGAGACCGGATCACACAGTACATACAGGAGACCAGATCACACAGCACATACAGGAGACCGGCTCACACAGCACATACAGGAGACCGGCTCACACAACACATACAGGAGACCGGGTCACACAGCACATACAGGAGACCGGCTCACACAGCACATACAGGAGACCGGGTCACACAGCACATACAGGAGACCGGGTCACACAGCACATACAGGAGACCGGATCACACAGCACATACAGGAGACCGGACCACACAGCACATACAGGAGACCGGCTCACACAGCACATACAGGAGACCGGATCACACAGCACATACAGGAGACCGGCTCACACAGCACATACAGGAGACTGCATCACACAGCACATACAGGAGACCGGACCACACAGCACATACAGGAGACCGGCTCACACAGCACATACAGGAGACCGGCTCACACAGCACATACAGGAGACCGACTCACACAGCACATACAGGAGACCGGATCACACAGCACATACAGGAGACCGGCTCACACAGCACATACAGGAGACTGCATCACACAGCACATACAGGAGACCGGACCACACAGCACATACAGGAGACCGGACCACACAGCACATACAGGAGACCGGCTCACACAGCACATACAGGAGACCGGGTCACACAGCACATACAGGAGACCGGGTCACACAGTACATACAGGAGACCACGTCACACAGCACATACAGGAGACCAGATCACACAGCACATACAGGAGACCGGATCACACAGCACATTCAGGAGACCAGGTCACACAGCACATACATGAGACTGGCTCACAATCCAGGGACCAGCTAAAAGCTAACTGCTGGCTCTAAACAATAAATGACCTGAAGTCAGGTGAGAGGAGCCTGTGACGCATCATTCACAATAGTATTAACCCCAGTAATCACACAGGAAGCAATTATTCCCCAGGGAGAGTGGCGATTACAGCCCCACAGAATCACCCAGTGACTGAATGAATACTGATGAGGGACGTTCGCTAAGGGCAAAGGGCTGGAGCCACCAGGCGTGAGGCCCAATACGGGCACAATGCGGGATCCCAGCGTCTCAGGGCTGAGATACGCACAATCTGCGACATTTTATCTGCAGGGCTCTGGCCGATACATCTGTAAGATGCAGATTTCTGTGGCCATGACTCACTGCTTGTTTACCAGAGTGAATTCCTGCAGAGTCAGATTATTCCACCCCAGGCCCATTCCACTATCTCACTGGCGTGAGTAACGTGGACGGGAGCCAGGCAACGTGTTTCTCTCAGGTTCATTCTTTTCTTACTAATTCTTATTTATGTTGTTGAGTTGGAGCTTCTATAGATCTTGTAAATCAGTGATGTGGTCCTATAACATGACACGACAACAGTATGAGGCTCCAACTGCGCTGTCTAACAATGTAAGAAGTCACTATGGGGCCTATTTATAACAGTCCGCATCTAAGATGATAAATATGCAAAAATTCGCAATGCAATGTACAGTATGTACTGATGTACTAAATATTGCATGTAAATGGTTAAAATAGGGTTAATATTAGGAAAAAAATTACGTAAGGTCCCCCCCAAAAACACTAACCAGCCCCGGGCTTGCCAGCCTGTCCTGATTCTTAATTTACAGGGAAAAAAATCTGTAGGGTACCACTGTAATGTAAGAACCAGCACCAGGCAGAAGGGACAGAGCTGGTTTTATATATACAGAGAAAAAAAATGGCGTGAGGTTCCCCGTATATATTTAAAACCAGCCCTGGACTCTTTCTAACGGGGGACTGATGCCACAGCCAGGGGTGTCCTTTCACCGGGCCCCCCCAGCCACAGCATCAGCCCTGACCGTTAGTCAGCCCAGGCCAGGGATCCCTGGGGAGTTGGTGACCCCCCCAATAAAGGGGTCCCCCTCTCCAAGGCACCCCTGGCCTAGGCTGATAGCCCGGGTTGATAGTGTATGTGTAGTGTAATAGAAAGGGTTAAATATTGTCTTTAATTGTGGAACAACACGTACCAGCAAGCCTCCCCCGCATGCTGGTATTTGGAGAACCAAATAACAAATAAATACCAAATACAAATACCAACATGCGGGACATTACGGGCCCACTGGCACTTGTAGTTCCACAACCAAAGAAATACGCAATAAACATACACTGTGACAGTAAATGTTATTATAACATAGATACACACTCACACTCACTATCACACATACTCACCTAGTATCCAAAGTAATCCATAGGGGTACCTACAAAAAAAAAAAAAATACTCACCTCTCCTATGCGTAGGTCACGTCATCTTCTCCAAGTAGGTATCCAAAGGGTTAAAACAAAAAAACCGAGTACCCGAATCCAAACGGACTGAGCAAAGCTATGTGTTTCCACATAGCTTTACTCCACGCGAATGACCAGGGCACACGTGGGCCCCGTCATTGGAGGAGCCGCCAGCCAATCAGCAGGCATCTCCGATGGGGCAGCTCACTAATTGGTTGCGTTCGTTCAACGTGTCTTCCCATAGACTTCTATGGGGAGAATTCTCCATTGAAGTCTATGCTGGGAACCGTGACATTGTATCTGCTGCTGTAACCACAAGGGTGACCTAAATTAGCCTTAAAGTGAACAATCCTATACGCACCAAAGGCTTTCACCACTGCGGTTCATGCAATATGTGTTTGAATGTTCCTAAACCTTTTTCCAAAATTACACAGTTCTCAAAAGGAGGGATGTCCTTCACAATATCTAATTTAATCACGTGCCATACTATCAATGTTTCTACTTGGTAGAATGTTCTTGTGGACTTTACTATATTGGACGGACACCCAAGGCACTGAAAACTCGGATGAACGAACATTTAAGGAACATAAGAAAGGGTATGGACTATGGAGACTCATTCCCTATCAGAACATTTTAGGAAAACACATAATTGTTCTCTGAAAAGTATCACAAATTTCATGGGGATACAACATGTCAAACCCGCATGGAAGGACAGAGATGTAGAGACCAAATTGGCGAAGCAAGACATGAAGTGGATCTACACTCTGAAGACTTTGATACCAGAAGAGATAGACTAAGACTTTGAACTCAAATGGTTCATTTAATATTTCCCATATTTTTTATATTTCTAATGAATTTTTATGAATTTCTATGAATTTGTATTAATTATTATGAATTTTCTATATTGAATAGGTGGCGTTTTTTACATTTCATTTATCATTTTGTATATGTTTTTTCTCCTAAGTGGTCACTTTATAGGCCTTTGCACTTTTTCATCATTATTCACTTTATTATTGGTAGACTATTGTAGACAGGGGCGGATTGGGCCGCCGGGAAAGCGGGAGATTTCCCGCTTGGCTGGTCCCCTCTCCCCTCCGCTGGGCCGCTTAACACATACAGACGACTCTGTGAGGGCTGCTGCCGCGTTCAGACCTGAGCTCCGATCGGGCAGCGGTAATGAGCTTCTGTGCGCATGCGCAGAAGCTCATCCTGGAGAAGAATATAAAATGGCCACGGGAGCTCCTCCCATTGGCCATTGCGGAGCTCGTGAGTGACAGGCAGCTCATGGCTCCGCCTCCAGTGGTCACAAGTGTAGGAGCCGGGAAGGGCAGATGCAGCCTGTACGACTCGAGTGGCCGCGGCTGGCTCATATACTTCACCACAATAAAGTATGTATAGCTGATTGCTCTTTATGAATTGGGCCACCTGACAGTTACATCATGTCATGCACATTTTAGCTTACACTATAAGATTATCCTATATTGTAAGCTAAAATGTGCAATCATCATGCTGATGATTCATATAAAATATATAGCACTAATATATATATATATATATATATATATATATAATTTACTGTACTGTATAATATATATATATATATATATATATATATATATATATATCTATAATTTATGTGTGTGTGTTATATATATAATCTCATACAATGATTGGAGTCACTCAGGCCCCACTTCGGCAGGTAGCTATATATATATATATATTAGGGGTGTGCACCGGCCACTTTTCGTGTTTTGTGTTTTGGTTTTGGATCTGGATCTTTCTTCGTGTTTTGGATCTGGATTGGTTTTGCCAAAACCACCCTTGCGTGTTTTGGGTTCTGGGTTTTGTGTTTTGGATCTGTATTTTTTTGAAAAAAAGCATAAAAACAGCTAAAATCACAGAATTTGTAGGTTTTTCTGCTCCTATGCTATTATTAACCTCAATAACCTTAATTTCCACTCATTTCCAGTCTATTCTGAATACCTCACACCTCACAATAGTGTTTTTATGTCCAAAAGGTTGCACCGAGGTAGCTGGATGACTATGCTAAGCGACACAAGTGGGCGGCACAAACACGTGACCCATCTAGGCGTGAAACTGCAGTGGCAGACAGGATGGCATTGAAAAACTAGGCCCCAAACTGTACATAATGCAAAGAAAAAAAAGAGGTGCAAGATGGAATTGTCCTTGGGCCCTCCCACCCACCCTTATGTTGTATAAACAGGACATGCACACTTTAACAAACCAATCATTTCAGCGCCAGGGTCTGCCACACAACTGTGGCTGAAATGATTGGTTCGTTTGGGCCCCCACAAAACAAGCTGGCAATTTATCTGTCCCTGCACAAACTGGCTCTACGGAGGCAAGATGTCATCCTCATCCTCCTCATCCACCGATTCCTCACCCTCTTCAGTGTGTACATCCTCATCCTCACAGAGTATTAATTCGTCCCTGCTGGAACCACAGGTCCCTCTGTACGTTCTGGAGGCTGGTCTCCCTGGAAGAGTTGATAATTCATTTTATGAACATCATCTTCTCCACATTTTGTGGAAGCAACCTCCTACACCTTTCGCTGACAAGGTTCCCGGCTGCACTAAACACTCTTTCGGAGTACACACTGGAGGGGGGGCAACTCAGGTAAAATAGAGCCAGTTTGTACAGGGACCTCCAAATTGCTTCTTTTTCCTGCCAGTACAGGTACGGACTGTCTGACATGCCTACTTGGATGCTGTCACCGATGTAATCCTTTAACAGACAGACGCACGCTTGTCGCTGCTGCTTTGAGGATTCAAGTGCGGCTACAGCCCACACAATTCACAAAGACAGAAAAAAAAAAGAATATTTTTATTGTTTGTGGAGCACACTTTGAGGGTTACACCACCCTTTAACAGACAGACGCACGCTTGTCGCTGCTGCTTTAAGGATGCAGGTGCGGCTACAGCCCACACAATTCACATAGATAGAAAAAAGAAGAATATTTTTATTGTTTGTGTAGCACACTTTGAGGGTGTCACCACCCTTTAACAGACAGACGCACGCTTGTCGCTGCTGCTTTAAGGATGCAGGTGCGGCTACATCGCACACAAGTCACAAACACATTAAAAAAATAGTTTTTTATTTTTTGGAGCACTTTGAGAGTTACACCACCCTTTAACAGACAGACGCACGCTTGTCGCTGCTGCTTTAAGGATGCAGGTGCGGCTACAGCCCACACATTTCACAAAGACCGAAAAAAAAAGAACAATATTTTAATTGTTTGTGTAGAACACTTTGAGGGTGTCACCACCCTTTAACAGACAGACGCACGCTTGTCGCTGCTGCTTTAAGGATGCAGGTGCGGCTACAGCCCACACAATTCACAAAGACAGAAAAAAAAAGAACAATATTTTAATTGTTTGTGTAGCACACTTTGAGGGTGTCACCACCCTTTAACAGACAGACGCACGCTTGTCGCTGCTGCTTTGAGGATGCAGGTGGAATCTAGACGGGATTTGGAACCGAGGACACACTACCTCCATCAATTGTCTAAATCCCACTGCACTAATGTCGGATACCGGACGCACGTCTAACACCAACATAGCAGTCAAGGCCTCAGTTATACGTTTTGCTTCAGGATGACTGCTGTCGTACTTCATCCTCATCGCTAGGGACTGTTGGAGGGTCAATTGTTTAGTAAAAGTAGTGATGTTCCTACTTCCTCTCTGGGATGATGAACAACTCCCAGCAGCAGCAACAGCACTAGGAGGAAGTGGTTCTTGATCTTTCCCTATTTTATTTTTATTGGAGAAAGTTTGGTCCTCCATTTATGTTATATTGATATATATACGTGCGGCTAAAGCGCACACAAACACAGAAAATATTATTTTATTTTTGCTGGAGAGTAGTGCACTTTGTGGGTTACACCACCCTTTAAGAAATGAGCCAGCCGGCTCTTTACTTATGGGACACAGGCGCACGCTTGGCACTGCTCCTTTGTTGATGCACGTGCAGCCACAGTGCACACAATTCACAAACACAGAAAATAATTTTTTTTTTGGTTTGGACTGGAGTGTACTTTCGGGGGTTACAGCACCCTTAACGGTCAAGCCAGCCGGCCCTTTACTTATGACACAGGCGCACGTTTGGCACTACTTTGTTGATGCACGTGCGGCTACTGCGCACACAATTCACAAACACAGAAAATATATTATTTTTTTAGCACTTGGGGAGAGCACCCCTGATGGACAGAGCACCCCCTGGACAACACTACAGCACTCCTTTAGGACTGGGACACTGCACAGGACTTTGGAGTGGACACAGCCCCTATGGAGAACTGTCTGCACAACACAGTCCAGCCAGCCCCTATGGACTTTGAAGTAGTGGACACAGCCCCTATTAACAACAGCAGCACAGCACAACACAGCCAGCCCCTATGGACTTTGAAGTAGTGGACAACAGCAGCACTACACTACACTACACTACACAGCCCTAACTCCCACCCTCCCTCTTCACTGTCCACAGCCGAGTGAGAAAATGGCGCCGACGTGGGTACCTTATATAGGATCCAAAACCCGCGAGACTCGGAAGGCGGGATGATGACGTTTTGCCTCGATTTCAGTTCCGAGTCAGGCGGGAAAAGTCGAGCCTGATTCGGATCGGACTCGGATCGGGGGGGCTCGGGGGGGTTCGGATTTCAGAAATCCGAACCCGCTCACCCCTAATATATATATATATATATATATATTATACACATACACACACACAAACACATACACACACACACAAACACATACACACATGCACGCCTTCCATGGTCGGTAACCCAATAACATTTTGCAAACTGGCAGCACTGAGAGACTTCTATAAAGATTAAAATACTGCTTTTATTGTCCTACGTTTCAGGGGTCAGCCCGTCGCCGTTTTATACAAGTCTCTCAGTGCCGTCAGTTTGCTACATATAATATACACACGTGTGTGTGTTTATATTTATATATATATATATGTGTGTATATCACATGTATATATGAGTGTGTGTATCTCTCTCTCTCTCACTATAATATATATATAATGTTTGTGTATATGTATATATGTGTAATTATTTGAAAATGTCCTCTGTGTGCCATTTTGTTCTTTGAAGCATTTATTACTTGAACTTTATTCGAGCACCGGAACTTGTTGTTTTCTGATATTAAGAGTGTCGGACCTCTCTTTGGATTATATATATATATCTCTTAAGGAGGTGCAGCACTCAGGATCATAGATGGTATATATTCCACCTTCTGTATTATTCTATGATCCTGAGTGCCGCACATTCTTAAGGTATTATTTGTTGTCCATCTGTTCGGGCAATGATTGATGTTAAAAACGACCAGCGGGCGCGCACATCGCTTGTCGTTTTTAACCTTTTACTGCCCGATTTGCGGCCGACTATCAAGCAATGGAGCGATAAGATAATGACCGTCGTTATCGCTCCTTCGCTAGGTTTCATCGCCTAGTTGATGGGCAGCATAGCTGTGTTACAGAGAGTGCCAGACCCTGCTTCTATGTTATATGTATATGTTGCTGTAGATCAAAAAATCTACAGGTAAAGTTTATTGTGTACAGTTTACTCCACTGAAACCCATAAATACAATATACCATATTGCAGTTTCAATTTTGAAAAAAACTCTTGCTTCTCAACAGGCCCCGCCCCCTCAACAGACCACACCCCGTACAACAGACCACACCCCATTAGGGCTGCTTCCAGAAATTTCCCGGGCTGGTTTTCCATCACAATCCGCCCCTGATTGTAGATATTTTATTTTCACCTTTATTTTTGTTCCTCTATATGGAGCCAACATGGAGGAAGGTGGTTTCCAGGAATCAGGGAAGAAGATGCATGATCCCCGCATACACATAGTATCCACTTCCGGTTGCGAACAGAAAACCCGATGTTTACATCATGTCATTTCCGGTTTTCGTGGGAGAATTCAGAGGCAGATTAACTATACTGTTTATAAGGTGGGAGCTCCAGGGATCCCTGCCAAACCTAAAGGCAGATGAGGAGCTCCTTAAAGAAGCAATAACCGAGGACTCAGTGACTTTATTCCTGAATCGCAAAACCGGAAGTAGCGGGCAGCCGGACTTCCGATTTCACCCACTTCCGGTTTGAGGATTTTTATGATCACTTACTGCCAAGGTATACAATCGGGAAACCAGCTGCCTTAATACCGACAGACGGCTTCCCAACTGTCATATCCCGGCGAGGGTGAAATGCTGGGCATCTAGATGTAGACGCCTAACATTTTCCCGACGCCGGGAGACAGGCGCCCGGCATCCCAATTAAAGGGATGCTGGGCACCGCGAGCGGACAGCTGCGGGGGGGGGGGCAGGTTAGGTTTAGGGCACCCGTGGGGGACTTAGGGTTAGGCACCCCCCCGGGAGGTTTAGGGTAGGCTAGGGAGAGGGAGGGTTAGGGTTAGGCACCCCCCGGGGGGGGACTTAGGGTTAGGCACCCCCCAGGGGATTTAGGATTAGGCAGCGGGGAAGGGTGGGTTAGGGTTAGGCACTTATAGGGGGGATTAGGGTTAGGCACTTGGGGGGGAGGTTAGGGTTAGGCACCCCTAAGGAGGGTTAGGGGGTTACGTTAGGTTAGTTTATAGTTACCTTAGCGACGATCAGGATTTCCAGCGCTGTTGGGCTTCCGCTGCCGGGAACTCTGCTTTTATCGGCCAGGCGCTGCCGGGAATCAAACGGCCAGCCATGCGGCCGCCAGTATTTCATACTGATTCCCCTGCCAAGGGGTATTTAAGGACCAACTTTTTCTTCAGTCTGCATCCTTCTGATGAAGAGCTGAGGCTCGAAATGCGTTAAGGATTGCAGAACCACCCCCAACAAGGAAGGGAACCTTTGGAGCTGTGACCAGACATCATGGATTGGGAGACACCACTAGGTATAAATCCGGATTGCCAGTGGTGCATACACAACGCCTATTATATCAGG
The DNA here is from genome assembly GCA_031769625.1 of Taudactylus pleione. Classification (NCBI taxonomy): domain Eukaryota; kingdom Metazoa; phylum Chordata; class Amphibia; order Anura; family Myobatrachidae; genus Taudactylus; species Taudactylus pleione. The sequence continues at coordinate 245,639 of JAUIMM010002119.1, forward strand.
AGTCTGGTACGCAAGCCTGTGGTTACCCTATATAATTGGCTTTGTTGTGTAATTTGTGTTAGTTATATGTTCTACCTACCACTATTTTTTCTGTTTTTTATTTGTCAACCAAATTGTGGGTCAAATAAATTTGTGCATTTTTGAAGCTTTATTGTGTCATATTTTGCTTTTTATTCTTATTTTACATGATTGAAAACCACAAATAAGAGAACACTTCAGAAGATAAGTATTCCATTCTTCTATCTTTGTGTGTGTGTGATTATTCTGCTTCTAGCTAGCGCCATGTTGGGAGGGTACACTTACCTTTTCTAGATTACTTATCTTATTCTGTCAGTATTCTGACCACCAGGATCCTGTACCCAACCCATCGATGACCTGATCCTGGCATGGAGTTTTTGCAAAAAGTTTCTACAACATCAGAGGTACCTGGATGTTCATGTGACACAGATCAGTTACGTTTTACACACCGACCTCTATAAGAAACCAACGGACGGCAACATGGTGCTAGGAGCCAGAATCCAGGGCTTCCCATACTCCCAACTCCTAAGAGCTCCCGGAATCTGACAACATCGACAACACGGTATCCACAGCCGATCGAATTATTATTCAGTCTGAAAGTAGGGTCTATAACTTTAAGGACGTGGTGAGTGCTAAATAAAGGCTTTTATCCTATTAGAATGGCACTTATTACTTATAAAGCTCACACATATTCCGTATCGCTTTACAGAGCAAGGAAAAGACCCGGAACAGCCTGTATCCGGCACCTTACATTGCTCCAGCATCTCCTAGTCACTATTCACTACAAGTCTCCTCAAAAATATTATGGGGGGCAATAGAGTGAATCACTTGTTGAAGTTGGAGTCCCGCTGGACCTACAGGCTGGACAGCATGGCACCTTACGTCCTTAATGAGATGAACAATTTGGGCTGTTTCCTCTTTACTTTGTGACTCTATTCCCCTTTGTATCCTTTACATCATTGCATACACGGAGAGGTAATGACATATATGTGTCGTGTCTGACATGAGACTCTCTCTGTGCTAATGCACTATACATATCTGCTCTGCTGTGTTGTGTTTTTTTATTACTTAATTTTTAATTATTATTACATCATTATATATTAATACTGATATAATATATTAGTCTGTACATAGGACTAGTCACCCATCTCTGCACCTCTCAGCTCCCCGGCACTGTAAGATCTGCTGCATGTTGTGTTTATGCTGCCACCTTGTGGCGGTTTATTGTTACAGCACTCTGGTGATGGTTTTCCTATTTCACTATATTATACAGGATGGCGCTGGGTATGCTGGGTACAGTGTCGGACTGGAGCATGAAAGGCCCAGCAGGGGATGGCAATAGTAGGGGCCCCCTGAAAGGGCGAAACCATCTGCCAAAGTGGGTGTACCCAGTGAGCAGAGAGGCGTGGCAATGATATGTGGAAATAGATAAAGGCATTAACTAGCGATAGACCTCCAAACAGCCAGAGAAAGGATCATCCAGATTAATAAACAGACCCCACAGAGTGACAATGTGTTCATACTGTAGATATGCCAATCCAGCTTATAACTTTGAGGATGATATACAGTAAATTGAATTACTGAAAAGATTCCAACTGCTGAGTAATCATTTCCGTTTTGAATACGTGTTATTTTAAGATTATTATTAATATTATTTTTATTTTATTTTAAATGTGTTTAACCATGAAGCTGATGAGGGCTATATTCAATAAGATACTTTTTTCAAGCAATTACATTATTAAAGTACAAGAGAAATTTAGTATAGTGATGAAACTAACCAGAATGACACATAACAAGACAGGAATCAACAGAAACATAATTCAACACAGGACAAAAAGTAATCCACAAGGATGTAGGAGCCGACACCATGAAAAACGGCACAAAAACACAGAATGAACCCCTGGAAGAATAGTACGTAGACCCCTCCACATGAAACTATTATAAAATCAGACCCCTCCACATGCCATTATTATGCCATCAGACTCCTCCACATGCCACTATTATAAAATCAGACCCCTCCACATGCCATTATTATGCCATCAGACTCCTCCACATGCCATTATTATGCTATCAGACTCCTCCACATGCCACTTTTATAAAATCAGACCCCTCCACATGCCATTATTATGCCATCAGACTCCTCCACATGCCATTATTATGCCATCAGACTCCTCTACATGCCACTACTAAACCATCAGACACCTCCACATGCCACTATTCTGCCATCACACTCCTCCACATGCCATTATTATGCCATCAGACTCCTCCACATGCCACTATTATGCCATCAGACTTCTCGACATGCCACTACTAAACCATCAGACTTCTCCACATGCCACTATTATGCCATCAGACTCCTCCACATGCCACTATTATGCCATCAGACTCCTTCACATGCCACTATTATACCATCAGACCCCTCCATATGCCACTATTATACCATCAGACCCCTCCACATGCCACTATTATAAAATCAGACCCCTCCACATGCCACTATTATACCATCAGACTCCTCCACATGCCATTATGCCTTCAGACTCCTCCACATGCCACTATTATACCATCAGACTCTTACACATGCCACTATTATGCCATCAGACTCCTCCACATGCCATTATTATACCATTAGACACCTCCACATGCCACTATTATACCATCAGATTCCTCCACATGCCACTATTATGCCAACAGACTCCTCCACATGCCACTATTATGCCATCAGACTCCTTCACATGCCACTATTATACCATCAGACCCCTCCACATGCCACTATTATACCATCAGACCCCTCCACATGCCACTATTATAAAATCAGACCCCTCCACATGCCACTATTATACCATCAGACTCCTCCACATGCCATTATGCCTTCAGACTCCTCCACATGCCACTATTATACCATCAGACTCCTCCCCATGCCATTATGCCTTCAGACTCCTCCACATGCCACTATTATGCCATCAGACTCTTACACATGCCACTATTATGCCATCAGACTCCTCCACATGCCATTATTATACCATTAGACTCCTCCACATGCCACTATTATACCATCAGATTCCTCCACATGCCACTATTATGCCAACAGACTCCTCCACATGCCACTATTATGCCATCAGACTCCTTCACATGCCACTATTATACCATCAGACCCCTCCACATGCCACTATTATACCATCAGACCCCTCCACATGCCACTATTATAAAATCAGACCCCTCCACATGCCACTATTATACCATCTGACTCCTCCACATGCCATTATGCCTTCAGACTCCTCCACATGCCACTATTATACCATCAGACTCCTCCACATGCCATTATGCCTTCAGACTCCTCCACATGCCACTATTATGCCATCAGACGATTACACATGCCACTATTATGCCATCAGACTCCTCCACATGCCATTATTATACCATCAGATTCCTCCACATGCCACTATTATGCCAACAGACCCCTCCACATGCCACTATTATACCATCAGACTCCTCCACATGCCATTATTATGCCATCAGACCCCTCCACATGCCATTATTATACCATCAGACTCCTCCACATGCCACTATTATACCATCAGACCCCTTCACATGCCACTATTATACCATCAGACTGCTCCACATGCCACTATTATGCCATCAGACCCCTCCACATGCCACTATTATGCCATAAGACTCCTCCACATGCCATTATTATGCCATCAGACTGCTCCACATGTCATTATTATGCCATAAGGCCCCTTCACAAGCCATTATTATGCCATAAGACATCTTCACATGCCACTATTATGCCATCAGATTCCTCCACACTCCACTATTATGCCATCAGACTCCTCCATATGCCACTATTATGCCATCAGTCTCCTCCACATGCCACTATTATGCCATCAGACTCCACCATATGCCATTATTATGCCATCAGACTCCTCCACATGCCATTATTATGCCATCAGACCCCTCCACATGCCACTATTATGCCATCAGACTCCTCCACATGCCACTATTATGCCATCAGACTCCTCCCCATGCCACTATTATGCCATAAGACTCCTCCACATGCCATTATTATGCCATCAGACCCCTCCACATGCCATTATTATGCCATCAGACTCCTCCACATGCCACTATTATGCCATAAGACTCCTCCCCATGCCATTATTATGCGTCAGACTCCTCCACATGACACTATAATACCATCAGACTCCTCCACTGCGTTCAATATTGCTGGGTTGTCTCAGAATCAGACTCCATGTAGGAAGCTCTAAAACATGTAGCTTGGCACTGTTGGTTAACTCCATCATCAGATGCCCATAACATCTTTGTGCCTATGGAGGCAATTTCGCAGGAAACCTTCTCCTGCAGCCTCAGGCCTTCTCTGAAATATATCAGAAAATGACTGTGAGCAAACGCAGCATCAAAATGTGTGAAGGAGTTTTTCAATGTCCCTCTTTTTTGCTGGGTTATGTTGCACGGGGAAAGTGTGTTATTTAATGTGCTGTCCCTACATAAATTTTTAATACTTAGTAGGGATAATTATGTTAAAAGTGATTTTACATGGCCAAAACCAACTGAAAAAAATGCCACAAAGGCACCAAAGCCCTAGAATATAATGATGCACAAGTTTTTGGGGGGATTTATCAATTTACAGCGATAGAGAATCTAACACCGCAGTTTACAATTAAGGTTGGCTGGGCACCGGGTCGTCCAGCTTGTGTATGCACCGTGCAACGTCCACTTCTGTGGAATAAGGAAAATAAAATATAACTAAAGGGTGAAAGAAAACATATTTAAAACTTTTTCTTCTGAAAAATGAGCGTACCTATAACAATTACATATGAGGAGCGATATCTCTATTATTACATATTTACTGGGATACTATCACCAATATTCTAAATCATAGACAGGGTAATCTACAAAGCTCATTCTGAATAATAACTATGCACCCTATTATGTGCTGGATGCTGATCCATATAAGTCTGCACCCAGGGAATGTTACCAAACGGACCATGTGCAGGCGCAGATTTATGTATCGCTGTGTAATTCTGTGCCGGGTGCTTTGCGGAAGTATCTCTCTCAGTGAAATGTGTATTTCAGGGCTGTTACTTTGGTGAAAACCAGCGGCTGGTGTGGTTATGGTTATACACATGATGCCTATTGGTACAAATAGTACAAAATCTGGTAGCAGATGCAGACCTTTGCGTGCAACTATTTATATATAGGGCGCTTTGTACAGGTTCGGTAAATGATGCTAGGGATCGGGATCCCGGTGGGAAAATCCCGACAGGGTTATGATACCAACACCTGCCGGTAGGTATCCTAACCCTCCCCCTCTCCCTACCCTAACCCTCCCCCTCTCCTTACCCTAACTCTCCCCCTCTCCTTACCCTAACCCTCCCCCTCTCCCTACCCTAAACCTCCCCCTCTCCTTACCCTAACCCTCCCCCTCTCCTTACCCTAACCCTCCCCCTCTCCTTACCCTAACCCTCCCCCTCTCCCTACCCTAACCCTCCCCCTCTTCTTACCCTAACCCTCCCCCTCTCCCTACCCTAACCCTCCCCCTACCCTAACCCTCCCCCTCTCCCTACCCTAACCCTCCCCCTCTCCTTACCTTAACCCTTCCCCTCTCCTTACCCTAGCCCTACCCCTCTCCCTACCCTAACCCTCTTCCTCTCCCTACCCTAACCCTCCCCCTCTCCTTACCTTAACCCTCCCCCTCTCCCTACACCTAACCCTCCCCCTATCCCTAAGTTAACCCTCCCCCTCTCCCTACCCTAACCCTCCCCCTCTCCCTACCCTACCCCTCTCCCTATCCCTCTCCTTACCCTAACCCTCCCCCTCTCCTTACCTTAACCCTCCCCCTCTCCCTACCCTAACCCCCCCCTCTCCTTACCTTAACCCTTCCCCTCTCCTTACCCTAGCCCTCCCCCTTTCCTTACCCTAACCCTTCTCCTCTCCTTACCCTAACCCTCCCCCTCTCCTTACCTTAAACATCCCCCTCTCCCTACCCTAACCCTCCCCATCTCCTTACCCTAACCCTCCCCCTCTCCTTACCATAACCCTCCCCCTCTCCTAACCCTAACCCTCCCCCTCTCCTTACCTTAACCCTCCCCCTCTCTCTACCCTAACCCTCTTCCTCTTCCTACCCTAACCCTCTCCCTCTCCTTACCTTAACCCTCCCCCTCTCCCTACACCTAACCCTCCCCCTCTCCCTACACCTAACCCTCCCCCTCTCCCTACCCTCCCCCTCTCCCTCTCCTAACCCTCCCTCTCCCTACCCTAACCCTTCCTCTCCCAACCCCTCCCCCTACCCTAACCCTCCTCCCCTCCCTACCCTAACCCTCCCCCTCTCCCTACCTTCCCCTCTCCCTACCCTAACCCTCCTCTCCTCCCTACCCTAACCCTCCCCCTCTCCCTACCCTTCCCCTCTTCCTACCCTAACCCTCCTCCTCTCCCTACCCTAACCCTCCCCCCCTCCCTACCCTTCCCCTCTCCCTACCCTAACCCTCCTCCTCTCCCTACCCTAACCCTCTTCCTCTCCCTACCCTAACCCTCTTCCTCTCCCTACCCTAACCCTCTTCCTCTCCCTACCCTAACCCTCTTCCTCTCCCTACCCTAACCCTCCCCCTCTCCTACCCTAACTGTCCCTCTCTCCCTCCCCTAATTCTACCCCTTTCCTTACCCTAACCCTTCCCCTCTCCCTACCCTAACCTTCCCTAAACATAACCTCCCCTTCCCCACACCCTAATCCTAACCCTCCCCCTAACCATTCTTCTTACCTTTGGGATACCGGTGTCAGGATACTGACAGATAACAGATTTCCAGGGCTGGGATTCTAAGCACTAGCGCCCCCTTGCTTTGGGATACTGAACGTATCCCCTTTCTACACCCTATTTGTGGTAATAATTGCAGTAATATGATACAATAACCTCAGTGCGGATTATCTAGGACATCCATCAATATAAATGACTGACATGGTTTTACATATATCATAGACACAGACAGGGGCAGATTGGGATGGTAAACCAGCCCAGGAAATTTTTGAAAGCAGCCCTAATGAGGGCGGGCTCTGTTGAAAGGGCAGGGTCTGTTGATGGAATGGGAAACTCCCTCCTTATAAGCCCTGATTTTAAATTGGATGCAGTCGTGGCTACTTCTAACCCCTTGCATGGTGCATAGCCCTGTCAGAATATGCAAGGACTGAGACACCCATGTTTAGTGTATACACATGCAGTACTACATCTTGGCGCGATTTCAGATGCTACCATAATTCAAATCTTATTTCCTCTTATTCTCTACCTGTATCACCCTATTTTGATAGGGTGATAGATATACCACTGTTGGGAGTGTGGTCGCTCTCTGACATATGCACATTTTGGGTGGTTGAGCGCACCGAGGCATGTGTATATCTATTACAAATATACAGCATAATTTATTGTGTGGGAAATGTCACCCCCTCAGGGGCAGCTGAAGTAACCCACAGACAAAACATTATGATGCAGCTGCAGAAGTCACATCTCACACTATATAAACCATAAAGACAGCAGCATAGGGAGCATCGCAGTGACCACTACACAACACAGGGAACATCACAGCTACCAGCATATAATACAGAGAGCAACACAGCTGCCACCACAAAATACAGGGAACATCGCAGCGACCAGCATATAATACAGAGAGCATCACAGCTGCCACCACATAAGACAGGGAACATTACAGCTACCAGCATATAATGCAGAGAGCATCACAGCTTCCACCACATAAAACAGGGAACATTACAGCTACCAGCATATAATGCAGAGAGCATCACAGCTGCCACCACATTACACAGAGAACATCGCAGCAATCACCACATAATACAGAGAACATCACAGCGACCAACATATAATACACAGAGCATTGCAGCGATCAACACATAATACAGAAAACATCACAGTGACCACTATATAATGCAGAAAGCATTGCTGCGACCACCACATAACACAAGGAACATCACAGCTACCAACATATATTACAGAGAGCATCACAGCTGCCACCACATGATACAGGGAGCATCGTAGCGACCACCACATAAGTCAGGGAACATCACAGCTACCAGCATATAATGCAGAGAGCATCACATCTGCCAATACATAATACAGGGAGCATCGTAGCGAACACCACATAACACAGGGAACATCACAGCTACCAGCATATAATGCAGAGAGCATCACAACTGCCACCACATAATACAGAGAACATCACAGCGATCACCACATAATACAGAGAACATCGCAGCGACCACCATATAATACACAGAGCATCACAGCGATCACCACATAATAAAGAGAACATCGCAGCGACCACCATATAATGCAGAGAGCATTGCAACGACCACCACATAACACAAGGAACATCACAGCTACCAGCATATAATACAGAGAGCATCACAGCTGCCACCACATAATACAGAGAACATCACAACGATCACCACATAATACAGAGAACATCGCAGCGACCACCATATAATACAGAGAGCATCACAGCGATCACCACATAATACAGAGCACATCGCAGCGACCACCATATAATGCAGAGAGCATTGCAGCAACCACCACATAACACAAGGAACATCACAGCTAACAGCATATTATACAGAGAGCATCACAGCTGCCACCACATAACAAAGAGAGCATCACAGCTACCAGCATATAATGCAGAGAGCATCACAGCTGCCACCACATAATACAGAAAACAGTGCAGCGATCACCACATAATACAGAGAACATCGCAGCGACCACCATATAATGCAGAGAGCATCACAGCGATCACCACATAATACAGAGAACATAGCAGCGACCACCATATAATGCAGAGAGCATCACAGCTACCACCACATAATACTGAGCACATCGCAGCGACCACCATATAATGCAGAGAGCATTGCAGTGACCACCACATAACACAGGGAACATCACAGCTACCAGCATATAATACAGAGAGCATCACAGCTGCCACCACATAATACAGAGAACATCGCAGCGATCACCACATAATACAGAGACCATTGCAGCGACCACCATATAATACACAGAGCATCACATCGATCACCACATAATACAGAGAACATCGCAGTGACCACCATATAATGCATAGAGCATCACAGTTACCAGCATACAATACAGAGAGCATCACATCTGCCAATACATAATACAGGGAGCATCGTAGCGACCACCACATAACACAGGGAACATCACAGCTACCAGCATATAATGCAGAGAGCATCGCAGCTGCCACCACATAATACAGAGAACATCGCAGCGATCACCACATAATACAGAGAACATCGCAGCAACCACCATATAATACACAGAGCATCACAGTGATCACCACATAATACAGAGAACATCGCAGCGACCACCATATAATGCAGAGAGCATTGCAGCGACCACCACATAACACAGGGAACATCACAGCTACCAGCATATAATACAGAGAGCATCGCAGTGACCACCACATGACACAGGAAACATCACAGCTGCCACCACATAATACAGTGAACATCGCAGCAACCACTATATAATGCAGAGAGCATTGCAGTGATGTATATAATACAGATATATACATACATATTATAATACATATATATATATTTATAATATATATATATATATATATATATATATATATTGTCTAACTAAATAAATATATATATATACATACAGTCAGGTGCATAAATATTGGGACATTGACAGAATTTTCATATTTTGGCCTCTATTCACCACCACAATGGCTTTGAAATGAAACAAACAAGATGTGCTTTAACTGCAGACTTTCAGATTTAATTTGAGGGTAATTACATCCAAATCAGGTGAACGGTGTAGGAATTACAACGGTTTCTATATGTGCCTCCCACTTTTTAAGGGGCCAAAAGTAATGGGACTATCAACTCAAAAGCTATTTCATGGACAGGTGTGGGCTATTCCCTCGTTATTTCATTATCAATTAAGCAGGTAAAAGGTCTGGAGTTGATTCTAGGTGTGATATTTGCATTTGGAATCAGTTGCTGTTGACTCTCAATTTGAGATCCAAAGAGCTGTCACTATCAGTGAAGCAAGCCATCATTAGGCTGAAAAATCAAAACAAACCCATCAGAGAGATAGCAAAAACATTAGGTGTGGCCAAATCAACTGTTTAGATCATTCTTAAAAAGAAAGAACGCACCGGAGAGCTCAGCAACACCAAAAACCTCGGATGACCTCGGAAAACAACTGTGGTAAATGACAGAAGAATTATTTCTCTGCTGAAGAAAAACCCCTTCACAACAGTTGGCCGGATCAAGAACACTCTCCAGGAGGTAGGTGTATATGTGTCAAAGTCAACAATCAAGAGAAGACTTCACAAGAGTGAATATAGAGGTTTACCACAAGATTTAAACCATTGGTGAGCCTCAAAAACAGGAAGACCAGATTAGAGTTTGCCAAACAACATGTAAAAAGCCATTACAGTCCTGGAACAACATCCTATGGACAGATGAGACAAAGATCAACTTGTACCAGAGTGATGGGAAGAGAAGAGTATGGAGAAGGAAAGGAACTGCTCATGATCCAAAACATACCACCTCATCAGTGAAGCATGGTGGTGGTAGTGTCATGGCTTGGGCATGTATGGCTGCCAATGGAACTGGTTCTCTTGTATTTATTGATGATGTGACTGCTGACAAAAGCAGCAGAATGAATTCTGAAGTGTTTTGGGCAATATTATATACTCGTATTCAGTCAAATGCTTCAGAACTCATTGGGCGGCGCTTCACAGTGCAGATGGACAATGACCCTAAGCATACTGCAAAAGCAACCAAAGAATTTTTAAGGCTATAAAGTGGAATGTTATGCAATGGCCAAGTCAATCCCCTGACCTGAATCTGATTGAGCATGCATTTCACTTGATGAAGACAAAACTGAAGGGAAAATGCCCCAAGAACAAGCAGGAACTGAAGACATTTGCAGTAGAGGCCTGGCAGAGCATCACCACTGATGAAACCCAGCGTCTGGTGATGTCTATGTGTTCCAGACTTCAGGCTGTAATTGCCTGCAAAGGATTTGCAACAAAGTATTAAAAAGTGAAAGTTAGATTTTGGATTGTTTAGTTTGTCCCATTACTTTTGGCCCCTTAAAAAGTGGGAGGCACATATAGAAACCGTTGTAATTCCTACACCGTTCACCTGATTTGTATGTAATTACCCTCAAATTAAATCTGAACGTCTGCAGGTAAAGCACATCTTGTTTGTTTCATTTCAAAGCCATTGTGGCGGTGACTAGAGGCCAAAATATGAAAATGTCCCAATATTTATTCTCCTGACTATATAAATATATATACACAGTATAAAGCAAGTGGATAGGCAGCACAGACTCTATTTAATCTGCTTATGCCATTGTTGGAATTGAATAGAGATATTTTTGATTTGTGTACATGACTTTACATGTGACAGTTTGCATGCCGGGAGCACAGGTTAATTGGCAGCCTATTAGTTGTCTGTTCACACTGTGGTGTGGTGCTAGTGTTAGCCACAAGTATTTATTTCATTCCCTATCACGCTTGGATTTACAGGAGCCTGATAGACAGGTTATTTTGTTTTTTTCTTGTTTTTCACTGAATTATGTCATACCAGTTGTCCAAATACTGTACATGTGTGACGTGAATGAATTGAGGTCTTGAAAAAGGTCCAGCTGTGTACCGAAACGTCAACCATGATCATATACTTCTCCCATGATGTCATATGATGAATAAAATCTGATACGTTGTCAAAACGACGAGTGCATCCTTCCTTCCAGGAAATCTACCTGTATATATATATATATATACAAACAAACAAACAGTGGTGACCGGCGCTAAAACTGTAGATAGAGACGGCTAAATTGTCATTTCCTTAAAGCCCAATTAGTCAGATTAGAAATAAGGTTACACTCCTCTCCTCTCAGAGTGGCTGCTAGAATGATCTCCAAGATAGGACCGTTGCTCAAGAATGTCCAATAAAACAGTGGGCCTGATTCAGCGGGTCGATGTTAGGCTACTGCATATGTGCACGCCAGAGCCGGCTCCAACATTTGCATGCGCGAGACCCGACTAGCGACGGGCACTCAGTCGCTCCGGGTCTCGCACCAAAAGGGGACAGCTGTCGATTTTGACCCTACCACAAGGGTCTCATCTTGACCATCACGACCATCAACCTGGTCACTCGCTATAGCTGTGTGGTCACCCACAGCTCTGCGAATGGCGAGAAAGCTGCACAAAAAAAAAAAGCCCTGATTCCGTGCGTCCGGCTCTGAGTCAGGGCCAGTGTTCAGTGCAATTCTTTGCAACAGGTACCAATCCAGCAATCAAAAAAGAATAAAGTGCATATAGGCATACCAGAGGACTTTCACGATTTTGTCCTTATATTCGCCATGTCACTCAAATGGATTTGCATGTAAGAACAGAAGTAAGGTACCAATGAGTAGTAAATTTAAAACCACATTTAATAATAAATAATAGTAACATACATCTAAGAACAGAATGATCAGCTTATCTGGTTAGGACCAATAGCAAGAGGATATGGACCACCAACACCAGAAATACCTCAACGCGTTTCGTCAAGATACATATCTATATATGTATTCAGACAGGTAGACATTTTAAATATCGATAAATCAGCGTACTTACTGACTGTCAGAAACGTTATGCTGCTGGCTCCTGTGTACAGGATGCTACTGTGCCGTCTTGTACTGTGTGTACCTGCCGCTTGCTGTCCTGGAGGCGGAGCTGTCAGTAGTGGTGACTGACAGGCTCCGTCGGCCATTTTCTTACGGTGAGTAAGAAGTTGTAACACTGCCTGATCAGGTGCTGTGGCCGGGCCGGCAGGTGGTGGGTGATGGAAGCGCGCCAGGTGGCCGCCGGCCCCTAAAGACATATAAAGGGACCGTCTCAGCGGGAGGTAAATGGCTGGGGAGGCACTGGCAGTGAAGTGAGGTGAGGTAAATGGCTGGGGAGGCACTGGCAGTGATGTGAGGTGAGGTAAATGGCTGGGGAGGCACTGGCAGTGACGTGCGGTGAGGTAAATGGCTGGGGAGGCACTGGCAGTGATGGGCGTCGAGGTAAATGGCTTGGGAGGCACTGGCAGTGATGTGCGGTGAGGTAAATGGCTGGGGAGGCACTGGCAGTGCTGTGCGGTGAGGTAAATGGCTGGGGAGGCACTGGCAGTGACGGGCGGCGAGGTAAATGGCTGGGGAGGCACTGGCAGTGATGTGCGGTGAGGTAAATGGCTGGGGAGGTACTGGCAGTGATGTGCGGTGAGGTAAATGGCTGGGGAGGCACTGGCAGTGATGGGCGGTGAGGTAAATGGCTGGGGAGGCACTGGCAGTGATGTGTGGTGAGGTAAATGGCTGGGGAGGCACTCGCAGTGACGGGCGGTGAGGTAAATGGCTGGGGAGGCGCTGGCAGTGATGTGCGGTGAGGTAAATGGCTGGGGAGGCACTGGCAGTGACATGCGGTGAGGTAAATGGCTGAGGAGGCACTAGCTAGTATCAGAGTCAGAGTTACAGATATATATATATATATATATATATATAACCTGAGGGTACATGTGGACATTATACACAGGTGCAGCAGTATATAGTGCTGGAAATTTGGTGAGTTTTGATCAGAGATGAGCAGATAAGGTAGACAGAGGAGGCAGCGCCTCACCTCCTATACACTTATTACTCCAGAGTTTTGACTATAAATATTATTAAAATAAAACAAAGTAGATATTTATAATATTTTCTTGACATTTTTCTTATAATTTTTATAGTCAAAACTTTGGAGTATACCTAAGTATGACAGGTAAGGCTCTACCTCACCTGCCTCACCTCACCTGCTTCACCTGCCTCACCTCACCTGCCTCACCTTACCTGCCTCACCTCACCTGCTTCACATGCCTCACCTCACCTGCCTCACCTCACCTGCCTCACCTCACCTGCTTCACCTCACCTGCTTCACCTGCCTCACCTCACCTGCCTCACCTCACCTGCTTCACCTGCCTCTCCTCACCTGCTTCACCTGCCTCACCTCACCTGCCTCACCTCACCTGCTTCACCTGCCTCACCTCACCTGCCTCACCTCACCTGCTTCACCTGCCTCACCTCACCTGCCTCACCTCACCTGCTTCACCTGCCTCACCTCACCTGCCTCTCCTCACCTGCTTCACCTGCCTCACCTCACCTGCCTCACCTCACCTGCTTCACCTGCCTCACCTCACCTGCCTCACCTCACCTGCCTCACCTCACCTGCTTCACCTGCCTCAACTCACCTGCCTCACCTCACCTGCCTCACTTTACCTGTTTCACCTGCCTCACCTCACCTGCTTCAACTGCCTCACCTGCTTCACCTCCCTCATCTCACCTGCCTCACCTCACCTCACCTGCCTCACCTCACCTGCTTCAACTGCCTCACCTGCTTCACCTGCCTCACCTCACCTGCCTCACCTCACCTCACCTGCTTCAACTGCCTCACCTGCCTCACCTGCCTCACCTCACCTCACCTGCCTCACCTCACCTCACCTGCCTCACCTCACCTGCTTCAACTGCCTCACCTGCTTCACCTCACCTGCCTCACCTCACCTGACCACACATCACTGGTTAGCACATCGTCTAGCGTGTAGGCATCTTTAGGCTTGTAAACCAGAACATGCTGTGTCCCAACACCCACATGGGGTCTTATTCTTGCTCTGATGCAGGGACGGACATAACACATAGATATTATTATTACGCTACATTTCATATATTTGTCTGGTTTAATAAATGAAGGAAAGCAGCCGGCTACATACTGCATGATGTCCTTTTAGCAATTCAATGTTAATATGTTGCTAAATGTATATAAACCCCAAACATTGATGTCTAAGTTAAAATGATATATGCGCTATACATAGTGCTGAGACTAATTGCTATTGCCTACAATTAGTGAAAGCTATGCTAAATACATGAGGCCTATGCTCCAGCTACTGATGTATAAAATGATACATGAGCTATACACAGTGCTAGGAATGATTGCTATTGTCTAAAGGTTCAGCTACATTATTGTATACCTGAATACCCAGAGTTTCTTTGTATATAGATTGTAAGCTCCTAGGAGCAGGCTCCTCCTCCCCACTGTCTCACAGCCTCTTCTCTAGCACTTCTACGACAGCCGTCACCTTCCCCGCATTATTGTGTATGGAGAATTGTGTTGCTAATTGTTACTTGTGTTCTGTGTATAAGTTGGTTACTGTATTATAATTAGGGGTGTGCACCGGCCACTATTCGTGTTTTGTGTTTTGGTTTTTGGATCTGGATCTTTCTTCGTGTTTTGGATCTGGATTGGTTTTGCCAAAACCACCCTTCCGTGTTTTTGGTTCTGGGTTTTGTGTTTTGGATCTGTATTTTTTTTTTAAAAATCATAAAAACAGCTAAAATCACAGAATTTGTAGGTTTTTCTGCTCCTTTGCTATCATTAACCTCAATAACCTTAATTTCCACTCATTTCCAGTCTATTCTGAACACCTCACACCTCACAATAGTGTTTTTATGTCCAAAAGGTTGCACCGAGGTAGCTGGATGACTATGCTAAGCAACACGAGTGGGCGGCACAAACACGTGGCCCATCTAGGAGTGACACTGCAGTGGCAGACAGGATGGCAGTTAGAAAAACTAGGCCCCAAACTGTACATAATGCAAAGAAAAAAAAGAGGTGCAAGATGGCATTGTCCTTGGGCCCTCCCACCCACCCTTATGTTGTATAAACAGGACATGCACACTTTAACAAACCAATCATTTCAGCGCCAGGTCTGCCACACAACTGTGGCTGAAATGATTGGTTCGTTTGGGCCCCCACAAAACAAGCTGGCAATTAATGTGTCCCTGCACAAACTGGCTCTACGGAGGCAAGATGTCATCCTCCTCATCCACCGATTCCTCACCCTCTTCAGTGTGTACATCCTCATCCTCACAAAGTATTAACTCGTCCCCACTTGAATCCACCACCACAGGTCCCTCTGTACGTTCTGGAGGCTGGTCTCCCTGGAAGAGCTGATAATTCATTTTGATGAACATCATCTTCTCCACATTCTGTGGAAGCAACCTCCTACGCCTTTCGCTGACAAGGTTCCCGGCTGCACTAAACACTCTTTCGGAGTACACACTGGAGGGGGGGCAACTCAGGTAAAATAGAGCCAGTTTGTACAGGGGCCTCCAAATTGCCTCTTTTTCCTGCCAGTACAGGTATGGACTGTCTGACATGCCTACTTGGATGCTGTCACCGATGTAATCCTCCACCATTCTGTCAATGGTGACAGTATCATATGCAGTGACAGTAGACATGTCAGAAATTGTTGCCAGGTCCTTCAGTCCGGACCAGATGTC
This sequence comes from Taudactylus pleione, assembly GCA_031769625.1. Taxonomy (NCBI): domain Eukaryota; kingdom Metazoa; phylum Chordata; class Amphibia; order Anura; family Myobatrachidae; genus Taudactylus; species Taudactylus pleione. Next base: position 262,039 of record JAUIMM010002119.1, read on the forward strand.
CAAACTTGGTCCTGCCTGCTCTGCATAACCGCCAGCGGGTTGCTTAGGATACCTAAGTTTTTTCCTGGCAGCCCCAGTTGCGGGAGAAAATGAAGAAGGAGCGGTTGACGTGTCACGTTCCGCTTCAGCTGACAGTGTGTTCACCAGCAGGTCTTTGCACCTCTGCAGGCTTGTGTTGGCCGGAAAGAGAGACACCACATAGGCTTTAAACCTAAGATCGAGCACGGTGGCCAAAATGTAGTGGTCTGATTTCAACAGATTGACCACCCTGGAATCCTGGCAAAGCGAATGAAGGGCTTCATCCACAAGTCCCTCATGCCGAGCGGAATCGCTCCATCTTAGCTCCTCCTTCACTTTCTCCAGCTGCTTCTGCAAAAGCCTGATGAGGGGAATGACCTGACTCAAGCTGGCAGTGTCTGAACTGACTTCACGTGTGGCAAGTTCGAAGGGCTGGAGAACCTTGCACAACACGGAAATCATTCTCCACTGCGCTTGAGTCAGGTGCATACCCCCTCCTTTGCCTATGTCATAGGTGAATGTATAGGCTTGAATGGCCTTTTGCTGCTCCTCCATCCTCTGAAGCATATAGAGGGTTGAGTTCCTCCGCGTCACAACTTCTTGCTTCAGGTGATGGCGGGGCAGGTTCAAGAGTGTTTGCTGGCGCTCCAGTCTTCGGCACGCAGTCACTGAATGGCGAAAGTGGCCTGAAATTTTTCGGGCCACCCAAAGCGTCTCCTGCACGCCCCTGTCGCTTTTCAGAAAATTCTGCACCACCAAGTTTATTGTGTGAGCAAAACATGGGACGTGCTGGAATTTGCCCAGATGTAATGCCCGCACAATATTGGTGGCGTTGTCAGATATCACAAATCCCCAGGAGAGTCTAAGTGGGGTAAGCCACTGGGCGATGATTTCCCTCAGTTTCTCTAAGAGGTTGTCGGCAGTGTGCCTCTTACTGAAACCGGTGATACACAGCGTAGCCTGCCTTGGAACGAGCTGGCGTTTCTGAGATGCTGCGACTGGTGATGCTGCTGCTGTTGCTGCGTAAGGTGATACATCTACCCAGTGGGCTGTCACAGTCATATAGTCCTTAGTCTGCCCTGTTCCACTTGTCCACATGTCCGTGGTTAAGTGGACATTGGGTACAACGGCATTTTTCAGGACACTGAGGACACTTTTTCTGACGTTTCTGTACAGTCTCGGTATCACCTGCCTAGTGAAGTGGAATCTAGACGGGATTTGGAACCGGGGACACACTACCTCCATCAATTGTCTAAATCCCACTGCACTAATGGTGGATACCGGACGCACGTCTAACACCAACATAGCAGTCAAGGCCTCAGTTATACGTTTTGCTTCAGGATGACTGCTGTCGTACTTCATCCTCCTCGCTAAGGACTGTTGGAGGGTCAATTGTTTAGTAAAAGTAGTGGTGTTCCGACTTCCTCTCTGGGATGATGAACGACTCCCAGCAGCAGCAACAGCAGCAGCGGCAGCAGGAGGCGTAGCAATGCAGGATCCTCCGGAGGAATCCGGGATAGGAGAGTCAGTCATGCCAGTGACATGGCCTGCAGGACTACTTCCGATCCTGACTAAGGAAGAAATTGACGAGGAGGGAGTTGACGGTGTGGTTTGCAGGCACTTGGATACAACAGGACAACGGGATTTAGGTGTCCCTGGACTGCTTACGGTCTTAGCCACAGTTTCTGAACTTGACAGTAACTTATTATGAACGCGCTGCAGGTGCCGTATAAGGGAGGATGTTCCTAGGTGGTTAATGTCCCTACCCCTACTTATTTCACCTTCACATATGGTACACATGGCAAGACAGTTGTTGTCCGGATTTGGATAGAAATATTGCCAGACCAAAGAGGTGGAATGTTTGGTCTTCTGCCCAGGCATGACCGTGATGGGCTTTTTCATCCCACAGACAACAACTGTCTCCCCCGGAGCCTGATTTAAACAAACCACATCACCATCAGAATCCTCCTCGCCAACTTCCTCCTCAGCACCAGCTACACCAGTATCCTCATCCTGTTGTACTTCAACAGTGACATCTTCAATTTGCATATCAGCAAGTGGACTGTGGGTGCTCCTTTCAGCACTTGCAGGGGGCGTGCAAATGGTGGAAAGAGCCACCTCTTCCCGTCCAGTGCTGGGAAGGTCAGGCATCGCAACCACCACCACACTTGGACTCTCCTTGGGGATTTGTGATATCTTCTTAGAAAGCACAGTTCTTCGCTGTGCTTTTGCCAGCTTAACTCTTTTGATTTTTTTTGTGGGAGGAGGGCTTCCATCGTCATGTGAAGCTGAACCACTAGTCATGAACATACTACGGATCGACCTTAGCCGTTCCTTGCCACTCCGTGTCGTAAATGGCATATTGGCAAGTTTACGTTTCTCTTCAGATGATTTAAATGTTTTTTTCAAGGTCATTTTCCTGAACTTTGTCATTTGGGATTGTATGTGCCCTCTATTATGACATTGGGCATCGACCTTGGCAGACGACGTTGATGGCATGTTATCGTCTATGTCATGACTAGTGGCAGCAGCTTCAGCACTAGGAGGAAGTGGTTCTTGATCTTTCTCTATTTTATTTTTATCGGAGAAAGTTTGGTCTTCCAGTTATGTTATATCGATTTGATATATACGTGCGGCTAAACACAGAAAATATTTCTTTATTTTTGCTGGAGAGTAGTGTACTTTGTGGGTTACACCAGCCATTAAGAAATGAGCCAGCCAGCTCTTTACTTATGGGACACAGGCGCACGCTTGGCGCTGCTCCTTTGTTGATGCATGTGCGGCTACTGCGCACACAATCACAAACACAGAAAATATTTTTTTTGGGGGTTTGGACTGGAGTGTACTTTGGGGGTTACAGCACCCTTTAACGGTCAAGCCAGCCGGCCCTTTACTTATGATGACACAGGCACACGCTTGGCACTACTTTGTTGATGCACGTGCGGCTACTGCGCACACAATTCACAAACACAGAAAATAATTTTTTTTTTGGTTTGGACTGGAGTGTACTTTGGGGTTACAGCACCCTTTAACGTTCAAGCCAGCCGGCCCTTTACTTATGACACAGGCGCACGCTTGGCACTACTTTGTTGATGCACGTGCGGCTACTGCGCACACAATTCACAAACACAGAAAATTATTTTTTTTTTGGTTTGGACTGGAGTGTACTTTTGGGGGTTACAGCACCCTTTAACGGTCAAGCCAGCCGGCCCTTTACTTATGATGACACAGGCACACGCTTGGCACTACTTTGTTGATGCACGTGCGGCTACTGCGCACACAATTCACAAACACAGAAAATAATTTTTTTTTTGGTTTGGACTGGAGTGTACTTTGGGGGTTACAGCACCCTTTAACGGTCAAGCCAGCCGGCCCTTTACTTATGACACAGGCGCACGCTTGGCACTACTTTGTTGATGCACGTGCGGCTACTGCGCACACAATTCACAAACACAGAAAATATATTTTTTTTTTGGTTTGGACTGGAGTGTACTTTGGGGTTACAGCACCCTTTAATGGTCAAGCCAGCCGACCCTTTACTTATGACACAGGCGCACGCTTGGCACTACTTTGTTGATGCACGTGCGGCTACTGCGCACACAATTCACAAACACAGAAAATTATTTTTTTTTTGGTTTGGACTGGAGTGTACTTTGGGGGTTACAGCACCCTTTAATGGTCAAGCCAGCCGGCCCTTTACTTATGACACAGGCGCACGCTTGGCGCTACTTTGTTGATGCACGTGCGGCTACTGCGTACACAATTCACAAACACACAAAAAATATTATTTTTTTAGCACTTGGGGGGAGCACCCCTGATTGACAGAGCACCCCCTGGACAACACTACAGCACCCCTTTAGGACTGGGACACTGCACAGGACTTTGGAGTGGACACAGCCCCTATGGAGAACTGACTGCACAACACAGTCCAGCCAGCCCCTATGGACTTTGAAGTAGTGGACACAGCCCCTATTAACAACAGCAGCACAGCACAACACAGCCAGCCCCTATGGACTTTGAAGTAGTGGACAACAGCAGCACTACACTACACTACACTACACTACACAGCCCTAACTCCCACCCTCCCTCTTCACTGTCCACAGCCGAGTGAGAAAATGGCGCCGACGCGGGTACCTTATATAGGATCCAAAATCCGCGAGACCCAGAAGGCGGGATGATGACGTTTTGCCTCGATTTCAGATCCGATTCAGGCGGGAAAAGTCAAGCCTGACTCGGATCGGACTCGGATCGGGGGGTCTCGGGGGGGTTCGGATTTCAGAAATCTGAACCCGCTCACCCCTAATTATAATATAATGTTCTGTGTACCCTTTACTGTATGTACGGCGCTGCGGACCTCTTGTGTCACCCTATAACTACAATGTAATAATAATAATAATATATGAAGCTTCTAATGCTGCGCCAAACTACAAATCACCACGTGGATCACTTGTCTGTACAGGGACGCACTATTGGCTGCATGTGTTCCATAAGCTGCGCGGTAGCACTGTGTCAGTGTTGTGCCTGTGAGGGAGGAGACTGGGAGAGAACTGTGATGTCATCATACAGAGGGCAAGTCAGCACCGTTGTGGTATTTATCTACCTGACAGAAAGACATTTCCAGGGCATACAAGGTATCAGATATAATAAAACTGCAATTGCACAGTGTGATATTGTTGTGTTTATCAGAGTGTGGCTGGAGCCCCCGCACCCCCCACGTAGAGACCGCAGCACTGAAGAGGTTAAATCCTGTGCTGCGGCTCCATAGTTAACTATTTAACCGGCATTAGGCGCTCAGATTTAAATGCGTAATTGACACCAAAGGTTTAAAAATATCTTGTTTAAATGCCGGTATGATGTGCGGCAGCCCCGGACCCTCTCCAGCATCTGAGCCTAAACTATTTTACATGTGCCGTGAGCTGCACCAGGGCACTGTATCTATGTGCACCAGCCCCGGACCCTCTCCAGCATCTGAGGCTAATCTGGTTTACATGTGTGGTGAGCTACATCGGGGCACTGTATCTGAGTGCACCAGCCCCGGACCCTCTCCAGCATCTGAGGCTAATCTGGTTTACATGTGTGGTGAGCTGCACCGGGGCACTGTATCTAAGTGCACCAGCCCCGGACCCTCTCCAGCATCTGAGCCTAATCTGGTTTACATGTGTGGGGTGAAAAAACGGGCGTGGTCACTTAAAAATGGGGCATGTCAACATGACACACCCCTTTATTTTCACACTGAACATTCCTATCCATATGCACCTTAACCCCAGTAGTACCCCTTATACAGTACCCCCAGTATGCAGTTGTGGTCCCTCTTGTGCAGGCCCATAGTAGTGCCCCTTGTACAGTATCCCCAGTAGTGGTCCCCCTTATGCAGTGCCCCCAGTAGCAGTCCCCACAATGCAGTGTGCCCAGTAGCGGTATCCCCTTATGCAGTGCCCTTTATATAGTGCGCCCAGCAGTAGTCCCCCCATGCAGTTTTCCCAGTAGTGGTCCCCTTATGCAGGCACCCAGTAGTGATACCCCCTATCCAGTGCCCCCTGTAGTGGCCCTTCCTATTATTGCCCCCAGTAGTGGTCTCCCGAGTGCAGTGCCTCTACTAGTAGGCCCCTTTTATAATGCCCCCAGTGGTAGTTCCCCCCCAAGTAGTAGTCCCCAGTAGAGGTTCCCCCTCCCGATTAAGTGCCCCCAGTAGTAGCCCCCCCCAGTAGAGGTCCTTCCAATAATGGTGCCCCCACCCCCAGTAGTGGTCCTCCCAGTAGTCGCCACCCCCCTCCCCCGTTCTGCAGATAGGTTCAAAAAAAAATATATGTGTATATATATATATATATATATATATATAAAAACATACTTACCTGAATACACGCTGCTGCTGCTCCAGTCTGTGACGCCACTCCCGCCGCCGCCCGCCACTCCTCCCGGGCTGGCACGCTCAACATTATGGGACAGACGTCATGACGTCATGACGTCAGTCCCATTACCCACTGCAGGAGCGAGACGGAAGTCCGGCTCTTGCAGTGGGTGCTGCAGCAGTCAATGAGAGTCTATCTGATTCTCATTGGCTGCTGTTTAACACACGCATCGCCGCCAGCGCTGGCGGCTATGCGTGTGTTATGCACAGCCTGAGCCCGCCTCATGGCGCTATTGGGCAAGCGCTCAGGTGGAGGGAACGGGCTCAGGTGTGCAGCACAGGACCGACGCTGGAAGCCTAGCGCCGGTCCTGTGTAAATGTGTAGCGCCGACCGCAATCACTGCGGTCGGCGCTACACTTGTGGCTAACTAGGGCGGGCCGGACCGTGGTCCCACGGCGCCCATGGCATGCACCCTGCCCGACCCCCCCTAGTTACGCCACTGGCCCCGGACCCTCTCCAGCATCTGAGGCTAATCTGGTTTACATGTGTGGTGAGTTGCACCGGGCCACTGTATCTAAGTGCAACAGCTGTCACAATCCTGTCTAGTTGTCATCTTTTTGCCTTGAGACTTAACCCTGTCAGCTGCCCCATGGATCTGTGTGTGTAATTTGCCTGGAGGATTTGCTCTGATTATTGCACCTGGCCTCTCCTCTGTCTGTGAGCACTGCTAGCCCTGATTGGAATCACAGGTGTGGTTCTCATTCTCAGAGCTGCAGAGATGATTACTCCCTCTGTATGTTGTACCTTCCACCACTCAGAATGCTACTGCCAGACCACCTGTCCGTATCCACCAATTTCTGCCAGACCCATGGTATATATATCCTCTCCTGATAGCATTCTGGGCCTGAACATCTCGTCTTCCCGTGGTGTATGGTTCATGCTGTTTCTGCATTCAAGTGTATCCCTGAAACCTGCTACAGCAATCACTGGTGCAATACAGAAAACCTGTTGCAGCTATACCTGGCAATCCAGTAAACTTGCTGGCAGCAACCCCCGGTGCGTCCTGAAAACCTGCTACAGCCAAACCTGGCAATCCAGTAAGCCTGCTGACAGCAACCCCTGGTGCATCCCGAAAACCTGCTACAGTAATACCTGGCATCCAGACGTCCTGTTACAGAATACCTGGCCTGTGCTCTGCTGCTAGTCCTACTCCTGGTTGGTCCCTGGCACTCTGTAAACCTGCATCGTGTTACCCTGCCTTGCTTCCTGCTGTGGATCAACTCCTGCCCCTGTTACCTACCTATTCCCTCCCTGAACCTAAAAATCCCAAACCTACCCATTCCTTCCTGAAACCTGTTATTTCCAATTATCCTGTCCAGCCTGCACCTGAGTTCTAGCCTTTGTCATAGTAAATCCAGATTACCGTGTTTAGCCCTCGTCTCAGCATTACCTGACTTCCCTTCAGCCATTATCACATTATTCCAGTCCAGAGTCAAGTTCCAAGCTCATCAGTTCAGTCCACATTATTCCAGTCCAGAGTCAAGTTCCAAGCTCCTCAGTTCAATTCAACAAGTCTTCCTGCCGGTCCCAGTCCGGTTCCTCCAGTTCCTGTCATTTATCATCAAAGGCAGTTTTCACTGCTACACAAGTCTCATAAATAGAGCTATCTACATCACCCATGGTTCCAGTCATGCCGGCCTCCGTTGAAACCCGATCACCACCTGAGACAGGTAACTCACAGACACCAATTGTGACAACAGCCCTGGGCCATCTCCAGCATCTGAGGCTAATCTGGTTTACATGTGCGGTGAGCTGCACCAGGGCACTGTATCTAAGAGCACTGGCCCCGAACCCTCTCCAGCATCTGAGGCTAATCTGGTTTACATGTGCGGTGAGCTGCACCAGGGCACTGTATCTAAGAGCACTGGCCCCGAACCCTCTCCAGCATCTGAGGCTAATCTGGTTTACATGTGTGGTGAGCTGCACCGGGGCACTGTATCTAAGTGCAACGGCCCTGGACCTTCTCCACCGGCAGTGGCAATACCCTGTAGTGTGCCTTGCTGCTGGAACTCTAATACAGGGTAATATTACCCTATTGTGATGTATAGCACTGCAACTAACATTACACTAAACAACAATGAAAATGTTTCCGATGTGACAATAGTTACTTCCAATTGATCTCAGCATGCAAAGAATGAATATGACATTTAAAGCTCTCAGTTAGCTCTGAGTTCCGAGACATAGCCCATGTATGATGATGTAGGGGTATTACTAGTGACGTGGGCAGAATGGAGAGAATCTTACCAACAATCTGCGTTCTGCGCAGAGGGGGCAGGGCCTAATGACCCAATTAAATGAATCGGTTATTTGTCCCCTCCCCTATTCAAATATATGCGATTTACTGGATTACCCACACAAGATACCTGTGGTGCACTGAGTGACAACATAGGGAGCGATTCCACCATGACATCTCAGCAATGGGACAAAGATATCAGGGGAGGTGACAGCGACAAGAGAGGCCCCAGAGGAGGAGTACAAGCGACAAGCAAAGAGAAAGCACCCCCATGTATAGGCCACTATATTACATAGGACTTTCCTATGCTGTATGTGTGTTTCCTATGCTGTATGTTTCCCTATGCTGTATGTATGTTTCCTATGCTCTATGTATGTTTGTTTCCTATGCTCTATGTTTCCTATGCTGTATGTATGTTTCCTATGCTGTATGTATGTTTCCTATGCTGTATGTATGTTTCCTATGCTGTATGTGTGTTTCCTATGCTGTATGTTTCCCTATGCTGTATGTATGTTTCCTATGCTCTATGTCTGTTTCCTATGTTCTATGTTTCCTATGCTGTATGTTTGTTTTCTATGCTGTATGTTTGTTTCCTATGCTCTATGTTTCCTATGCTGTGTGTTTGTTTCCTATGCTGTGTGATTGTTTCCTACGCTGTATGTTTGTTTCCTATGCTGTATGTGTGTTTCCTATGCTGTATGTATGTTTCCTATGCTCTATGTTTCCTATGCTGTATGTTTGTTTCCTATGCTGTGTGTTTGTTTCCTATGCTGTGTGTATGTTTTCTAGGCTGTATGTATGTTTCCTAGGCTGTATGTTTGTTTCCTATGCTGTGTGTTTGTTTCCTAGGCTGTGTGTATGTTTCCTAGGCTGTATGTATGTTTCCTAGGCTGTATGTTTGTTTCCTAGGCTGTATGTTTGTTTCCTAAGCTGTATGTCTGTTTCCTATGCTATATGTCTGTTTCCTATGCTGTATATTTGTTTCCTATGCTGTATGTTTGTTTCGTTTTCTGTTCTTATTTGTGATTAATTGAATTAAAACAACTGTTCTTTATTTTCTATCAAGAAAATATCAGATTATTTTAAAATAGCTTTTCACTATGACTATATTACTAATGTACATACAGTATAGTGCAAGTAGTGTAGCTCAAAAAATAGAGCTAGTAAAAACATTCTGAAATCATTTTATTTTTTCTTGACCTCAAATTAGTAATGTATGACTATTAGTAATGTGTGGCTATTAGTAATGTATGACTATTAGTGATGTATGACTGTTAGTGATGTATGACTATTAGTGATGTATGACTGTTAGTAATGTATGACTATTAGTGATGTATGACTATTAGTGATGTATGACTATTAGTGATGTATGACTATTAGTGATGTATGACTGTTAGTGATGTATGACTGTTAGTGATGTATGACTATTAGTGATGTATGACTGTTAGTAATGTATGACTATTAGTGATGTATGACTATTAGTGATGTATGACTGTTAGTGATGTGTGACTGTTAGTGATGTGTGACTGTTAGTGATGTGTGACTGTTAGTGATGTGTGACTGTTAGTGATGTGTGACTGTTAGCGATGTGTGACTGTTAGTGATGTGTGACTGTTAGCGATGTGTGACTGTTAGCGATGTGTGACTGTTAGCGATGTGTGACTGTTAGCGATGTGTGACTGTTAGTAATGTGTGACTGTTAGTGATGTGTGACTGTTAGTAATGTGTGACTATTAGCGATGTATGACTATTAGCGATGTATGACTATTAGCGATGTATGACTGTTAGTAATGTATGACTATTTTTAGAAAGGAAACAAATTAATAGTATTAATTTGTTGTACAGTGTTATTAGTGCACAATGATATTAGAGGTAGAGTTATTATATTTATGGTAACAGAGACTATATTAATGACATTGGGGCAAGTTGTTCCTGTATGCTCCATTCTATTACACTATAAGGTGCCTGGCTCATCTGCCCTGCCAGCTACAAGCAGGGGTGTCAGGGTTTTCTCTCCCTTCAGATCAGGAGCTACAAGCTAGTAAAAGTGCCCACGTGCAGCTACCCCTTTCTCCACCCACACTGGTCTCTGCCATGGGGGGCAGGCAAGTGGCATGAGCCTCAGGTTATAAATAAGACTGCAGCAGTGGCTGACGGAGAGGGTAAGCAGAGCAGGACCCGGCCAGTGTGTGAGCCCCCACAGAGTGGTCCCTGAACGCCGACTGACACTACAAAGAGGCAGGGAAAGTTATCACAGGGCTTCTGAGAGTGTCAGGAGGGCTTAGTCTGCCCATAGGACTGCTGATTGGTGGATAGGCTGCCTGTCATCATCTCGCACCACCCAGTGACAGCATCAGCCCTATAGCAGGAGACAATATCACGGTTCATCTGACTGGTACTGACACAGCTCTCCCAGCACAGATCCTGCACACTGCCCCTCTCATCTGCAGGGTCATAAGGACCAGCTCCCATCCTAACTCGCTGCTACATGCTCCTTCCTCCCTGTTTACCCCATCTGTGTCACCCCTGTTTGTCTGCCCCTTACCTTTAGAACGTAAGCTCTTACGAGCAGGGCCCTCTACCCTCTTGTGCTTCTCCTTACTATACTGCTTACCCTCTACCAGGGCACCTAACACTTGGCTGCTTACGCTCTGTTGCTTATCTGGGTGTTATGGTCACTAATGTAGCAATGTAAATTATCTATGTCCTTGTCCTATATTGTATTGTATTGTTCTGTAAGTTACTTTTCAAATTATTTGTTTATGTACTATGTAAGGCCCTGCGGAGCACTTGTTGTGCCATATAAATAAAGGATAATAATAATAACTAGAAATATACTATACCTTTACAGTTTCCATCAGCTAGTAATAGAGCTATTACCCAACAGTGGGCAGGCAGCTAACTATAACAGACATTATCCTCACAGTAATCACAATGCAGGGAACCAGCCCACACAGGCAGCACAGAGACCTGAGGTACCGAATAACTAAGTGCACGGAGCCTGCTCATATGTCCGGCATTGTTATTGGATATACTGCAATAGTCTTATTCAGGGAACCGGTTCACATGTCCAGAGTATTACAGTAACGTTATCCTGGAAACCAGCATTTACTCACAGTAAGAATAATAAATGGCTGCAACAGGTAACTGGTAAACTAAATCCCCTAAGAGAGAGGGGACTATCACAGGGACAAAGGACAGATAATAGACTGTCATGTTATTTGTGTGACCCGGGTCATTTAGTTTAAAGGTAATATACCTATACTATAGTATTTCAGTAAATCTGAATGTTAAATGTTTGTGCATCTAGTTATGTAAAGTAATGTTGTAGTGTATCTGTTAGTAAAACATTGTAGAGAGAATTGTCCTATGATTGACTTGTTCCTCAAAGAGCAAAGTTACCTAAAGGGATATTATTTATTTGAGGTGGGAAGTTCGGACATATAAAACTGCTTGTGATAAGTTTAAAACTATTTTAAGTGTTTACAGAGCAGAGCAAACGTTTCTGTTTTAAGAAGTATCCAGTAAGATAAAACTATTAGACTTTAAAGATTGTCGGTCATTGAGTTGGGGGAAAGGTTTCTGAAAGTCTTTGTCTCTCTGAGATTCAGAAAGTGAAAAGGGGAAATCCTTAGAAGAAGAGGCCTATACCTACCATCCGGGAAGAGTAAAGCTACATATACACGTAAAGATTTTCTGTCCAACCATCCAACTAGCTGATTGGTTGGAATGAGAATCTGGTAACGTATGGGAGTAACTGGTGATCAGCAATTTGCTCCTAAATGCCAGAAACCAGATGAAAATGGCGTCAGACAAGTTTGTTAAATGTTTGATCTAAACAATTTGATCTAACAACAGTTTTTGTCCATTTTCCGGCGTTTGGGAGCAAATTGCTGATTGTCATTTACTATCATACGTTACCAGATTCTCATTCCAACCAATCACCTAGTTGGACAGAAAATCTTTGTGTGTACCCAGCTTAAGTCCTTGAAGTTGAATTTGTTAAATTACTAACCGGAGTATTACATGTTCATGTAGTAAGATCGTAGCTGTCTTTGATATTTAGACAAAATTTGATGGAGCGCTTGTTTGAAACAAAAACACAAAATAATGTGGAAACATTATTGAACCATTATTTTGTGTTATTATTTCAAACGTGCTCCACCAAATATTGTCTAGATTTCCATTTTTAGCAGGTAGCAGGTCCGGCTGTTTGGAATATATATTGATTGGCTGATAGGCGCACTTTAAACCGAGAACAGTAACCAAGTGTAAGTATTTTCCCTATTAGCCATTTATCTATCCTGACAGTCAGGTAAATGATTACTAGTAATGCCAATCCTTTAGCTATTACCATGAGAATTCCTGAAAACTATTCTTCTGTTCCCTTGAACCAATTTCACTGATTCAACCACGAAAACCATCCATTACTATAAATACCATACTCTGGATCATTATGTGTCTTCCTAAACTGGTCTTTCAATTTCTTAACTTTCTCCAAGTGTACATATAACGGGTCAGAGAAACTATATATAACTGCAGCACACAGGTCTCACTATCTGACACTTCCCTGTGTAGCTGTGAGATACTCAGGGATCAGCCTAAACTGTCCCAAATCCTGTACCTGGAATTTCAATTCATTAGTAATTATTTCACACTTCAAATATTGTATCTGTAACAGTATTACATAGTCTGGCTAATGCTTCTATATTGTGACCATTCTTTATACTGAGTCTGGATATTGGTAAAGCTAGAAACAGAACTATAACAAGAATGAAGCATAGTATACAGTATATCCTCACAGGCCTTTGTCTGGCTTAGGGCCTAGCAACATATGAGAAACCGAAAGATTACATAAGAAAAGAGGTGTTTTAAACCTCTAGGATGGGGGCCGGCATGTATGCAAATTACTTGTGGGAGTTAGCCTATGGCAAGCAGGGGCGGGTTTGTAACAGGAACATTATATAGTGGGATAAAAGTGTGGGCCAAAGCCTCTTTGTTCCAGATTCCCCACCCTCCCTCCCCTATAAATTTTGGTATGTTGTGGGTTTGGTTTTGGGTGGCGGGAAAGAACGGCAGGTCGCCAGTCCGGGTGCAATTATGATTTAAGGGCGCTCCCTTTGTTGACTGGTAGTTGGCTGTACCAACCTAACGGGGGGCAGTATCACCACCTAAACGGGTGGGAAGTCAAGATGGGGGTGAGCGTTACCTTTTGTTGATGATATGAGTTACATGGTTATGTGTATGCACTCTGGGCGATCTACGCCTGCTATGCCTTTTGTTGTTTGTGTGTGGGCATAGCAGATCTGGCTGATTTCTGGCCGTCCTTTCTTTGCCACCATACATCCTTAAATAAATAATAATTATTATTGCTCCAATAAATCGCCATCAAGTTATCTGCCAAATCCACGTCTCAGTGTCTTTATTTTATGTTAGTATGATAAGTGGTTTGCACACATGACAACACCTCATCCGATAGAAGGTTTAATATCAATTTGTAACAAATTACTCCAACTCCCCTTGTGTAAAGATCTTGCATTATGAGGGGTGTATCTAGGTACTATTTACTGCCCCCTTTACTGCCATGGAGTAGTTAGAAGAACTTTATAAGAACCCTTGTATCTGGGTCCTAGGACTTTTCCTTAGATGCTTCTTTATCACAACCCAATCTCCTGGTTGCAGTTTGTAGGTCCTGCAATTGAATTGGGATCTAGAACATAAGAGAACACCTGGTGGTGGACTTTGATTAGTTTCTATTATATATGCATCACATATTGAATCAAGTCACTATGTCATGTAATAAGTCACTAGTGGTGGGGTGTTGGTAGGTGAGTCGTACCTGTTTCCCTGCAGAAGTCGTCAATCCCGGCCTTTCAAATAGTATTTGACCTGCTACTGCTCTTGGATTCTGTAGTGGTTAGGCAGAGAGATGGGAACCCCCCAAAATCCCCTGACAAGTCACTACACATGTGGACAGTGACAGAATGTTTTATTTTGCCTGAATGGTAGATCACTGTAATGTTAATTCAGTATAAATACACAGTTTAGCAATATGACTTTGTTAACAGTAAACTCAGTTTCACACACAGTATAGTTTAACCTTTAATAATAAGTTATAGCAATTTTATGTAACACCCTCTAAGGGATGGTATTTGTAAATACGCCCCTCTCAGTGTTAGAGCTTGCTTCCTGTTGTAGATATTACATGCCTGAGACCCTGGGATCAGTTTTCAGGTAAAGGAGGGGCTGGAGAGATAGACACGCAGGGGTGGGAAGACTGGGTGTGTAGCTGGCAGAGCAGAGGGATGAGGGGGAGAGAACAAAGGGAGTTGGGAAGAAGAATTTGGGAGAGAGGAGACATCTTTGGGAAGCTTCAGAGCTGGAAGCAGAAATGTAGCCCTCATGCTCCCCTGGCAGGGGGAGATTGGCAGGGCCGTGGTGACTGCCACGATGCCCATCTAACGCCAAAGGAGAAATAGGTCTGGAGTGAGACCACTGAGATAAAGTCTGTGAGAGACCACAGAGAAAGAGCTGGAAGGTTGCAGTGTGAGCCGCTCAGTGAAGTGTTCAGCACCCATGAGACGGGTAAAAGACGCAAGTATATGTGTTGAAGAGATGGGGAAGAGGAATTTCCCAGGAGCTTTTACTGTTAAGGTACCAGAGGAGTCCCTTATGCATAAAAGCCCCCCAGCAGCCATTAAAGGGGGGGTTACTGTGGTAGCAGTGTGGCTATAGGAGCCATTCCTGTAAGATAGGGATGGGCGGCAGCTGAGAGTGTGATAGCTGCAATAGAAAAGTCTGTATAGTGTTGTCCCATGTGAAAGAGAAGGGGAGCAGAGAGAGGCAGACCGGGTATGAGACGCTCTGTATGTTGTCTTAGAAGAGACAAAAGGAGAGGCAGAGTGCAAAAGAAGTTATGTGAGATGTGTGTGAAGCTGTGGAACTACAGGCACCAGCCAGCATAGGGCCAGGTGGACCTGTATGTATGAAGTGGAGAACTACAGGCACCAGCCAGCATAGGGCTAGGTGGACCTGCATGTATAATGTAGAGAACTACAGGCACCAGCCAGCATAGGGCTAGGTGGGACCTGCATGTATGAAGTGGAGAACTACAAGCACCAGCCAGCAAAGGGCCAGGTGGACCTGTGTGTGTAAAATGCAAAGCATTCATTGTGACTGTGCTGGTGATGAAGAGTGTGGTGTAATGTAACCATATCCATAAGATTGTCCTATACCATCTGACATGCCAAGTATCTCAGCTGGAGGGAGAGGAGAAGCTGCTGTAACCATATTCCTGTCCTGTAAAGTCATGTGCAGGAGGAGAGAAATAAAGTGGTTTATTTTTATAAGAGAAGGTCTGACGCCCAAGTTATTCAAAAGAACTGTTGCTGCATGTGCCTATACCTGTATCTATATGTGTGACTGTTATAAAGTCTGCATGGGCAGGGACCCCCTTCTCAGGTATTGCCCACACCCTGGAGAGCTAGCCTGAGGCAATAGGAGGTGTATCACTCCAAATACATCTTTGTATCACACTGCACACTGAAGGGGGGTACATTTACAAAGAACAATACATTGATGATAAATGCTCTAATATCTCACAAATAATCTAACAATCTG
Organism: Taudactylus pleione; assembly: GCA_031769625.1. Lineage (NCBI taxonomy): Eukaryota > Metazoa > Chordata > Amphibia > Anura > Myobatrachidae > Taudactylus > Taudactylus pleione. Next base: position 277,819 of record JAUIMM010002119.1, read on the forward strand.
GCATTACCATTAGGAAATAACAGGAAGTTCTGCAACAGATAGTTTTCCCTTAATGTAGTCTCGCTCAAATAACACATATTGCACCAAAGTCTTAATGTCTGCAGGCAGAAAGCAAAAGACTTCTCACCACACTTTGGACTGGGAATGTCAATGTAATATTACTATTATCCACAAGGTGGTGGCACTGAGATGATATCTTAAATGTATCCAGACTAATGGTCACGTTGCTTTTAATGACTTCCAGATGGTAGTATATATATATATATATATATATATATATATTGTGACACAGTTAGGTTAGGGGGTCCCTCTGCTGGGTAGAGGACTCCTTCCTTACACACACACAGCAGCAGGGAAGCAGCACACCAGTCTGGATGCAAGTACAAGCTGGTCGGCGCCAGTCTTTATTGTACAATGACAGAAATATAAAGAAAACATAAATATAAATCCTAGCCCTGTCGGGGCACTACGTCACAGGTAGTTCCCTCACTACCAGAACCTGGCAGGGCCTAATGCCCTTGCCAGCAACAAAAGCAAAGCACAACACTCACAGTTATGTTTCCAAGTGTCTCTGAGCAAACTCCCTGCCTGCTCTCCCAGGTGAGACAATCAGCCCTCAACACACTAGGCTTATATTGGCCACTCTCAGGTGGAAACCCTAACAACCTGTTACCAGGCTGTGAGAACCAAAACCTGGAGTGGCTGTGGGTGGAGCCCTCCCTCTCCTCTCACCCACAACCCCCAGGTCCCAAACCGGCTTTTCAAAAAGCCGAAACTCAAGCCTGCTACACTGCAGACTTTCTCCTGGGGGTTTAAAACACATAAGACAGGAATCTGGGACAAATGTACCTGCCACAGACTACTTTACCAGTGATCCTATCACATATCTCCCCCCTTTGTTTCGACCTGTGGGGCGGAACAACTGAAGCCCCCAAACAATGAACGCGTGACAATGCATCAGCATTGGCCAGCTGGCTTCCTGGCCTGTGTTCCACTGAAAATTAAAAGTTTGTAACGCCAAGAACCATCTTGGAATTCTCGCATTACTGTCCTTATTTTCAGACATCCACTTCAGAGGGGCATGGTCAGTGATCAATTTGAACTTTCTTCCGACCAAGTAGTACCTGAGAGCCTCTAACGCCCACTTTATGGCCAACGCCTCCTTCTCCACTGTGGCATAGTTTCTCTCATGTACATTCAACTTTCTGCTATGATAGAAAATAGGGTGTTCCTCACCCTCCTTGTTCTGGGACAGGACCGCTCCTATACCTAGTTCTGATGCATCGGTTTGTACTATGAATTCCCTTTCAAAATTAGGAGTCATCAGGACTGGTTGGGAACACAACGCTACTTTCAACTCCTGAAAAGCTTTCTCTGCCTCAGGACTCCATTCTACCATGACTTTTTGTTTGCCTTTGGTCAGGTCAGTCAGTGGGACTGCCATGGTGGCAAAGTTGGGTATAAACCTCCTGTAGTACCCCGTAATTCCCAAGAAGACTCTCACCTACTTCTTATTCAGAAGCCGTGGCCAGTTTTGTATGGCATCAACTTTATTGAGCTGAGGCTTTATCAGGCCTCTGCCAATGGTGTATCTCAGATATTTTACTTACTCCATGCCTAGACAACACTTTTTTGGGTTGGCTGTCAAACCTGCCTTATAGATGGAGTCCAACACTGCTTGTACCCTGGGTAAGTGAGACTGCCAATCAGGACTATGAACGACCACGTCATCCAGATAAGCAGCTGCATACCGTCTATGGGGCCTTAGAATCCTGTCCATCATTCTTTGGAAGGTAGCAGGTGCCCCATGTAGCCCGAAGGGCAACATCTTGTACTGAAACAAGCCCTCTGGCGCTGAAAAAGCTGTCTTTTGTTTGGCGCTCTCGGTTAACGGTACTTGCCAATACCCTTTGGTTAGGTCAAGAGTGGTTAAATACCTTGCCGTCCCTAGTCTCTCAATCAGTTCATCCACTCTTGGCATTGGGTAGGCATCGAATTTTGAAACACTGTTCAACTTTCGGAAGTCATTGCAGAAACGCACACTCCCGTCGGGCTTTGGAATCAACACAATGGGACTTGACCATTCACTATGTGATTCTTCAATAACCCCTAACTCTAGCATATTTTTAATTTCTTTCAACACCGATTCTCTTTGTGCTTCTGGCAACCTATAGGGCTTTAGATTAACTTTAACCCCTGGGTCAGTGATGATGTCATGTTTAATGACCGAGGTTTTCCCAGGTACGTCAGAGAACAGCACCCTATATCTAATCAGAAACTCCTTGACCTCTTGTTGTTGAATTGCCGACAGGGTTTTTGCCACTGTCACTTTGGGAACTAAGGGCCCTGGACTTACTGGAGGGTCTCGGACGGCCGACAGTACCGTTCTATCTTTCCAGGGCTTTAACAGATTTATATGGTATATCTGTTCCGGCTTTCTTTTCCCCGGCTGGTAAACTTTGTAATTGACCTGCCCCAGTCTTTCTAAGATTTCAAAGGGCCCTTGCCATTTAGCCAAAAGTTTATTTTCCACAGTGGGAACCAATACTAACACTCTGTCCCCAGGAGCAAAGCTGCGTAACCGAGCATTGCGGTTGTATACCCTCTGCTGTGCCTGTTGAGCCTGTTCCAGGTGCTCTCTCACTATCGGCACTACCGCAGCAATTCTCTCCTGCATTTGAGAAACATACTCAATCACCGTTTTGTAAGGACTAGACTGCCCCTCCCATGTCTCTTTGGCAATGTCTAGTAACCCCCTTGGGTGTCTCCCATACAACAAGTCGAAGGGTGAAAACCCGGTGGAGGACTGGGGAACTTCTCTTATGGCCAACAATAAATATGGCAATAAGTAGTCCCAATCCCTACCATCCTTGTCGACCACTTTCCTAAGCATGTGTTTTAACGTCTTGTTAAACCTCTCGACCAGCCCATCGGTTTGGGGGTGATAAACCGAAGTTCTTAACTGTTCGATTTTGAACAGGCGGCATAACTCTTTCATGACTTTGGACATAAATGGTGTACCCTGGTCAGTTAGTATCTCCTTAGGTATACCCAGCCTGCTAAAGACATGAACTAGCTCTCTGGCAATGTTCTTGGTTGACGTATTGCGCAACGGGATCGCTTCCAGGTACCTGGTAGCGTAATCCATTATGACCAGAATATACTGGTGTCCCCTGGCAGACTTCATTAAGGGTCCAACCAAATCCATCGCTATTCTTTGAAACGGCACCTCTATGATAGGCAATGGAACTAGTGGACCCTTAAAATGTGGCCTGGGAGCATGATACTGACACTCAGGGCAGGATGCGCAAAAGTCAGATACCTCTTTATGCAGCCTGGGCCAGAAAAACCTCTGCATTATTCGCTCAGTGGTTTTCTCTACCCCTAGATGGCCTGCCGTTATATGACCATGGGCCAGATCCAACACTGTTCTTCTGTAGGCTTTGGGAACTATTAGTTGTTCCACAACATCTTCCCCCTTCCTAGTCACCTGATATAACAAATCCTGACACATTGCCCTGTGGGGATAGGACAAAGGACTATCAGGGTCTACGGGTTTACCATCAACTACTTTTACATTCTCCCTGGCTTTTACCAAAGTAGGGTCATTCAACTGCTCCATGGCAAAGACCTCTCTTCTGACCTCCTAAATCAGGCAGACAATCACCTGGCCCAACAACACTTCCCACCTCAATGGGAGGCACATCAGTTGGCGGGCCACCGTCACGCTCCGCATTCTCTAGTTCACCAATCATAGTAGAAAAAGGGAATAACTCTAACTCAGAAGAAACTCCCTCCTCCACTACATCGACAACCTTCTCAAATGGATCGGGGTTGTTCACTTCTGGAACAAAACGGCTTTCCCACAACTTCCAGAAGTTAGCAAAGTCTCTCCCCAATATTGCATCGTACATCAGACCTTGTACCAAACCTACAGAAACTATAGCAGAACCACATGGTGTCTCGATGTTCACCTCGGCAGTAACATAATATCGAGTATCCCCATGTATGCAGGTCACACCAACAGTTTTCCCTGTATGCCTCAAGGGGTTCACCAGCTCAGCTTTTATAAGTGTCACCAAGCTACCAGAGTCTAACAGTGCCTCTACTCAGTTGCCATCTACAGTGAGTACACACATGTGCTTATCAGTCACAGCCTGCCGGTCAGCCGTACAGGCTATCTGTGCAAAGAAAGACCCCCTGCGGTAGACATGAGCAGTATCACATTGCATAGGTTCAGTTGTAAGTGCACAATTAGCGGCAATATGGCCGAAGCCACCACATCGGAAACACTGAGTCATATTAATGTCTAGTCGTTTACGGGGCAAGAACCTTCCTGGCCTGGCAGGCCTGTCTCCAGGTTCTACACCCTCAGTCTTAGGTACATTCCACCGCCCAGCACCCTTCTCCCCTGGAACAGTCTTACCAGTGTCTGTGGGAGTTCGCCGGTGCGCCATCGGGACTCGGTGGGGCATACTCATCAGCTCCTCAGCCGCCACGTACCTCTCCACCAGATCGACCAACTGGTCCGCGGACTTAGGGTCTGCATGGCTCACCCACTTGCGCAGAGTCGCAGGTAATGATCACAGGTACCGGTCCATCACGACCCTTTCCACGATCTGTGGTCCCGTCAGCGTATCGGGCTGTAGCCATTTTGAGGACAGATGGATGAGGTCATGCATCTGTGAACGTGGAGGCTTGTCCATATGGAACTCCCAGCGGTGGACCCGTTGGGCACGAACAAAGGTGGTGACTCCCAAGTGAGTTAGGATCTCCTGTTTTAGTTTTTTATAGTCCTTGGCATCAGCCAGGCATAAGTCAAAATAGGCCTTTTGTGGCTCCCCAGACAAAAAAGGTGCCACCAGACTTGCCCACTGCTCCTTGGGCCAACTCTCCCTTTCGGCCGTTCTTTCAAATGCGGTGAGATAGGCCTCCACATCATCACCCGAAGTCATCTTCTGGAGGAAGTGACTGGCTCGTACGGAGTGAGTGGTGGTGGGAGGACCAGTACCAACATCTCTGGGCTGGGCGATCAGGTGCTGTACCACCTCTTTTATGGCCTGGCTGTTTTCCGCTAAGGCCCGGCTGGTTTCCTCGATGGCAACCTGTTGTTGTCCCTGGGCTGTCTCCAAGGCTGACAGTTGCACCCTGGTGGATTCCTGCTGAGCCCTGGTAGATTCCTGCAGAGCTCTGGTAGATTCCTGCTGAGCTGCTGTAGCTTGGAGCAGGGCTTTAATAATGTCCTCCATTTTGTCCTGGGGTGTAGGTTGGAAGCTGAACCTTGCCTCTCTGAGCATGGGCTGACGCCTCCTCTATGGGACTCCAAGGACACAGCGTTATTTCCACACTCACAAATTGGGTGTCTGTCCCTTTAATTTTTAAACGGAAAGTTTTCCTCTTGCTGCAACTTCAGTGTGTGTGTGTGGGTGCCCGCATTCTCCACCATATTGTGACACAGTTAGGATAGGGGGTCCCTCTCCTGGGTAGAGGACTCCTTCCTTACACACACACACAGCAGCAGGGAAGCAGCACACCAGTCTGGATGCAAGTACCAGCTGGTCGGCACCAGTCTTTATTGTACAATGACAGAAATATAAAGAAAACATAAATATAAATCCTAGCCCTGTCGGGGCACTAACGTCACAGGTAGTTCCCTCACTACCAGAACCTGGCAGGGCCTAATGCCCTTGCCAGCAACAAAATCACAGCACAACACTCACAGTTAGGTTTCCAAGTGTCTCTGAGCAAACTCCCTGCCTGCTCTCCCAGGTGAGACAATCAGCCCTCAACACACTAGGCTTATATTGGCCACTCTCAGGTGGAAACCCTAACAACCTGTTACCAGGCTGCGAGAACCAAAACCTGGAGTGGCTGTGGGTGGAGCCCTCCCTCTCCTCTCACCCACAACCCCAAGGTCCCAAACCAGCTTTTCAAAAAGCCGAAACTCAAGCCTGTTACACTGCAGACTTTCTCCTGGGGGTTTAAAACACATAAGACAGGAATCTGGGACAAATGTACCAGCCACAGACCACTTTACCAGTGATCCTATCACAATATATATATATATATATATATATATATATGTGTGTGTATAACTGTTCTGTCCTTGATAACTGTATGCAAAGGGAGTAATACCCTGTTCTCTTGGTTATCTGCTAACAGAATATATATATCTCAGTTCTGTTCTTGGATTGAGTTCAAAGAGGTAAAGTATTTCAATTGGGTTAACTGTGCACTATGCAGGCTGTTATTCTGACTAGTTCTTTATACAGCATGAATCCCAAGTCACATACAATGCACACCACTGGTTACTATAGACTGGTAGCTGGTTGCATTGCTTTCTTAAGGTAAATATCCCTTGGTAGCAAAGGGAGGGAAAATAAATCTTGGATAAAGTTCAGTTTATAGTGCAGTTAGGGTTGTTACTCACTGTGCCTTACTGAGTCTTTCAGAATAGTTAATGGGAGCCACAGTACACTTTAGGATATCACTGTGCCTTACTGAGTCTTTCAGAATAGATAATGGGTGGCACAGTACACTTTAGGCTATCACTGTGCCTTACTGAGTCTTTCATAATAGATACTGGGACACACAGTACACTTTAGGATATCACTGTGTCTTACTGAGTCTTTCAAAATAGATCATGGGAGCCACAGTACACTTTAGGATATCACTGTGCCTTACTGAGTCTTTCATAATAGATACTGGGACACACAGTACACTTTAGGATATCACTGTGTCTTACTTTGTCTTTCAAAATAGATAATGGGAGCCACAGTACACTTTAGGATATCACTGTGTCTTACTTTGTCTTTCAAAATAGATAATGGGAGCCACAGTACACTTTAGGATATCACTGTGTCTTACTGAGTCTTTCAAAATAGATCATGGGAGCCACAGTACACTTTAGGATATCACTGTGCCTTACTGAGTCTTCCATAATAGATAATGGGAGCCACAGTACACTTTAGGATATCACTGTGCCTTACTGAGTCTTTCATAATAGATAATGGGAGCCACAGTACACTTTAGCATATCACAGTGCCTTACTGAGTCTTCCATAATAGATAATGGGAGCCACAGTACACTTTAGGCTATCACTGTGCCTTACTGAGTCTTCCATAATAGATAATGGGAGCCACAGTACACTTTAGGATATCACTGTGCCTTACTGAGTCTTTCATAATAGTTAATGGGAGCCACAGTACACCTTAGCATATCACAGTGCCTTACTGAGTCTTTCATAATAGATCATGGGAGCCACAGTACACTTTAGGATATCTCTGTGCCTTACTGAGACTTTCATAATAGATCATGGGAGCCACAGTACACTTTAGGCTATCACGGTGCCATACAGAGTCTTTCATAATAGATCATGGGAGCCACAGTACACTTTAGGCTATCACGGTACCTTACTGAGTCTTCCATAATAGTTAATGGGAGCCACAGTACACTTTAGGCTATCACAGTGCCTTACAGAGTCTTTCATAATAGATCATCGGAGCCACAGTACACTTTAGGCTATAACGGTACCTTACTGAGTCTTTCATAATAGATCATGGGAGCCACAGTACACTTTAGGATATCATTGTGCCTTACTGAGTCTTTCATAATAGATAATGGGAGCCACAGTACACTTTAGGATATCACTGTGCCTTACTGAGTCTTTCATAATAGATAATGGGAGCCACAGTACACTTTAGCATATCACAGTGCCTTACTGAGTCTTCCATAATAGATAATGGGAGCCACAGTACACTTTAGGCTATCACTGTGCCTTACTGAGTCTTCCATAATAGATAATGGGAGCCACAGTACACTTTAGGATATCACTGTGCCTTACTGAGTCTTTCATAATAGTTAATGGGAGCCACAGTACACCTTAGCATATCACAGTGCCTTACTGAGTCTTTCATAATAGATCATGGGAGCCACAGTACACTTTAGGATATCTCTGTGCCTTACTGAGACTTTCATAATAGATCATGGGAGCCACAGTACACTTTAGGCTATCACGGTGCCATACAGAGTCTTTCATAATAGATCATGGGAGCCACAGTACACTTTAGGCTATCACGGTACCTTACTGAGTCTTCCATAATAGTTAATGGGAGCCACAGTACACTTTAGGCTATCACAGTGCCTTACAGAGTCTTTCATAATAGATCATCGGAGCCACAGTACACTTTAGGCTATAACGGTACCTTACTGAGTCTTTCATAATAGATCATGGGAGCCACAGTACACTTTAGGATATCATTGTGCCTTACTGAGTCTTTCATAATAGATAATGGGAGCCACAGTACACTTTAGGATATCACGGTGTCTTACTGAGTCTTTCATAATAGATAATGGGAGCCATAGTACACTTTAGGCTATAACGGTACCTTACTGAGTCTTTCATAATAGATCATGGGAGCCACAGTACACTTTAGGATATCACTGTGCCTTACTGAGTCTTTCATAATAGATAATGGGAGCCACAGTACACTTTAGGATATCACTGTGCCTTACTGAGTCTTCCATAATAGATAATGGGAGCCATAGTACACTTTAGGATATCACTGTGCCTTACTGAGACTTTCATAATAGATAATTGGAGGCACAGTACACTTTAGGCTATCACGGTGCCTTACAGAGTCTTTCATAATAGATCATAGGAGCCACAGTACACTTCAGGATATCACTGTGCCTTACTGAGTCTTCCATAATAGATAATGGGAGCCATAGTACACTTTAGGATATCACTGTGCCTTACTGAGACTTTCATAATAGATAATTGGAGGCACAGTACACTTTAGGCTATCACGGTGCCTTACAGAGTCTTTCATAATAGATCATGGGAGCCACAGTACACTTTAGGCTATCACTGTGCCTTACTGAGTCTTTCATAATAGATAATGGGAGCCACAGTACACTTTAGGATATCACTGTGCCTGCGATCACTGCACCTGCTCCTTCTTTCTCTGTCTCTCTGGGAGTCTCTTACATCATATTGCCGGCTACTTGCTGCCCACTGCGTCCTCTGACCTGGCAGCACAGCTTCCTCACTCCACGGCTTGGCTTCTGGTCACAGCCCTGCAAACAATCCCAGGTGCTGCACTCCTCACAGCCTACTTCTCAGTCCCCTCACACACCAGACATGTGCTCTCTCAGCCAGTCTCAGTCCCCTCACACACCAGACATGTGCTCTCTCAGCCAGTCTCAGTCCCCTCACACACCAGACATGTGCTCTCTCAGCCAGTCTCAGTCCCCTCACACTCCAGACATGTGCTCTCTCAGCCAGTCTCAGTCCCCTCACACACCAGACATGTGCTCTCTCAGCCAGTCTCAGTCCCCTCACACACCAGACATGTGCTCTCTCAGCCAGTCTCAGTCCCCTCACACACCAGACATGTGCTCTCTCAGCCAGTCTCAGTCCCCTCACACACCAGACATGTGCTCTCTCAGCCAGTCTCAGTCCCCTCACACTCCAGACATGTGCTCTCTCAGCCAGTCTCAGTCCCCTCACACACCAGACATGTGCTCTCTCAGCCAGTCTCAGTCCCCTCACACACCAGACATGTGCTCTCTCAGCCAGTCTCAGTCCCCTCACACACCAGACATGTGCTCTCTCAGCAAGTCTCAGTCCCCTCACACACCAGACATGTGCTCTCTCAGCCAGTCTCAGTCCCCTCACACACCAGACATGTGCTCTCTCAGCCAGTCTCAGTCCCCTCACACACCAGACATGTGCTCTCTCAGCCAGTCGCAGTCCCCTCACACACCAGACATGTGCTCTCAGCCAGTCTCAGTCCCCTCACACACCAGACATGTGCTCTCTCAGCCAGTCTCAGTCCCCTCACACACCAGACATGTGCTCTCTCAGCCAGTCTCAGTCCCCTCACACACCAGACATGTGCTCTCTCAGCCAGTCTCAGTCCCCTCACACACCAGACATGTGCTCTCTCAGCCAGTCGCAGTCCCCTCACACACCAGACATGTGCTCTCAGCCAGTCTCAGTCCCCTCACACACCAGACATGTGCTCTCTCAGCCAGTCTCAGTCCCCTCACACACCAGACATGTGCTCTCTCAGCCAGTCTGTCCCCTCACACACCAGACATGTGCTCTCTCAGCCAGTCGCAGTCCCCTCACACACCAGACATGTGCTCTCTCAGCCAGTCTCAGTCCCCTCACACACCAGACATGTGCTCTCTCAGCCAGTCTCAGTCCCCTCACACACCAGACATGTGCTCTCTCAGCCATTCTCAGTCCCCTCACACTCCAGACATGTGCTCTCTCAGCCAGTCTCAGTCCCCTCACACACCAAACATGTGCTCTCTCAGCCAGTCTCAGTCCCCTCACACACCAGACATGTGCTCTCTCAGCCAGTCTCAGTCCCCTCACACACCAGACATGTGCTCTCTCAGCAAGTCTCAGTCCCCTCACACACCAGACATGTGCTCTCTCAGCCAGTCTCAGTCCCCTCACACACCAGACATGTGCTCTCTCAGCCAGTTTCAGTCCCCTCACACACCAGACATGTGCTCTCTCAGCCAGTCGCAGTCCCCTCACACACCAGACATGTGCTCTCAGCCAGTCTCAGTCCCCTCACACACCAGACATGTGCTCTCTCAGCCAGTTTCAGTCCCCTCACACACCAGACATGTGCTCTCTCAGCCAGTCTGTCCCCTCACACATCAGACATGTGCTCTCAGCCAGTCTGTCCCCTCACACACCAGACATGTGCTCTCTCAGCCAGTCTCAGTCCCCTCACACACCAGACATGTGCTCTCTCAGCCAGTCTCAGTCCCCTCACACACCAGACATGTGCTCTCTCAGCCAGTCTCAGTCCCCTCACACACCAGACATGTGCTCTCTCAGCCAGTCTCAGTCCCCTCACACACCAGACATGTGCTCTCTCAGCCAGTCTCAGTCCCCTCACACACCAGACATGTGCTCTCTCAGCCAGTCTCAGTCCCCTCACACACCAGACATGTGCTCTCTCAGCCAGTTTCAGTCCCCTCACACACCAGACATGTGCTCTCTCAGCCAGTCGCAGTCCCCTCACACACCAGACATGTGCTCTCTCAGCCAGTCGCAGTCCCCTCACACACCAGACATGTGCTCTCTCAGCCAGTCGCAGTCCCCTCACACACCAGACATGTGCTCTCTCAGCCAGTCTCAGTCCCCTCACACACCAGACATGTGCTCTCTCAGCCAGTCTCAGTCCCCTCACACACCAGACATGTGCTCTCTCAGCCAGTCGCAGTCCCCTCACACACCAGACATGTGCTCTCTCAGCCAGTCGCAGTCCCCTCACACACCAGACATGTGCTCTCTCAGCCAGTCTCAGTCCCCTCACACACCAAACATGTGCTCTCTCAGCCAGTCGCAGTCCCCTCACACACCAGACATGTGCTCTCAGCCAGTCTCAGTCCCCTCACACTCCAGACATGTGCTCTCTCAGCCAGTCTGTCCCCTCACACACCAGACATGTGCTCTCTCAGCCAGTCTCAGTCCCCTCACACACCAGACATGTGCTCTCTCAGCCAGTCTCAGTCCCCTCACACACCAGACATGTGCTCTCTCAGCCAGTCTCAGTCCCCTCACACACCAGACATGTGCTCTCTCAGCCAGTCGCAGTCCCCTCACACACCAGACATGTGCTCTCAGCCAGTCTCAGTCCCCTCACACTCCAGACATGTGCTCTCTCAGCCAGTCTGTCCCCTCACACACCAGACATGTGCTCTCTCAGCCAGTCTCAGTCCCCTCACACTCCAGACATGTGCTCTCTCAGCCAGTCGCAGTCCCCTCACACACCAGACATGTGCTCTCTCAGCCAGTCGCAGTCCCCTCACACACCAGACATGTGCTCTCTCAGCCAGTCTGTCCCCTCACACACCAGACATGTGCTCTCTCAGCCAGTCTCAGTCCCCTCACACTCCAGACATGTGCTCTCTCAGCCAGTCGCAGTCCCCTCACACACCAGACATGTGCTCTCTCAGCCAGTCGCAGTCCCCTCACACACCAGACATGTGCTCTCTCAGCCAGTCTCAGTCCCCTCACACACCAGACATGTGCTCTCTCAGCCAGTCTCAGTCCCCTCACACACCAGACATGTGCTCTCTCAGCCAGTTTCAGTCCCCTCACACACCAGACATGTGCTCTCTCAGCCAGTTTCAGTCCCCTCACACACCAGACATGTGCTCTCTCAGCCAGTCGCAGTCCCCTCACACACCAGACATGTGCTCTCTCAGCCAGTCGCAGTCCCCTCACACACCAGACATGTGCTCTCTCAGCCAGTCTCAGTCCCCTCACACACCAGACATGTGCTCTCTCAGCCAGTCTCAGTCCCCTCACACACCAGACATGTGCTCTCTCAGCCAGTCTCAGTCCCCTCACACACCAGACATGTGCTCTCTCAGCCAGTCTGTCCCCTCACACACCAGACATGTGCTCTCTCAGCCAGTCGCAGTCCCCTCACACACCAGACATGTGCTCTCTCAGCCAGTCTCAGTCCCCTCACACACCAGACATGTGCTCTCTCAGCCAGTCTCAGTCCCCTCACACACCAGACATGTGCTCTCTCAGCCAGTCTCAGTCCCCTCACACTCCAGACATGTGCTCTCTCAGCCAGTCTCAGTCCCCTCACACACCAAACATGTGCTCTCTCAGCCAGTCTCAGTCCCCTCACACACCAGACATGTGCTCTCTCAGCCAGTCTCAGTCCCCTCACACACCAGACATGTGCTCTCTCAGCAAGTCTCAGTCCCCTCACACACCAGACATGTGCTCTCTCAGCCAGTCTCAGTCCCCTCACACACCAGACATGTGCTCTCTCAGCCAGTTTCAGTCCCCTCACACACCAGACATGTGCTCTCTCAGCCAGTCGCAGTCCCCTCACACACCAGACATGTGCTCTCAGCCAGTCTCAGTCCCCTCACACACCAGACATGTGCTCTCTCAGCCAGTTTCAGTCCCCTCACACACCAGACATGTGCTCTCTCAGCCAGTCTGTCCCCTCACACATCAGACATGTGCTCTCAGCCAGTCTGTCCCCTCACACACCAGACATGTGCTCTCTCAGCCAGTCTCAGTCCCCTCACACACCAGACATGTGCTCTCTCAGCCAGTCTCAGTCCCCTCACACTCCAGACATGTGCTCTCTCAGCCAGTCTCAGTCCCCTCACACACCAGACATGTGCTCTCTCAGCCAGTCGCAGTCCCCTCACACACCAGACATGTGCTCTCTCAGCCAGTCTCAGTCCCCTCACACACCAGACATGTGCTCTCTCAGCCAGTCTCAGTCCCCTCACACACCAGACATGTGCTCTCTCAGCCAGTCTCAGTCCCCTCACACACCAGACATGTGCTCTCTCAGCCAGTCTCAGTCCCCTCACACACCAGACATGTGCTCTCTCAGCCAGTCGCAGTCCCCTCACACACCAGACATGTGCTCTCTCAGCCAGTCGCAGTCCCCTCACACACCAGACATGTGCTCTCTCAGCCAGTCGCAGTCCCCTCACACACCAGACATGTGCTCTCTCAGCCAGTCTCAGTCCCCTCACACACCAGACATGTGCTCTCTCAGCCAGTCTCAGTCCCCTCACACACCAGACATGTGCTCTCTCAGCCAGTCGCAGTCCCCTCACACACCAGACATGTGCTCTCTCAGCCAGTCGCAGTCCCCTCACACACCAGACATGTGCTCTCTCAGCCAGTCGCAGTCCCCTCACACACCAGACATGTGCTCTCTCAGCCAGTCGCAGTCCCCTCACACACCAGACATGTGCTCTCAGCCAGTCTCAGTCCCCTCACACTCCAGACATGTGCTCTCTCAGCCAGTCTGTCCCCTCACACACCAGACATGTGCTCTCTCAGCCAGTCTCAGTCCCCTCACACACCAGACATGTGCTCTCTCAGCCAGTCTCAGTCCCCTCACACACCAGACATGTGCTCTCTCAGCCAGTCTCAGTCCCCTCACACACCAGACATGTGCTCTCTCAGCCAGTCGCAGTCCCCTCACACACCAGACATGTGCTCTCAGCCAGTCTCAGTCCCCTCACACTCCAGACATGTGCTCTCTCAGCCAGTCTGTCCCCTCACACACCAGACATGTGCTCTCTCAGCCAGTCTCAGTCCCCTCACACTCCAGACATGTGCTCTCTCAGCCAGTCGCAGTCCCCTCACACACCAGACATGTGCTCTCTCAGCCAGTCGCAGTCCCCTCACACACCAGACATGTGCTCTCTCAGCCAGTCTGTCCCCTCACACACCAGACATGTGCTCTCTCAGCCAGTCTCAGTCCCCTCACACACCAGACATGTGCTCTCTCAGCCAGTCGCAGTCCCCTCACACACCAGACATGTGCTCTCTCAGCCAGTCGCAGTCCCCTCACACACCAGACATGTGCTCTCTCAGCCAGTCTCAGTCCCCTCACACACCAGACATGTGCTCTCTCAGCCAGTCGCAGTCCCCTCACACACCAGACATGTGCTCTCTCAGCCAGTCTCAGTCCCCTCACACACCAGACATGTGCTCTCTCAGCCAGTCGCAGTCCCCTCACACACCAGACATGTGCTCTCTCAGCCAGTCTCAGTCCCCTCACACACCAGACATGTGCTCTCTCAGCCAGTCTCAGTCCCCTCACACACCAGACATGTGCTCTCTCAGCCAGTCTCAGTCCCCTCACACACCAGACATGTGCTCTCTCAGCCAGTCTCAGTCCCCTCACACACCAGACATGTGCTCTCTCAGCCAGTCTCAGTCCCCTCACACACCAGACATGTGCTCTCTCAGCCAGTCTCAGTCCCCTCACACACCAGACATGTGCTCTCTCAGCCAGTCGCAGTCCCCTCACACACCAGACATGTGCTCTCTCAGCCAGTCTCAGTCCCCTCACACACCAGACATGTGCTCTCTCAGCCAGTCTCAGTCCCCTCACACACCAGACATGTGCTCTCTCAGCCAGTCTCAGTCCCCTCACACACCAGACATGTGCTCTCTCAGCCAGTCTCAGTCCCCTCACACACCAGACATGTGCTCTCTCAGCCAGTCTCAGTCCCCTCACACACCAGACATGTGCTCTCTCAGCCAGTCTCAGTCCCCTCACACACCAGACATGTGCTCTCTCAGCCAGTCTCAGTCCCCTCACACACCAGACATGTGCTCTCTCAGCCAGTCTCAGTCCCCTCACACACCAGACATGTGCTCTCTCAGCCAGTCGCAGTCCCCTCACACACCAGACATGTGCTCTCTCAGCCAGTCGCAGTCCCCTCACACACCAGACATGTGCTCTCTCAGCCAGTCGCAGTCCCCTCACACACCAGACATGTGCTCTCTCAGCCAGTCTCAGTCCCCTCACACACCAGACATGTGCTCTCTCAGCCAGTCTCAGTCCCCTCACACACCAGACATGTGCTCTCTCAGCCAGTCTCAGTCCCCTCACACACCAGACATGTGCTCTCTCAGCCAGTCTCAGTCCCCTCACACACCAGACATGTGCTCTCTCAGCCAGTCTCAGTCCCCTCACACACCAGACATGTGCTCTCTCAGCCAGTCTCAGTCCCCTCACACACCAGACATGTGCTCTCTCAGCCAGTCGCAGTCCCCTCACACACCAGACATGTGCTCTCTCAGCCAGTCTCAGTCCCCTCACACACCAGACATGTGCTCTCTCAGCCAGTCTCAGTCCCCTCACACACCAGACATGTGCTCTCTCAGCCAGTCTCAGTCCCCTCACACACCAGACATGTGCTCTCTCAGCCAGTCTCAGTCCCCTCACACACCAGACATGTGCTCTCTCAGCCAGTCTCAGTCCCCTCACACACCAGACATGTGCTCTCTCAGCCAGTCTCAGTCCCCTCACACACCAGACATGTGCTCTCTCAGCCAGTCTCAGTCCCCTCACACACCAGACATGTGCTCTCTCAGCCAGTCGCAGTCCCCTCACACACCAGACATGTGCTCTCTCAGCCAGTCGCAGTCCCCTCACACACCAGACATGTGCTCTCTCAGCCAGTTTCAGGGTCCTTCTCACTCCTCCCCTTTTTGTTCCAGTGTTTAGTCTAAGCTCACTAGTGAAGCACACACTGCCAGATCTCCTGGGTCCTAGTGCACCTCCTCACTTCAGTTCCAGGACATTCTCCAGCTCAGGGCAACATACAAATGTCTACAAATATGGGGGTCTTTACAGGGTATCACACTCATATTGTAACTGTTGTAGGAAGTCACATCCTATTCTAACAGCTATACTAGCTAGTATTCCATAAGCTATAAACCTTTGTTTCACACTGGGAATGTTCTTGACTAACAACCATATTATAAATAAACATTCTAACAAACTTTTTATAGTTCAATTTAACTGTATAATTCAGTCTTTATACTGTATTATTGCTTTGGAGCTTATATTTCCTCAGATTCTCCAACATACATTCTAAAAATGTTTTCAGTAAATGTGTACCTCTGTCACTCTATTACCTCAGGTGCTTTATATGTATGTATTACTTCTGTGATTAATTTATTTTTTTCCTATTGTTCCTTTGTGTTTGTTATTTTGCAAAACCATAATAAATTTGACAACAGGTCTGAGCATAGAACATACCCAACACTGACTGGATGAAAACAATCTTTAGTTTCTGGAAGGAATAACATATCTGTGAGGTATTCTTTTCTTTCTTCTTTGTCTAGTACCTTGATCACTTCCCCCCCCCCCCCCCCCCCCTGGGCTGTGCATCAATTAAGTATAGGCCTATGCAGCCTAACTGAAGCCTGGGGCTATCCAGTGCTTCTTGGCTGTTTTTACCATGGCATCTCTAAACTGATGAGCAGGGCACCGAGAGAGGGGGAGCAGGTAGAGATTACCCGGGCCCCGGGCTTCCTGTGGGGGGGCCCAGGTCCGGCACCACCCCCCCTCCCTGACAGCAGCCCAGCACACAGCGTATGTGCTGTCTCCTATGCCTGTGGGATGGAGTGATCATACTGAACACGCCCCCCTGGCTTTGAGCAGGGCTGAGGGGGCTCAGAGCACCCCCCCTCCCCATCGCACAGCGCCGCTTCACCGCTTTGCATCGCTGCAAAGCTTTTTTTTTTGGGAAGTGGGCGAAGATTAGGCCACGCCCCCTGTTACCCATCCCACTGCGGCTCTTGGCGGTCCTAGTGATGAGTGCTTCCATGAAGTATTTGGGCTCAGACTGGGCACGTGGCAGACAGAGACCATCCATCAATCACCTGACCTGAAGCCGTGCACTTAGCCTTTTCTAAGTTTCTACTTCTTTCTAAGCAACCTGTAACTGCAGGTCCAATGTCTCTGGTGTTATGGCCACCAGTATCAAAATATGATGGTACGGGTTTTACTGCAGCCTATCTGGCCAACTTGGTTTGATAGGACATTGCCTCTTACTTCTGGGGTATATTCTCTGGTATGTGCTTTTAACCTTAATTAAAACTAAATTTGTATGCATTTGAAAAGCAGCAAATACAAAATTTAATACAATCTACATAATCTCTGTATAACTTACAATAACATGTCCTATCAAAAAAGATTTAATTAAGCAAAACAATCATAATTATTAAAGAAAAAATGGAAAATAAGAAAAAATTAAGCATAGTTTTCATCCTCCTGTGTCTTACTAGTGTCCTGTGCTGGCTGAATGATATATTTTCTTATGTGTTGCTGCTGGAATTTCTGTTCGTATCTCCCCACACGAGCACTATCACCCTGCAATACGCTCCCTCCCTCCTCTTGAATCCTTCAGAAGAAGTGACACCTGGATTCAAGACTATACACGTGAGGGCTGCTGCAATGTGGCAGAGCTAATACTGGAGCTGATATTTATTTATTTACAGTTTCTTATATAGAGCAGCATATTCCATTGCGCTTTACAATTGTAAACATTAATAGAACAAAACTGGGTTATAACATACAGATATATAGGTAGGAAGGCCCTGCTCGCAAGCTTACAATCTATAGGGAAATAGGCATTGATACACAAGGATAGGTGCTAAATATTGCATTTTGGTCCAGCCAGAATGCAGAGTTTCTTGGTTGGCTGCATGATCCAGTCACACAGGAATGTCGACCAAATGTCATAAGGATGTGAGAGGAAGACGATGTGTGAGATTGTGTGTGGACTGTAAAAAGGGGATGTAATTAGATATGGAAGTTATGAAGGTTATGTGGGAGGTTCTGGAATTTGATCAGCTTGCCTGAAGAGGTGAGTTTTCAGGGATCGCTTGAAGGATTGGAGACTAGAGGAAAGTCTTATTGTGCAAGGTAGTTCATTCCATAGAGTGGGTTCAGCATGAAGAAAGTCCTGTAACCATGAATGGGAGCAAGTAATGCATGGGGATGAGAGATGCAGATCTTGTGCTGAGCGGAGAGGTCGGGTTGGGAGATATTTTGAGATGAGTGAAGAGATGTATGTTGGTGTGGTTTGGTTAATAGCCTTATGTGTAAGTGAAAGTATTTTGTATTGAATACGGTAGAAAACCGGCAACCAATGGAGGGACTGACAGAGCGGGGAAGCAGACGATGAACCTTTGGCAAGGAATATAAGCCTTGCAGCTGCATTCATAATGGATTGTAATGGTGATAGCCTGTTTTTGGGAAGACCAGTAAGGAGGCTATTGCAATAGTCAAGACAGGAAATAATAAGTGCATGGATTAGAGTTTTTGCAGGTTTGTGCTGATATGTGGTTTTTAAATTCCTGTTGTTCTGTGAATAGCAATGATCTTTGCTGCCTATCAGCTTTAAGTGATAAGACCTAAAAATCCTCTCAATTGTTTAAATGTCTTTGGTACAGGCACTTTTTGAATGCCTTGTTTCCTTTCCTCCTTGGGATCCGGACACACCCTCCCGGCCAGGTCAGCCTGGGGCTTTTGGACCAAAATTGTTTTTCCTGTCTGTATTACCTATCCCTAGCATTCTCTACTATTGATCTGAGAATCTTAACCAAATCAGTCAGAGGCATACAAGAGCACCTGGCATGTTTGAAGAAGTGTCAGTCATTCTGGTTGCACGCCAGTAAGCAAAATTAGTTTCAACATCTGAACATGTCCTGGGTGATAGTATCGATCCTTTCATTTGTGTCTCATCCTGACACTAGTTTATAGTTATAAAATTTTTAAATAACACCTTTAAGGTGACCAATATATACCCAAGAACTGACTTCAGGACAGAACGTTAGGGGCTACAGATACCAGGAGATCCAAAAGATTGTTTTTATTCACCCGGGAATTTGTCCTGGCATCTCCATCCCCAGAACACGCCCTGATGTCTGTCCAGTGGTCAAATCTGCTGGGCATCTCAGTGGGACCTCCAGGTTGTCAAATCTGTCCATTAACTATGGTTAACGGATTGAGTTCTTGGTCAGCCTCAGTGCTGCGATCGATCGGAGAGAAGAGCCTGGACACCAGTGTGTGTGACCACAAGCATCTCCTCTCTGTCTTTAATGATCCAAGTGCACAAATTTATACACTCCAATCTGTTCACGAAAATACTAAAGTTGTTCATTAACTGCAGTGAAACTGATGAGCTGGATGAAATTCTAGAGTAAGCATTTGAATAACCCCTTCCTTCCCTGCACATCACTTCTGTATATGTGGCATTTGTACAGTACATACTTAAAAACAAAATGGATTTGTGTTCTGTACAAAATGGCTTCTATACTTCCACAACTTACATAAAACACATAACAAACGTTTATTGAGGAACAGCATAGGAAATACAGAACAGAACGTTATTGCCCAGTTAATGATAGTGCAGAGACATATAAATATATAAATATAACAACTAAAGGAGAATATAATGCTATCCTGATCAGTAGTAGGGTGTTTGTTAGATAAAGATTCAGTGTATTAAATAAGTTAGTGAATAACCTAAAGCACTGTATAGCTGTGTTACATCGTTGTGTTATAATTGCATTAGCAGCACATATGGTGTAACATTAGCATTACTGAGTCACAGCAGTGAGGTCATGGGCTTGATTCCCACTGCGGCCCTAACTGTGTGGAGTTTGTATATTCTCCCTGGGCTTACGTGGGTTTCCTACGGGTACTCTGATTTCCTTCCACACTCCAAAAATATACTGGAGATCAATTGGCTCCCAACAAAAATTAACCCTATTGTGTATGTGAGCATGTGGTAGGGAACACTGAGTGTAAGCTCCACTGGGGCAGGGATAGATGTGAATGGCCAAATATTCTCTCTGTAAAGTGCTGCAGAATATGTGTGCGCTATATAAATAACTGGTAATAATAATAATAATAGTGCCGTCACCATTATGTGATTTAACAGCATCAATGGTACAAATAATTCACATTTTTTCTGCTTATACAGCTAGTGAATAATTGTGCATAACCCCTATTTGTATATCCAGACAGTCCCTGATACTTATTTTAAAAAATATTTTTCTGTTTATTATTTTAATATTTCACCTATTTATGAGTTATAAGTGAACGTTATAATTTTATATGGAATTCAATAAAGGTTATATTATATCTGTGTGACCAGTGCACAGCATCACTGTCCTTGTTTGTTGATACCTGATATCTATATATAGTGGGTGGCACTGCTTCAGTGGGTAACTAATACATTGAAATTTATATTGAGTATTGAAGAGAAGGTCACTGACTGGGGCAATTGTCTCTCCTTTGCCAATTGCTGGGTTCTTACTACTTCTGCCCCATCAGGCTGGGCCAGGATGACCGATGCCCCTCTCACAGCTTCTACCGGATGCTTGGTAATTAATTCTCTGACTGTGGCAGACAGAGTGTTGGGGGGAGGAGCTGCTCTCCCAGGACTTCGGGTTGAGGAACCGGCCATCGTCCCTTTTGCCATTTGGCAGTAGAGCCATGGTCAGCTCGCTGTGCTCCCGGTGTGTTCCTTCTGCCCCAGCCAGCTCATAAGCTTTTCTATCACTTGTTTGTGTGTCTGTGTGGCTCCTAGGGGTATGGTAGAGGGACCAACAATATCCTTACCTCTCTCCTTGGCCACACTCCCACTGTATTCATTCTCTTACCGATGTACTGGCAACAATGGCAATGGCTTTAATTTTGGTTGGGCTTTGACATTCATCCTAGTGTCTCAGGCTTGCTGGGAAGTGTAGTTATCAGCACCAAGGCTGCCTGACCACCCGGTACTGCTAGAAGGTCCTCCTCTAATGGTAATCAAACCACCCTGACAGGAGAACTGGGACAGGGGGTTACTCATAAAACGCTTGCCAGGACTACTTCTGTCTCATGTTATTGTTTGAGGTCTAGGTTTGGATGGGGGTATGATGCACTAAGCAGGTTCAAAGAGGGGGAGATAATTCCATAAATGTAACAGAAATTCTTCATCACGCACATCAGATTTATATCATCACATCACAGTCACAGCTATCTTCCTCTTCATCATCCTTCAGCTGACGAACCATATGCTAGACGCTTTTGCTCTTTGTAATACAGGTGATCCTGGAATAAACAGAAAAACATCACCAGGAATTAGCATTTTCTATTTTGGCATTTTCCAAAAAGAATAGTAGAGTTCACTGGGATCCAGTAACACTTGTGATGTCACTCACTCCGAGGGATCTCATTGGCTGCATGAATGTGAATATGGTCATTGATCTGAGTACTGTGTCTCCCTCTATCCCAGCGGAATTATATCCGAGTTATTGGGAGCAGAGACGGAGGGCCTCATTCACAGTCAGACGTATTGCTGATGATGGACGCAGATGAGTGATTTTTTTTACTTCTGTGCATGAGTGCGGTACCCTTGGGCTGACCACACTGTGTAATAAGCAGCTACTGTATGGGGGCATTAATTTATTGTATTAAAGGGGACTGTTTGTATTTAATGTAAAATATTGGACTCTGCACATGCTAATAGTTTTGTGGTAATACACAAGTTATTGCTGCCCCACTTCAATGGCAAGCACCATAAGACTCTTAATAGGATCAGATATTTCTAGATGCCTGGCATGCTATGCACGGCCAGGGCTGGCAACAGAAATCTTGGGGCCCGGTACAGTCATGTTTTTGGTGCCCCCTATCCCCTCCCAGTAGGTACATGCAGGTCAGCAGTTGGCTTATCCCGTGTCTCTCCAGCCTCATTCCCAACTGTGCCTCAGCCTTATCCTCACCTGTGTTGCACCAGCCTCAACCCTCATCACTCCAGTAACATCCCTGTCTCCAGCCTCATCCCCTGTATCCCTCCATCTGCAGCCATCCACTCATATCTCCTATATCTCTCAGCATCATTATCCCCATCAATGTCTCTCAGCTTTATATGTCTCTCAGATTCATTTCCAAGCACCCGTGTCTCTCATCTTCATTTTTCCCAGGCCCTGTGTCTCTCAACTTGATTTCCCCCTACCCTGTGTCCCCCTTCTCTTCCTCAGCCAGTGTCTGTAACACCCCCTCAGCCCCTGCATCACTCGGCTTCATATTCCTTAGTCCATGTCTCTCGGTTTCATTTTTCCCATACCTTGTGTCTCTCAGGTGGATTTTCCCCAGCCCTGTGCCCCCTCTTCCTGTCACACACACCCCTCTTCCCCAGCCTGTGTCTGTAACACACCCCTCTTCCCCAGCCCATGTGTCTGTCACACACCCCTCTTCCCCAGCCCCTGTGTCTGTCACACACCCCTCTTCCCCAGCCCCCGTGTCTGTCACACAACCCTCTTCCCCAGCCCCCGTGTCTGACACACACCCCTCTTCCCCAGCCCCTGTGATGTCATACACACCCTCTTCCCCAGCCGCTGTATCTGTCACACACCCCCTCTTCCCCAGCCCCTGTATCTGTCACACACCCCTCTTCCCCAGCCACTGTGTCTGTCACACCTCCCCTCTTCCCCAGCCCCTGTGTCTGTCACACCGCCCCTCTTCCCCAGCCCCTGTGTCTGTCACACACCCCTCTTTCCCAGCCCCCGTGTCTGTCACACACCCCTCTTCCCCAACCCCCATGTCTGTCACACACCCTTCTTCCCCAGCCCCTGTGTCTGTCACAAACCCCTCTTCCCCAGCCCCTGTGTGTGTCACACCTCCCCTCTTCCCCAGCCCCTGTGTATGTCACACACCCCTTTTCCTCAGCCCCTGTGTCTGTCACACACTCCTCTTCCCCAGCCCCTGTGTCTGTCACACACCCCTCTTCCCCAGACCCTGTGTCTGTCACACACCCCTCTTCCCCAGCCCCTGTGTCTGTCACACACCCCTCTTCCCCAGCCCCTGTGTCTGTCACACACCCCTCTTCCCCAGCCCCTGTGTCTGTCACATACCCCTCTTCCCCAGCCCCTGTGTCTGTCACACACCCCTCTTCCCCAGCCCCTGTGTCTGTCACACACTCCTCTTCCCCAGCCCCTGTGTCTGTCACACACCCCTCTTCCCCAGCCCCTGTGTCTGTCACACACCCCTCTTCCTCAGCCCCTGTGTCTGTCACACACCCCTCTTCCCCAGCCCCTGTGTCTGTCACACACTCCTCTTCCCCAGCCCCTGTGTCTGTCACACACCACTCTTCCCCAGATCCTGTGTCTGTCACACACCCCTCTTCCCCAGCCCCTGTGTCTGTCACACACCCCTCTTCCCCAGCCCCTGTGTCTGTCACACACCCCTCTTCCCCAGCCCCTGTGTCTGTCACACACCCATCTTCCCCTGCCCCTGTGTCTGTCACACACTCCTCTTCCCCAGCCCCTGTGTCTGTCACACACTCCTCTTCCCCAGCCCCTGTGTCTGTCACACACCCCTCTTCCCCAGCCCCTGTGTCTCACACACCCCTCTTCCCCAGCCCATGTGTCTGTCACACATACCTCTTCCCCAGCCCCTGTATCTGTCACACACCCCTCTTCCCCAGCCCCTGTGTCTGTCACACACCCCTCTTCCCCAGCCCCTGTGTCTGTCACACACCCCTCTTCCTCAGCACCTGTGTCTGTCACACACCCCTCTTCCCCAGCCCCTGTGTCTGTCACACACTCCTCTTCCCCAGCCCCTGTGTCTGTCACACACCCCTCTTCCCCAGACCCTGTGTCTGTCACACACCCCTCTTCCCCAGCCCCTGTGTCTGTCACACACCCCTCTTCCCCAGCCCCAGTGTATGTCACACACCCCTCTTCCCCAGCCCCTGTGTCTGTCACATACCCCTCTTCCCCAGCACCTGTGTTTGTCACACATACCTCTTCCCCAGTCCCTGTGTCTGTCACACCTCCCCCTCTTCCTCAGCCCCTGTGTCTGTCACACACCCCTCTTCCCCAGCCCCTGTGTCTGTCACACACCCCTCTTCCCCAGCCCCTGTGTCTGTCACACACCCCTCTTCCCCAGCCCCTTTGTCTGTCACTGCCCCACTCTTCCCCAGCTGGTGAGCAATACATTGCAGGGGCATGTCTTCTTACATAATCGGCTAATAGATGGAGGAACACCAGATCATTGGGCAGGACCTGCCAGCTCAGTGGGCAAAGCAAACACCCAGATGGAGTGTTAGAGTCTGTGTTTGTTGTGGACCTGGGGTGGTAACAGCAGTAAACACCGGAACAGGGTTAAATTGTAAAGTAGGTTGTTTAATGTGAACGTTGGTAGAAATGAACAATAAGATAAACTAAAGTCCAGAAATAAACTAATAAATGTAGCAGAAGGAAACTGTAGTGAGTGGGAATAAATAAATGTCCAGCATGGTGACAGAGATGAATAAGGTGAATCCAGATAGATGAAAAGGTGAAATGGATATCCGGGTATGCAGAGTAATGGCTACGAGGGATATCCAGAAAGGCTGTGATGATGGCTGAAAGGAAAATCCAGTAATGCTGTGATGATGACTGAAAGGAGAATCCGGTAATGCTGTGATGATGACTATACAGGAATGGGTTAACTGCGGAGACAGGTTTAGGTAGGAGTGGGTCTGGTGGAGGTGCAGGGCGATCTCCAGCAGAGTCCAAGGCATGGCACAGCGCTAGGGCAAGCACCAGAGCACAGGTCTCAGGTTCAGGAGCGCAGGAACTCTCTCTCACAGCTGACGCTGTAAAACACTTTGCACTGGCAACTACAGGGTGCTCCAAACACCCTTAAGTACCCAGCAACAGAACATGATAGGCCAGCGAGAGCAGATGACCCACGGACGATTGGCCTGTTATGTCACATGGCCAAAGACAACATGGTGGTGCCCAGACAGACGTGACATGGAGACACCACTAGTCTTACCCATGTCAGGACGGCCCAATGATGGCAGACCTTTGCGCACATGCAATGCCAATCTCCACACACCAGCTCCTTCTGCCAGATGGACTGCACCATAGTGACCTTACCAGAAAGGACCGCAAACCTCCATGCCGAGGAATCTGGGTCATGACAGTACCCTCTTCCTTACAGGTGGCCTCAGGACACTTTCTAGGCTTTTCTGGATGATCCAAAGGGAACTTGCTGAAGAGTTTAGGAGCGTGGTCGTCCTCAGCTCTAGTTCAACAATGCTCCTCCAGACCATAGCCCCTCCAATCAAGCAGGTATTACAAATTACCATGCCGGATACGAGAATCCACAATCTGAGATACCTCAAATTCCACTCCCTTTTCAGTTTTGACCCTGGGGGAACAGGGAGAACACTGAGGAATTTATTGAGAAGTAGTGGCTTCAACAAAGTTATATGACAGGAATTGGGAATCTTTAAATAAGACGGGAGCTGAAAACGATAGACTACATTGATTATCTCTTTACTGGAGTATGGTCCAATAAACTGGGGAGCAAACTTCATGGCGAAGATTGCAGGTAGAAAGCCATACTTGATCCCCGACCAGCATCTGAGGAACTTTTCTTTGCTTCCTATCCACCTGATCTTTGTACCGCAGAGAGGTTTTAACAAGAGCAGCCCACACTTGAGACCAAATTGAGCAAAGTTCCATACAGTGGCATCCACAGCTGGCACATCAAAGGTGGGCAAACTACGGAACTCAGGGACCCTAGGATGAAGTCCATACACAATGTAGAAAGGAGTTTGGTTTCTAGATGAATGATAAGATGCGTTGTGCGCAAATTTGGCCCAGGGAAGGGACTCTGACCAGTTGTCCTGGGATGAAGACATAAGATTCTCATAAAGATCTCGAGATCCTGATTCACCCTCTCGGTGGATCCATTACTTTGAGGGTGATAGGCCGTGGAGAAGTAAAGATTCACTTGTAGAACAGAACAGAGGGCCATCCACTATTTTGTCATCAATTGGATACCCCGGTCTGAGACAATTTCTGAAGGAAGTCCATGAAGACGAAATATATGGTGAACAAATAGGTGAGCCAAATCAGCTGCTGAAGGTAACTTCTTTAAAGGAATTTAGTGGACCATCTTAGAGAAACAATCAACTACCACCCAGATGGTGGTATATCCATTAGAATTTTGGCAGATCCATCACAAAATCCATGGACAGAAGTGTCCACAGATGAGATGGCACAGGAAGGGGCATCAATTCACCATCTTGAGACTGTTGAGGAGATTTATGCTTAGCACGCAGGGCACAGGATGAGATAAACTCGGTCACCTCGGTTTTCATCGATGGCCACCAATAGGATCTTTTCAGAAGCTCCAAGGTCTTGCGAATGCCTGAGTGACTGGCAAAACGAGATGAGTGAGCCCATGTCAGCAACTGCTTTCTCAACTCCGTGGCCACAAATGTCTTCCCAACAGGTGGTTGTAGTTCTATAGTGGCAAAATCCTTTGACTTGAGCAAGGGAGTACTCCACAGTGTTTCTGGACTACTCTCCATGGATAGTGACCATGACAAGGCATTGGCCTTCAGGTTTAAAGCCCCAGAATGATACGTCAGGGTAAAACGAAAACGAGAAAAAATATTGCCCATCGGGCCAGACGAGAACTTACACATTGGATGTATTTTAGAAAAAGAAGATTCCTGTGGTCTGTGAAAACGGTGAAAGGAAACTTGCTGATCATCATTTACTCCCATACGTTACCAGACTCTCATTCCAACCAATCACCTAGTTGGCTGGTTGGACAGATAATCTTTAGAACTATTGAATTAAGCTAGAAATATCCTAGAAATTCCTTCTCATCCTCTGATGCAGCGAATGGTTAATGATACATGTCTGAGTAAATGCAGATTCATTTATGTTATCTAATAAGGTTTTTTTTTCTTTAAATCAATCTCTAAGTTACCACATACTCAAACACCTTAGAGCAGAGGTTTACGACCTGCGACCCTACAGCTTCTGTGTGACTACAGATCCCAGGATGCTGGGATGTGTAGTACCACAACAGCTGGACAGCCGCAGGTTGAAAACCCCTGCCTTAGGGCATCCTGAAATTGTGTCAGTTATGCTGGATACACACCCATAATTGATACATTGCAGTTACCTACCTAGGATTAATAAATACAATACTTGTTTCCTTAGAATAAACTCCCTATATAATAAGGACTAAATGTCCCGTAACACCTTGGAGAAATGACTCCTACCTATTCTGACGGAACAGGAGAAAATATTCATGTTCATACATAAGGAAAGATACATATTTGGTGTTAGTTTAGGAATACATTGAAACAGCAAATTTTAAACATGTTACATAAACGTACATAAAACACATAACAAACAGTTTATTGAGTAACAGCATAGGAAATACAGAGCAGAACGTTATTGCCCAGTTAATGACAGTGCGGAGACATATAAATGAATAAAAATAACAACTAAAGGAGAATATAATGCTATCCTGATCAGCAGTAGGATGTTTGTTAGATCAAGATTCAGTGTATTAAATAAGTTACAGTGAATAACCTAAAGCACTGTATAGCTGTGTTACATCGTCCTGTTATAATTGCCAATAGTGCCGTCACCATTATGTGATCTGACCGCATCAATGGTGCAAATAAGTCACATATTTTCTGCTTATACAGCTAGTGAATAATTGTACATAACCTCTATTTGTATATCCAGACAGTCCCTGTCACTTATTTTAAAAATAATTATTCTGTTTATTATTTTAATATTTCACCTATTTATGGATTATATGTGAACGTTATAATTTTGTATGGAATTTAATAAAGGTTATATTATATCTGTGTGACCAGTGCACAGCATCACTGCCCTTGTTTGTTGATACCTGATATCTATATATAGTGGGTTGCACCGCTTCAGTGAGTAACTAATACATTGAACTTTATACTGAGTATTGAAGAGAAGGTCACTGACTGGTGCAATTGTCTCTCCAATTGCTGGGTTTTTACTATTTCTGCCCCATCAGGCTGGGCAAGGACGACCAATGCCCTCTTAGGCAATTAATTACCAAGGATCCGGTAGATGCTCTGACTGTGGTAGACAGACTGCAGGGAGGAGCTGCTCTACCAGGACTTCGGGTGGAGGAACCGCCCCCATCAGGCATTTGGCAGAAGGGCCATGGCCAGCCAGCTGTGCTCCCGGTGTGTTCCTTCTGCCCCAGCTGGCTCATAAGCTTTTCTGCCACTTGTTTGTGTGTCTCTGTGACTCCTCGGGGTATGGTAGATGGCCCAACAATGTCCTTACCTCCCTCATTGGCCACACTCCCACTGTATTCCTTCTCTTACCCGTGTACTGGCACCAATGGCAATGGCCCTAATTTTGGTTGGGCTTTGACATTCATCCTAGTGTCTCAGGCTTGCTGGGAAGTGTAGTTATCAGCACCAAGGCTGCCTGACCACCCGGTACTGCTAGAAGCTGATAACGCCGGAATTCAGCAATTCACGAATATATGCATGCTTATGTCTTTCATTATTTTCATTGCAATTAAGAGTACATGAAATGATTCAGTATATATATTAGTTGTAAGTTGCAGAGGACCATCACGTGTTGAATGGCCGCAGGCCTAGAGATGAGGTTTACCCTCTCTCTAAAGTAGGCAGGTGTGTGTCTGACGCAACAAAGCAGCAGTTATTATTGTTTAATCTAAAAGGTATAAGTGTTATTACGGAAATAGGTATAAATCAGAACTGTGGAAAACTATTTCTTTACTAGCAAAACAGAATCATGGGTTAGTTTAACAGACTAGAAGATCTGTCTAAGCAAGAAGGGAGCTAATCAGAACAGCCTTGGCCTATATGCGGTCACCAGTATTTTGAGAACATGAGAAAAGAGATTCTAGGTTTTGTTATGATTAAAACATATAATCAGTGAAATGTTTAGCGCGCATGAATATTGAATTAATTAATATTCGCCATTTTAGAATATGTCAGTAGCAGAGAGGAAAAAGTATAAAAGATTGATAAAAAATGGGGAGGGGTCGGTCAGTCGGGCTGAGCAGGAGAGAACGTAGGTGGTGAGAGTCGCGGGGCGCCGGGCTGTAAGTATAAACATGGCTGACTGTCACCTTGTGGGTCTGTGCTCGGCATTGCAAATTATCATTTTGTCACTGTTACTGAACTTATGTTTTTATGTTGTAAGTCTGCTATGACCATAATACATGTATAATTCATTTGCTTTTAGATTAAAACATTGTCATTTATTTTAAAGTTGGTATTGGTGTGAATTATTCCATTTCTTCTTATAATAAGTAAGGTTTATAAATAATATCCAAAACACCTCGCGGTTATCAATATGGAGGCCCCAGTGAGATACACCTGTTGACGCCCACTGTATCGGTGAGAGAGAGTGCACGGCAGTGAGTTATTTTGCTCATTAGATAATTTTTATTTTTAAAACGTGCAGTTTTTGTTTTTCTCTCTCCTTCAGTCATTGATATGATGGTTAAGTTAATTGCGCTGTATGGATTGTTTTGGTAGGATTTGTTTCTCAAAATAAGGTTTTTCTCCATTGTGTAGTTTGTATAAGAAAGTTTTGTATTTTGGAGAAATGGTGTTAGGAGGAGGGATTCCTCCCCTCCTTTTCTGGTCTGGGCAGTGTGCCCAATAGATAGGGAAAGTAAATGGTATTTGCTGAGGTTTTTTCTCCTTCCCCGTGCACTGAAATAGGTTGAGTGTAGAATAGAGAGGATTGTTTTTAATTTGCAAGTTAAGTGATTATCTTGGCATTTTTGTTAGTTGAGATATCTATTTCTGAAATTATTGGTAGATTGATGTTTTATTAAGAAGTTTTATTGATACCTTCTATTTTCTTTTTCTGCTCACTCTAAGAAATATTTATTTTTTTGCGCAAACCAGTTTTTTTTTCCTTCTTCATTTTCCTTCCTTCCCTGCTCTCTATGAAAGAGTGACGTATGATTGGTTGAATGACGTATGTTTGGGTGATTGGCTGACCTTTACGGTGGCAGAGTCTGGCAAAGAAGCCCACCCAAGTATCGCTTATGGCTTCCGCTTGGAGTTGGGGTTAGATTAGGGTCTTGTGTCAAAAAAAATAAAAAGACACTAAAAAAAAACTGTAGACAGCAGTGTATGCAACTTGTGTGAATGATCTAGAACTCTTTTACTTAAAAAAAAAAAGAAGGGTTGCGCATACTGTCTTTTACCTTTCCTCATTCTTCTGTCTTTCTCTTTCATTGACAGCCCCATTGACAGGGACCCCCTGATGTGTCTTAGTTGTGCATATGTTGCTGTGCTAGTGTTAGTTAGGGATTTGATTACCATAGATGAGTTTTTCCTAATATTTTATGACATATGCAATGTTGTTTTTCTTTTGGAAATTGAGGTTTGAGGATTTCGATCCAATAGTGTTGTTAGAGAGGGATTTGTCATTTGATTCGGTTTTTGGACTTGGGTTCCGACAGAAGCAATTCATTAGAATTGTTGTTTGATTTCTGGTTTCCAGAAATTTGAAATTGTATTTGAGTAATTTTTCCCAGAAATTAGGGACAGTATTGTTGAGTTTTTTTTGATGGTTGGTTTTGTGGTTATAAATTTTTTTTGTGTCAGCAAGGGGTTAGGACGGGGGGCATTTGGTGAGCTGGCTTTTCTCATTTTCCCCTGTAGTAGCCTTGCATAAGAAGTGGAGTAGAGAGGCATGAATCTGGTTATGTGAATTGCGGGGTAATATTGTAAACAAAGAAGAGAAATCTGCGTGGTTAGTTATAAATTTACAGATACCTGATAACGAGGGCAGGTATATAAATAGACTTGTGTAGTTGCAAGTGATGCAAAAGGTGTCCTGAGCCCTAATAAAGGGGGGCAAAAGGTAATTGAAGTACTGAATCTGTTAACGAGGTCAGATTGTACCTGAGATGTGTTTGGCCTGATAACGAAGGACAGGAAACATGATTAGGGTAGTTTTTTAGGGTAGTTTTTTGGGGTTTTCATTTTGACAGACGTGTCACAATTTTAAAGTGAAAGAAACAGTTAATCTCATTTGATTTTTAAAAGGCAACATTATCTAGTACTTGTATGGGATTGGAGTTGGTTCTTGTAAGTGTTAAGATGGTAAGCGCAAGTGATTTGAGGGTGCAGAGGTTGATTGTAGCTTGATAAGCTACAGAGTATGGGGAGAATGGCGCGTGACGCACCAGGATGGTAATGGTTGTTTGATTGAAGGTGAGAAGGAATTGGTTTGGTGAAACGGAAAATTGTTGCCAGGGTAGTTTACCATGAAATTGTAAAGGTATCCCACTAACAAACTTGTACTTAAGAAAGAATTAATGTTTCTCATTGCAAGTGTAAAAGCTTAGTTGAGGAGCTGAAGAGTGTTCCTGTTTGAAGGTCATAGACATTGGCTATTTGAGAAAAAAAATGCAGTTTTATTTTTGCAGCAGAGCGAGAGAAATACATTTTTTTTAATATGGCATCGAGTGAGTTGCCAAGAGTTACGAGGGTAGTTATTTAAAAAAAAAATATGTTTAAAGAAATGCAACAGAGGATGGGGAATAAAATTAGTGTAATGCTGGATCTAGGAATAATAATAAAACAAAATCATATGTGATTAGGAATGACAAGTATGTATGCAGTTATGAAAGACAGGTACGGAGATGAGTGTGTGAGGTTTGTTGCAGGGTGGAGTGGGATGACCGGATGGACCTATGCTCATTTCCTCATGGCTGGCACATTTAACCAATCTGTTTTGTAGGCTTTGAAAGGAACACTCATTTTGTTTAAGTTAGTAAAGAATAGCGTTAAGTATTTGCAATGTCTGGCAATATGGCAGCAGGAGGCTAAGAGGTGGCACAAGGTGGCAGTCAGCCAACAGCACCGGCAGCGCCCCCGGCTCTCACAGCTGGCCCGGCTGACCCCCTTTTGTTTTTTATTTTGTTTTTTTTCAAGATTTGAACCCCAGAGACTCCTGTCTCTGGTGATGACAATTTTGATGTAACGCTTATTGCTTTCTCTATGCCGCTTATTTTAATCAATAATACCAAGATTTGTATCTCACAGACTATTGTCTCTGAAGCTGACTTACATGTCTAAGCTTACTGCTATAGTTATGCCTGTTTATTCTAGTCAACAATTTGTTTATGACTATTCCCCAGAAGTGAACTGTTAGATCTGATTCAGCTGATACAATTGATGATTATTACTGATATTCGTGTCCTTCCTGCAACTAATCTCACTGTCATTAGCAGGTTCAGTGTGTCCTGGATACCTTGTGTTTATGTGACCATTTATTGTTTGTGAGGACGTCACAGTTTCCAGATGTTGTCACAGAAATCCTACATCATTCACAGCTAAGAAATTGTGCTGTTATTTGTGTTTCCGGATATAATATCGTATCCCATGTGTTGTTGAAGGTGACAGAGGTACACATGTTACAGGGAAGGTATTACAAGCAATATGCCAATATTTGGGTTTATAAAAAGCAGAATTGAATGTGTAATCACTAACATTTTGTACAAGTTAGATGAGGTGGGTATGGAGACTACCATGAGTTGACTGGGGGCTTTTACCTCTAGTTTTGTATAGCATCCACACCACCCCAAAGCGATCACTTAACCTGTGCCTAATGAGCTATTTTTTATTTTTTTTCTTTCATTTTTTTGTAAAACTGCCTATCCTTATTGTAAGTCCAGCAACGGATTTGTCACTGTAATATGATTTAACTACGGACTATGTTGTACAATTCTCACAGCATCTGAAGGAAAGCTTATGAAGAGACTCCCAGAAGAACCTTGTCATGGAGTCCAGTCTGGAGACTATGTAATGTTGAGAAATTTCTTATGTTCTGGTTGTCTCATAGATCGATGGCAAGGCCCGTTCCAGGTTCTGCTAACAACCTCCATGTGGCTGAAAAGGACAATTGGATTCACAAAATCTCACTGCAAGAAGGTTTCCGACCCGGCGGTGAGGTCAGTTAAAGCCAAAGGAGACACAGATAAAGACATTGACTGTGATTTAAATTTAACAAACTTATTTGATGATGGGCCTGATCAGAGCCACAGTTCAGGCCAAGATAAGGTTCACAGAATCGGGGACATTATTAGTAGTGTTCTGCGGGTTGTGAACAAAGAAAAGGAAAGATGGCTATTGGTGATCAAGTCTCAGTGTATCCATTGATTGGGAAAGTTATTTTTTTTCCATTTTTAAATTTTTTTATTTTTTATTGTGAATAGGAGCTGACAAGGAATGGTGACTGATGAGGACGGTGTGGAGAGTTATCCTAGGGGTACTGCCGGGGTCATATTGGTGGACTCCACTCCTATTTTAAAACTCATGATCATAAGGGATATGGTTTTGATTGCATTGAGAGTCATAAAAGATGCACACACTCATTTTACTACTGATACTCCCAGGTATAGGTACGCATCAGAGGATGGTCAAAAGACCAAAGGAAAAAATTCTTAAAATGGTTGAAAAGAAAATACTTTAAAAATAACAAAATACAGGTAAATAAGGTCTCATACTGGTACTAGGTGCAAGATACATCTGATGAAGTATAGGGAATAAAAGAGCCATTACTGTAAGGCAAAGGTGGGATGGTTTGCCTCACAATTCCAAGGTGTATATGTAAATACTGTGGTTTAAATTCAGAAAAGGGGTATACAATGGTGCAAAGACAGCATCTCTATACATACTGACACTTCTTCCCTGGACACTTATCATGAGCTTATAGAAAGAACAATAAAGGTGATTGTTGGGGATGTAGTCACCATGTCATTAAGGGAATGTTGTGCTAATGTCTATCTCATTGCACTTAAATCAAACAACACTTCACTCACTAAGTGGAACTCTCACACTTGAACCCTATAATGTCACAGGTTCCCTGCGTTTAAAATTAACAAGGCATCCAAGGTATGATCAGAACAATATCATGTGTATTACCAAAATGGTACAGGAACTGAATGTACTTAGTTGGGAACCAGTGTTTGTAACACAATCTTACAAGGAGGATCTTACTGAATTAAACAACCTGTTTGGGGATCTTTTAGAAACTATTAAATACACAAAACTTGATAAAAATTATATGTGAGTGCATTATAAACTGTAATAACAGAAGGAATGTAGGGGTACAATAACACATACAGTCATCGTATCGCAGAATGGAACAAGCAAGAAGAAAGCGTGGATGATAATGGCGCCCGTTGTAATGTTCCTTATGGTTTATTAGACAATGTGTTAGAAAAAGCATTATGACACTACCACAGGGGTTATATTATATGTGTGGGCATAAGGCTTATTGGTTACCGGTGAATTCTTTTGAAAAGGATCTTATAAGAACATTGTTACCTGATGCAAAGGTAACACAACAGGAAAATCTAAAAGAAACATATGAAATAATTACTGTGTGAGAACGGTATATAGCAATACAAATGGTATATGGAAAAGTACAAGCACCTCTTTACACTGTCCCAAGGTTATAAGGTTGATTTAGGATTTGGTAACATAATGATATTTGGTACATAGGGAATTAATAAACAATATCGCAGACATTGTGGTAAGAGAGTTTCAAGCAATAAAACACTGAATTAAAATGCAGCTCACACTACTTACAGCTGTAACATTGGATATTGTGTCACATTACAAACAGTATACGAGTTAAAGTGTTGTACATACATCACAAATTCTTCTGATGCTGAATAAATAAAATAAAGGTTAAATGAAGTTACTCGGGTTAAAAATGAATTTGCTGAATAAATAAACATGATGGTGCGATTCCCGACAGTTGGTTCACCTGGTCGAGCCCCAGCACCTAGTTTGCATGGGTGGGAAATTGGTTTGGCGACATTATGCAGGCAATGGGAAGATTAATATTTTTTGTCATGATAATGTTGTTGATTTTCTATATATTAGTGAAATGCTTCAAGAAGATGTTCCAATGCATTACGAAGAAATCAGACGATGCCACCTATGAGAGATATGAACTTTTTTCAGAGATATGAACTTTTTTCGGAGTTATGACCCCTCAAATTTCATGAGGATGGAACTGATAACGCCGGAATTCAGCAATTCACGAATATATGCATGCTTATGTCTTTCATTATTTTTATTGCAATTAAAACTATATAGAAATGATTCAGTATATATATTAGTTGTAAGTTGCAGAGGACCATCACGTGTTGAATGGCCGCAGGCCTAGAGATGAGGTTTACCCTCTCTCTAAAGTAGGCAGGTGTGTGTCTGACGCAACAAAGCAGCAGTTATTATTGTTTAATCTAAAAGGTATAAGTGTTATTACGGAAATAGGTATAAATCAGAACTGTGGAAAACTATTTCTTTACTAGCAAAACAGAATCATGGGTTAGTTTAACAGACTAGAAGATCTGTCTAAGCAAGAAGGGAGCTGATCAGAACAGCCTTGGCCTATATGCGGTCACCAGTATTTTGAGAACATGAGAAAAGAGATTCTAGGTTTTGTTATGATTAAAACATATAATCAGTGAAATGTTTAGCGCGCATGAATATTGACTTAATTAATATTCGCCATTTTAGAATATGTCAGTAGCAGAGAGGAAAAAGTATAAAAGATTGATCAAAAAGGGGAGAGGTCGGTCAGTCGGGCTGAGCAGGAGAGAACGTAGGTGGTGAGAGTCGCGGGGCGCCGGGCTGTAAGTATAAACATGGCTGACTGTCACCTTGTGGGTCTGTGCTCGGCATTGCAAATTATCATTTTGTCACTGTACTGAACTTATGTTTTTCATGTTGTAAGTCTGCTTTGGCCATAATACATGTATAATTCATTTGCTTTTAGATTAAAACATTGTCATTTATTTTAAAGTTGGTATTGGTGTGAATTATTCCATTTCTTCTTGTAATGAGTAAGGTTTAAAAATAATATCCAAAAAACCTCCTCTAATGGTAATCAAACCACCCTGACAGGAGAACTGGGACAGGGGGTTACTCATAAAACGCTTGCCAGGACTACCTGTGTCTCATGTTATTGTTTGAGGTCTAGGTTTGGATGAGGGTATGAGGGCAGGTACAAAGAGGGGGAGATAATTCCATACATGTAACAGAAATCTGATGTGCGTGGTGAAGAATTTCTATCGTCACATCACAGTCACAGCTATCTTCCTCTTCATCATCCTTCAGCTGACGAACCATATGCTAGACGCTTTTGCTCTTTGTAATACAGGTGATCCTGGAATAAACAGAAAAACATCACCAGGAATTAGCATTTTCTATTTTGGCATTTTCCTAAATGAATAGAAGAGTTCACTGGGATCCAGTAACACTTGTGATGTCACTCACTCCGAGGGATCTCATTGGTTGCATGAATGTGAGTATGGTCACTGATCTGAGAAATCCCAGAGTCCCCTGTCTCCCTCTATCCCGGCGGAATTATATCCGAGTTATTGGGAGCAGAGACGGAGGGCCTCATTCACAGTCAAACGTATTGCTGATGATGGACGCAGTTGAGTGATTTGTTTTACTTCTGTGCATAAGTGCGGTACCCTTGGGCTGACCACACTGTGTAATAAGCAGCTACTGTATGGGAGCATTAATTTATTGTATTAAAGGGGACTGTTTGTATTTAATGTAAAATATTGGACTCTGCACATGCTAATAGTTTTGTGGTAATATACAAGTTATTGCTGCCCCACTTCAGTGGCCAGCACCATAAGACTCTTAATAGGATCAGATATTTGTAGATGCCTGGCATGCTATGCATGGCCAGGGCTGGCAACAGAAATTTGGGGCCCGGTATAGTCATGTTTTTGGGGCCCCCTATCCCCTCCCAGTAGGTACATGCAGGTCGGCATTGGCTTATCCCGTGTCTCTCCAGCCTCATTCCCAACTGTGCCTCAGCCTTATCCTCACCCGTGTTGCACCAACCTCTACCCTCATCACTCCAGTAACATCCCTGTCTCCAGCCTCATCCCCTGTACCCCTCCATCTGCAGCCATCCACTCATATCTCCTGTATCTCTCAGAGTGAAGCAGATGAAGCTGAGAGACATGGATGGGGATAATGATTCTGTCTCTCAGATTAATTTCCAAGCACCCATGTCTCTCATCTTTATTCCAGAGCCCCCGTGTCTCTCAACTTGATTTCCCCCTACCCCGTGTCCCCCTTCTCTTCCTCAGACCGTGTCTGTAACAACCCTCTTCCTCGCCACCCCATCAGCCCCCGCCTCTCTCGGGTTCATATTCATAAGTCCATTTCTCTCGGTTTCATTTTGCCCATCCCTTGTGTCTCTCAGGTTGATTTTCCTCAGCCCTGTGCCCACTCTTCCTGTCACACACCCCTCTTCCCCTGCCCATGTGTATGTCACACACCCCTCTTCCCCTGCCCCTGTGTCTGACACACACCTCTCTTCCCCAGCCCCTGTGTCTGTCACACCCCCCTCTTCCCCAGCCCCTGTGTCTGTCACACACCCCTCTTCCCCAGCCCCTGTGTCTGTCACACACCCCTCTTCCCCAGCCCCTGTCTATCACACCCCTCTCTTCCCCAGCCCCTGTGTCTGTCACACACTCCTCTTCCCCAGCCCCTGTGTCTGTCACACCCCCCTCTTCCCCTGCCACTGTGTCTGTCACACACACCTCATCCCCATCCCCTGTGTCTGTCACACACCCCTCTTCCCCAGCCCCCTGTGTCTGTCACACACCCCTCTTCCCCAGCCCCTGTGTCTGTCACACACCCCTCTTCCCCAGCCCAATGTGTCTGTCACACACCCCTCTTCCCCAGCCCCTGTGTCTGTCACACACCCCTCTTCCCCAGCCCCTGTCTATCACACCCCTCTCTTCCCCAGCCCCTGTGTCTGTCACACACTCCTCTTCCCCAGCCCCTGTGTCTGTCACACCCCCCTCTTCCTCTGCCACTGTGTCTGTCACACACACCTCATCCCCATCCCCTGTGTCTGTTACACACCCCTCTTCCCCTGCCACTGTGTCTGTCACACACACCTCTTCCCCAGCCCCTGTGTCTGTCACACACCCCTCTTCCCCTGCCACTGTGTCTGTCACACACCCCTCTTCCCCAGCCCCCTGTGTCTGTCACACACTCCTCTTCCCCAGAGCCTGTGTCTGTCACACCCCCCTCTTCCCCAGCCCCTGTGTCTGTCACACACCCCTCTTCCCCAGCCCCTGTGTCTGTCACACACCCCTCTTCCCCAGCCCCTGTCTATCACACCCCTCTTCCCCAGCCCCTGTGTCTGTCACACCCCCCTCTTCCCCTGCCACTGTGTCTGTCACACACACCTCATCCCCATCCTCTGTGTCTGTCACACACCCCTTTTCCACAGCCCCTGTGTCTGTCACACACCCCTCTTCCCCAGCCCCTGTGTCTGTCACACACACCTCTTCCCCAGCCCCTGTGTCTGTCACACACACCTCTTCCCCAGCCCCTGTGTCTGTCACACACCCCTCTTCCCCAGCCCCTGTCTATCACACACACCTCTTCCCCAGCCCCTGTCTATCACACACTCCTCTTCCCCAGCCCCTGTGTCTGTCACACACTCCTCTTCCCCAGCCCATGTGTATGTCACACACCCCTCTTCCCCAGCCCCTGTGTATGTCACACACCCTTCTTCCCCAGCCCATGTGTATGTCACACACCCCTCTTCCCCAGCCCCTGTCTATCACACACACCTCTTCCCCAGCCCCTGTGTCTATCACACACTCCTCTTCCCCAGCCCCTGTGTCTGTCACACACTCCTCTTCCCCAGCCCCTGTGTCTGTCACACACTCCTCTTCCCCAGCCCCTGTGTCTGTCACACACCTCTCTTCCCCAGCCCCTGTGTCTGTCACACACCCCTCTTCCCCAGCCCCTGTGTCTGTCACACACCCCTCTTCCCCAGCCCCTGTCTATCACACCCCTCTCTTCCCCAGCCCCTGTGTCTGTCACACACTCCTCTTCCCCAGCCCCTGTGTCTGTCACACCCCCCTCTTCCCCTGCCACTGTGTCTGTCACACACACCTCATCCCCATCCCCTGTGTCTGTCACACACCCCTCTTCCCCAACCCCCTGTGTCTGTCACACCCCCCTCTTCCCCTGCCACTGTGTCTGTCACACACACCTCTTGCCCAGCCCCTGTGTCTGTCACACACCCCTCTTCCCCTGCCACTGTGTCTGTCACACACCCCTTTTCCACAGCCCCTGTGTCTGTCACACACCCCTCTTCCACAGCCCCCTGTGTCTGTCACACACCCCTCTTCCCCAGCCCCTGTGTCTGTCACACCCCCCTCTTCCCCAGCCCCTGTGTCTGTCACACACCCCTCTTCCCCAGCCCCTGTGTCTGTCACACACCCCTCTTCCCCAGCCCCTGTCTATCACACCCCTCTCTTCCCCAGCCCCTGTCTATCACACACTCCTCTTCCCCAGCCCCTGTGTCTGTCACACACTCCTCTTCCCCAGCCCCTGTGTCTGTCACACACCCCTCTTCCCCTGCCCATGTGTATGTCACACACCCCTCTTCCCCAGCCCCTGTGTCTGTCACACACCTCTCTTCTCCAGCCCCTGTGTATGTCACACACCCCTCTTCCCCAGCCCATGTGTATGTCACACACCCCTCTTCCCCAGCCCCTGTCTATCACACACACCTCTTCCCCAGCCACTGTCTATCACACACCTCTCTTCCCCAGCCCCTGTCTATCACACTCCTCTTCCCTAGCCCCTGTGTCTGTCACACACCCCTCTTCCCCTGCCACTGTGTCTGTCACACACCGCTTTTCCACAGCCCCTGTGTCTGTCACACACCCCTCTTCCCCAGCCCCTGTATCTGTCACACACACCTCTTCCCCAGCCCCTGTGTCTGTCACACACACCTCTTCCCCAGCCCCTGTGTCTGTCACACACCCCTCTTCCCCAGCCCCTGTCTATCACACACACCTCTTCCCCAGCCCCTGTCTATCACACACTCCTCTTCCCCAGCTCCTGTGTCTGTCACACACTCCTCTTCCCCAGCCCCTGTGTATGTCACACACTCCTCTTCCCCAGCCCCTGTCAATCACACCCCTCTCTTCCCCAGCCCCTGTCTATCACATCCCTCTTCCCCAGCCCCTGTCTATCACACCCCTCTCTTCCCCAGCCCCTGTGTCTGTCACACCCCCCTCTTCCCCTGCCACTGTGTCTGTCACACACACCTCATCCCCATCCCCTGTGTATGTCACACACCACTCTTCCCCTGCCACTGTGTCTGTCACACACACCTCTTCCCCAGCCCCTGTGTCTGTCACACACCCCTCTTCCCCTGCCACTGTGTCTGTCACACACCCCTTTTCCCCAGCCCCCTGTGTCTGTCACACACCCCTCTTCCCCAGACCCTGTGTCTGTCACACCCCCCTCTTCCCCAGCCCCTGTGTCTGTCACACACCCCTCTTCCCCAGCCCCTGTGTCTGTCACACACCCCTCTTCCCCAGCCCCTGTCTATCACACCCCTCTCTTCCCCAGCCCCTGTCTATCACACACTCCTCTTCCCCAGCCCCTGTGTCTGTCACACACTCCTCTTCCCCAGCCCCTGTGTCTGTCACACACCCCTCTTCCCCTGCCCATGTGTATGTCACACACCCCTCTTCCTCAGCCCCTGTGTCTGTCACACACCTCTCTTCTCCAGCTCCTGTGTCTGTCACACCCCCCTCTTCCCCAGCCCCTATGTCTGTCACACACCCCTCTTCCCCAGCCCCTGTGTCTGTCACAAACCCCTCTTCCCCAACCCCTGTCTATCACACCCTTTTCTTCCCCAGCCCCTGTGTCTGTCACACACTCCTCTTCCCCAGCCCATGTGTATGTCACACACCCCTCTTCCCCAGCCCCTGTGTCTGTCACACACCTCTCTTCTCCAGCCCCTGTGTCTGTCAACCCCCCTCTTCCCCAGACCCTGTGTCTGTCACACATCCCTCTTCCCCAGCACCTGTGTCTGTCACACACCCCTCTTCCCCAGCCCCTGTCTATCACACAAACCTCTTCCCCAGCCCCTGTCTATCACACACTCCTCTTGCCCAGCCCCTGTGTCTGTCACACACCCCTCTTCCCCAGCCCCTGTGTCTGTCACACACCCCTCTTCCCCAGCCCCTGTGTCTGTCACACACCCCTCTTCCCCAGCCCCGTGTCTGTCACACACCCCTCTTCCCCCAGCCCCTACGACTGTCACACACCCCTCTATCCCAGCCCCTGTGTCTGTCACACACACCTCTTCCCCAGCCCCTGTGTCTGTAACTCAACCATCTTCCCCAGCCCCTGTGTCTATCACACACCCCTCTTCCCCAGCCCCTGTGTCTGTCACACACCCCTCTTCCCCAGCCCCTGTGTCTGTCACACACCCCTCTTCCCCCAGCCACTACGACTGTCACACACCCCTCAATCCCAGCCCCTGAGTCTGTCACACACTCCTCTTCCACAGCCCCTGTGTCTGTAACACAACCATCTTCCCCAGCCCCTGTGTCTATCACACACCCCTCTTCCCCAGCCCCTGTGTCTGTCACACACACCTGTGAGGCTACGCTTTACTTTATGTACCAGCATTAGCATATAGTCACAGACACATGGCTGTACACCAGGGGAAGGACTGATACCAGCATTAGCATATAGTCACATACATATGGCTGTACACCAGGGGAAGGGCTAATACCAGCATTAGTATATAGTTCAAAGACACACGGCTGTACACCAGGGGAAGGGCTGATACCAGCATTAGCATATAGTCACATACACATGGCTGCACAACAGGGGAAGGGCTGATACCAGCATTAGCGTATATCAACAGACACACGGCTGTACACCAGGGGAAGGGCTGATACCAGCATTAGCATATAGTCACAGACACACGGCTGTACACCAGGGGAAGGGCTGATACCAGCATTAGCATATAGTCACATACATATGGCTGTACACCAGGGGAAGGGCTAATACCAGCATTAGTATATAGTCAAAGACACACGGCTGTACACCAGGGGAAGGGCTGATACCAGCATTAGCATATAGTCACAGACACATGGCTGTACACCAGGGGAAGGACTGATACCAGCATTAGCATATAATCACAGACACAAAGCTGTACACCAGGGGAAGGGCTGATACCAGCATTAGTATATAGTCACATACACATGGCTGCACAACAGGGGAAGGGCTGATACCAGCATT
Organism: Taudactylus pleione; assembly: GCA_031769625.1. Classification (NCBI taxonomy): domain Eukaryota; kingdom Metazoa; phylum Chordata; class Amphibia; order Anura; family Myobatrachidae; genus Taudactylus; species Taudactylus pleione. The sequence goes on from JAUIMM010002119.1 coordinate 320,122, forward strand.
AGCGTATATCAACAGACACACGGCTGTACACCAGGGGAAGGGCTGATACCAGCATTAGCATATAGTCACAGACACACGGCTGTACACCAGGGGAAGGGCTGATACCAGCATTAGCATATAGTCACATACATATGGCTGTACACCAGGGGAAGGGCTAATACCAGCATTAGTATATAGTCAAAGACACACGGCTGTACACCAGGGGAAGGGCTGATACCAGCATTAGCATATAGTCACAGACACACAGCAGTACACCAGGGGAAGGGCTGATACCAGCATTAGCATATAGTCACAGACACACGGCTGTACACCAGGGGAAGGGCTGATACCAGCATTAGCATATAGTCACAGACACACTGCTGTACACCAGGGGAAGGGCTGATACCAGCATTAGCATATAGTCACAGACACACAGCAGTACACCAGGGGAAGGGCTGATACCAGCATTAGCATATAGTCACAGACACACGGCTGTACACAAGGGGAAGGGCTGATACCAGCATTAGTATATAGTCACAGACACACAGCTGTACACCAGGGGAAAAGCTGATACCAGCATTACCATTTAGTCACAGACACACAGCTGTACACCAGGGGAAGGGCTGATACCAGCATTAGCATATATTCAGACACACAGCAGTACACCAGGGGAAGGGCTGATACCAGCATTAGCTTATAGTCACAGACACACAGCTGTACACCGGGGGATGGACTGATACCAGCATTAGCATATAGTCACAGACACATGGCTGTCAACCAGGGGAAGGGCTGATACCAGCATTAGCATACAGGGGAAGGGCTGATACCAGCATTAGCATATAGTCACATACACACAACTGTACACCAGGGGAGGGGCTGATACCAGCATTAGCATATAGTCACAGACACACGGCTGTACACCAGGGGAAGGGCTGATACCAGCATTAGCATATAGTCACATACACACGGCTGTCAACCAGGGGAAGGGCTGATACCAGCATTAGCATATAGTCACATACACACAACTGTACACCAGGGGAGGGGCTGATACCAGCATTAGCATATAGTCACATACACACAACTGTACACCAGGGGAGGGGCTGATACCAGCATTAGCATATAGTCACAGACACACGGCTGTACACCAGGGGAAGGGCTGATACCAGCATTAGCATATAGTCACAGACACACGGCTGTACACCAGGGGAAGGGCTGATACCAGCATTAGCATACATGGGAAGGGCTGATACCAGCATTAGCATATAGTCACAGACACACGGCTGTACACCAGGGGAAGGGCTGATACCAGCATTAGTATATAGTCACATACACACGGCTGTACACCAGGGGAAGTGCTGATACCAGCATTAGCATATAGTCACATACACACAACTGTACACCAGGGGAGGGGCTGATACCAGCATTATCATATAGTCACATACACACGGCTGTACACCAGGGGAAGGACTGATACCAGCATTAGCATATAGTCACATAGACACGGCTGTACAACAGGGGAAGGGCTGATACTAGCATTAGTATATAGTCACATACACACGGCTGTACACCAGGGGAAGGGCTGATATCAGCATTAGCATATAGTCACATACATACGGCTGTACACCAGGGGAAGGGTTGATACCTGCATTAGTATATAGTCACATACACACGGCTGTACACCAGGGGAAGGGCTGATACCTGCATTAGCATATAGTCACATACACACGGCTGTACACCAGGGGAAGGACTGATACCAGCATTAGCATATAGTCACATACACACAGCTGTACACCAGGGGAAGGGCTGATACTAGCATTAGTATATAGTCACATACACACGGCTGTACACCAGGGGAAGGGCTGATATCAGCATTAGCGTATAGTCACATACACACGGCTGTACACCAGGGGAAGGGCTGATACCTGCATTAGCGTATAGTCACATACACACGGCTGTACACCAGGGGAAGGACTGATACCAGCATTAGCATATAGTCACATACACACAGCTGTACACCAGGGGAAGGGCTGATACTAGCATTAGTATATAGTCACATACACATGGCTGTACACCAGGGGAAGGGCTGATACTAGCATTAGTATATAGTCACATACACATGGCTGTACACCAGGGGAAGGGCTGATATCAGCATTAGCATATAGTCACATACACACGGCTGTACACCAGGGGAAGGGCTGATACCTGCATTAGCATATAGTCACATACACACGGCTGTACACCAGGGGAAGGACTGATACCAGCATTAGCATATAGTCACATACACACAGCTGTACACCAGGGGAAGGGCTGATACCAGCATTAGCATATAGTCACAGACACACAGCTGTACACCAGGGGAAGGGCTGATACTAGCATTAGTATATAGTCACATACACACGGCTGTACACCAGGGGAAGGGCTGATATCAGCATTAGTATATAGTCACATACACACAGCTGTACACCAGGGGAAGGGCTGATACTAGCATTAGTATATAGTCACATACACACGGCTGTACACCAGGGGAAGGGCTGATATCAGCATTAGCATATAGTCACAGACACACAGCTGTACACCAGGGAAAGGGCTGATACCAGCATTAGCATATAGTCACAGACACACAGCTATACACCAGGGAAAGGGCTGATACCAGCATTAGCATATAGTCACAGACACACGGCCGTACACCAGGGGAAGGGCTGATATCAGCATTAGCATATAGTCACATACACATGGCTGTAACCAGGGGAAGGGCTGATACCAGCATTAGTATATAGTCACATACACACGGCTGTACACCGGGGGAAGGGCTGATACCAGCATTAGCATATAGTCACAGACACACGGCTGTACACCAGGGGAAGGGCTGATACCAGCATTAGCATATAGTCAATGACACACAGCTGTACACCAGGGGAAGGGCTGATACCAGCATTAGCATATAGTCACAGACACACAGCTGTACACCAGGGGAAGGGCTGATACCAGCATTAGTATATAGTCACATACACACAGCTGTATACCAGGGGAAGGGCTGATACCAGCATTAGCATATAGTCACAGACACACGGCTGTACACCAGGGGAAGGGCTGATACCAGCATTAGCATATAGTCACAGACACACGGCTGTACACCAGGGGAAGGGCTGATACCAGCATTAGCGTATAGTCACAGACACACGGCTGTACACCGGGGGAAGGACTGATACCAGCATTAGCATATAGTCACAGACACACAGCTGTACACCAGGGGAAGGGCTGATACCAGCATTAGTATATAGTCACATACACACAGCTGTATACCAGGGGAAGGGCTGATACCAGCATTAGCATATAGTCACAGACACACGGCTGTCAACCAGGGGAAGGGCTGATACCAGCATTAGCATATAGTCACATACACACAGCTGTACACCAGGGGAAGGGCTGATACCAGCATTAGCGTATAGTCACAGACACACGGCTGTACACCGGGGGAAGGACTGATACCAGCATTAGCATATAGTCACAGACACACGGCTGTACACCAGGGGAAGGGCTGATACCAGCATTAGCCTATAGTCACAGACACACGGCTGTACACCAGGGGAAGGGCTGATACCAGCATTAGCCTATAGTCACAGACACACGGCTGTACACCAGGGGAAGGGCTGATACCAGCATTAGCCTATAGTCACAGACACACGGCTGTACACCAGGGGAAGGGCTGATACCAGCATTAGCGTATAGTCACAGACACACGGCTGTACACCAGGGGAAGGGCTGATACCAGCATTAGCGTGTAGTCACAGACACACGGCTGTACACCAGGGGAAGGGCTGATACCAGCATTAGCGTATAGTCACAGACACACGGCTGTACACCAGGGGAAGGGCTGATACCAGCATTAGCGTATAGTCACAGACACACGGCTGTACACCAGGGGATGGGCTGATACCAGCATTAGCGTATAGTCACAGACACACGGCTGTACACCAGGGGAAGGGCTGATACCAGCATTAGCGTATAGTCACAGACACACAGCTGTACACCAGGGGAAGGGCTGATACCAGCATTAGCGTATAGTCACAGACACACGGCTGTACACCAGGGGAAGGGATGATACCAGCATTAGCGTATAGTCACAGACAAACGGCTGTACACCAGGGGAAGGGCTGATACCAGCATTAGCATATAGTCACATACACACGGCTGTACACCAGGGGAAGGGCTGATATCAGCATTAGCATATAGTCACAGACACACGGCTGTACACCAGGGGAAGGGCTGATACCAGCATTAGTATATAGTCACAGACACACAGCTGTACACCAGGGAAAGGGCTGATACCAGCATTAGCATATAGTCACAGACACACGGCCGTACACCAGGGGAAGGGCTGATATCAGCATTAGCATATAGTCACATACACATGGCTGTAACCAGGGGAAGGGCTGTTACCAGCATTAGAATATAGTCACATATACACGGCTGTACATCAGGGGAAGGGCTGATACCAGCATTAGAATATAGTCACATACACACGGCTGTACACCAGGGGAAGGGCTGATACCAGCATTAGCATATAGTCACATACACACGGCTGTACACCAGGGGAAGGGCTGATACCAGCATTAGCATATAGTCACAGACACATGGCTGTACACCAGGGGAAGGGCTGATACCAGCATTAGCCTATAGTCACAGAAACACGGCTGTACACCAGGGGAAGGGCTGATACCAGCATTAGCATATAGTCACAGACACATGGCTGTACACCAGGGGAAGGGCTGATACCAGCATTAGCATATAGTCAATGACACACAGCTGTACACCAGGGGAAGGGCTGATACCAGCATTAGCATATAGTCAATGACACACAGCTGTACACCAGGGGAAGGGCTGATACCAGCATTAGCATATAGTCACAGACACATGGCTGTACACCAGGGGAAGGGCTGATATCAGCATTAGCATATAGTCACATACACATGGCTGTAACCAGGGGAAGGGCTGATACCAGCATTAGTATATAGTCACATACACACGGCTGTACACCGGGGGAAGGGCTGATACCAGCATTAGAATATAGTCACAGACACAAGGCTGTACACCGGGGGAAGGACTGATACCAGCATTAGCATATAGTCACATACACAAGGCTGTACACCGGGGGAAGGGCTGATACCAGCATTAGAATATAGTCACAGACACAAGGCTGTACACCAGGGGAAGGGCTGATACCAGCATTAGCATATAGTCACATACACATGGCTGTACACCAGGGGAAGGGCTGATACCAGCATTAGCATATAGTCACAGACACACGGCTGTACACCAGGGGAAGGGCTGATACCAGCATTAGCATATAGTCACAGACACACAGCTGTACACCAGGGGAAGGGCTGATACCAGCATTAGTATATAGTCACATACACAGCTGTATACCAGGGGAAGGGCTGATACCAGCATTAGCATATAGTCACAGACACACGGCTGTCAACCAGGGGAAGGGCTGATACCAGCATTAGCATATAGTCACAGACACACAGCTGTACACCAGGGGAAGGGCAGATACCAGCATTAGCATATAGTCACAGACACACGGCTGTACACCAGGGGAAGGGCTGATACCAGCATTAGCCTATAGTCACATACACAGCTGTACACCGGGGGAAGGACTGATACCAGCATTAGCATATAGTCACAGACACACGGCTGTACACCAGGGGAAGGGCTGATACCAGCATTAGCCTATAGTCACATACACACGGCTGTACACCAGGGGAAGGGCTGATACCAGCATTAGCCTATAGTCACATACACACGGCTGTACACCAGGGGAAGGGCTGATACCAGCATTAGCCTATAGTCACATACACACGGCTGTACACCAGGGGAAGGGCTGATACCAGCATTAGTCTATAGTCACATACACACGGCTGTACACCAGGGGAAGGGCTGATACCAGCATTAGGCTATAGTCACATACACACGGCTGTACACCAGGGGAAGGGCTGATACCAGCATTAGCCTATAGTCACAGACACACGGCTGTACACCAGGGGAAGGGCTGATACCAGCATTAGCCTATAGTCACAGACACACGGCTGTACACCAGGGGAAGGGCTGATACCAGCATTAGCCTATAGTCACAGACACACGGCTGTACACCAGGGGAAGGGCTGATACCAGCATTAGCCTATAGTCACAGACACACGGCTGTACACCAGGGGAAGGGCTGATACCAGCATTAGCCTATAGTCACAGACACACGGCTGTACACCAGGGGAAGGGCTGATACCAGCATTAGCCTATAGTCACAGACACACGGCTGTACACCAGGGGAAGGGCTGATACCAGCATTAGCCTATAGTCACAGACACACGGCTGTACACCAGGGGAAGGGCTGATACCAGCATTAGCCTATAGTCACAGACACACGGCTGTACACCATGGGAAGGGCTGATACCAGCATTAGCGTACAGTTACAGACACACGGCTGTACACCATGGGAAGGGCAGATAGCAGCATTAGCATACAGTTACAGACACACGGCTGTACACCATGGGAAGGGCTGATACCAGCATTAGCGTACAGTTACAGACACACGGCTGTACACCATGGGAAGGGCTGATACCAGCATTAGCGTACAGTTACAGACACACGGCTGTACACCATGGGAAGGGCTGATACCAGCATTAGCGTACAGTTACAGACACACGGCTGTACACCATGGGAAGGGCTGATACCAGCATTAGCGTATAGTCACAGACACACGGCTGTACACCAAGGGAAGGGCTGATACCAGCATTAGCATACAGTCACAGACACACGGCTGTACACCAGAGGAAGGGCTGATACCAGCATTAGCCTATAGTCACAGACACACGGCTGTACACCAGGGGAAGGGCTGATACCAGCATTAGCGTATAGTCACAGACACACGGCTGTACACCAGGGGAAGGACTGATACCAGCATTAGCATATAATCACAGACACACAGCTGTACACCAGGGGAAGGGCTGATACCAGCATTAGTATATAGTCACATACACACGGCTGTACACCAGGGGAAGGGCTGATATCAGCATTAGCATATAGTCACAAACACATGGCTGTAACCAGGGGAAGGGCTGATATCAGCATTAGCATATAGTCACATACACACGGCTGTAACCAGGGGAAGGGCTGATATCAGCATTAGCATATAGTCAAATACACACGGCTGTAACCAGGGGAAGGGCTGATACCAGCATTAGTATATAGGGACTGATTCAGACCCACTCGCGAGCGGCTGTCCGCTCGCAAGTGGGTCGATGGTCTGCACTGAGCATGCGCACGACGGAGGGAGCTCCGTCGTGCGCATGCTCCAGACGCGACGAGCGAAGGAAAGTCCTTCGCTCGTTGTGTCCGATCAAAGGGGGCGTGCTGTCAATGTTGATTGACAGCACGCCCCCTTTGGTGGGCGTGCCGGGGGAGTGCCTCCCTGACGGGGGCATTCCCACGGGAACGCCTCCCGTCAGAAGCCGGCCCACTGACATCACTAGTGATGTCAGTGGGAGAGATTTTGGCTCTGATAGAGCCAAAATCACTCCGGAGCTTGCGGTTGAAAACCTCAACCGCAGGCTCCGGCTCGCAATTTCGATGGTCGTGATGGTCTCGACCATCGCGGCCATCAAAAAGCACGCTCATATAGCCTGTGGGTGGTGACCCACAGCTATACGAGCATCCAGGAGGACGCTCCATGAAAATGGAGCACGGCCCTCATTCAGAGCGTGCGCTCTGCTCAGAGCGTACGGCTCTGAATGAGGGCCATAGTCACATACACACGGCTGTACACCAGGGGAAGGGCTGATACCAGCATTAGTATACAGTCACATACACACGGCCGTACACCAGGGGAAGGGCTGATATCAGCATTAGCATATAGTCACATACACACGGCTGTACACCAGGGGAAGGGCTGATAACAGCATTAGCATATAGTCACAGACACACAGCTGTACACCAGGGAAAGGGCTGATACCAGCATTAGCATATAGTCACATACACACGGCTGTAACCAGGGGAAGGGCTGATACCAGCATTGGTATATAGTCACATACACACGGCTGTACACCGGGGGAAGGGCTGATACCAGCATTAGCATATAGTCACAGACACAAGGCTGTACACCGGGGGAAGGACTGATATCAGCATTAGTATATAGTCACATACACACGGCTGTAACCAGGGGAAGGGCTGATACCAGCATTAGTATATAGTCACATACACACGGCTGTACACCGGGGGAAGGGCTGATACCAGCATTAGCATATAGTCACATACACACGGCTGTACACCAGGGGAAGGGCTGATACCAGCATTAGCATATAGTCAATGACACACGGCTGTACACCAGGAGAAGGGCTGATACCAGTATTAGCATATAGTCACATACACACATGGCTGTACACCAGGGGAAGGGCTGATACCAGCATTAGCATATAGTCACCTACACACAGCTGTACACCAGGGGAAGGGCTGATACCAGCATTAGTATATAGTCACATACACACAGCTGTACACCAGGGGAAGGGCTGATACCAGCATTAGCATATAGTCACAGACACACAGCTGTACACCAGGAGAAGGGCTGATACCAGCATTAGCATATAGTCACATACACACGGCTGTACACCAGGGGGAAGGGCTGATACCAGCATTAGCATATAGTCACAGACACACGGCTGTACACCAGGAGAAGGGCTGATACCAGCATTAGCGTATAGTCACAGACACACGGCTGTACACCAGGGGAAGGGCTGATACCAGCATTAGCGTATAGTCACAGACACACGGCTGTACACCAGGGGAAGGGCTGATACCAGCATTAGCGTATAGTCACATACACATGGCTGTACACCAGGGGAAGGGCTGATACCAGCATTAGCATATAGTCACAGACACACGGCTGTACACCAGGGGAAGGGCTGATACCAGCATTAGCCTATAGTCACATACACACGGCTGTACACCAGGGGAAGGGCTGATACCAGCATTAGCCTATAGTCATATACACACGGCTGTACACCAGGGGAAGGGCTGATACCAGCATTAGCCTATAGTCACAGACACTCAGCTGTACACCAGAGTAAGGGCTGATACCAGCATTAGCCTATAGTCACAGACACTCGCCAGTACACCGGGGGAATAGCTGATACCAGCATTAGCGTATAGTCACAGACACACGGCTGTACACCGGGGGAAGGGCTGATACCAGCATTAGCGTATAGTCACAGACATACGGCTGTACACCGGGGGAAGGACTGATACCAGCATTAGCATATTGTCACAGACACACGGCTGTACACCGGGGGAAGGGCTGATACCAGCATTAGCCTATAGTCACAGACACATGGCTGTACACCAGGGGAAGGGCTGATACCAGCATTAGCCTATAGTCACAGACACACGGCTGTACACCAGGGGAAGGGCTGATACCAGCATTAGCCTATAGTCACAGACACACGGCTGTACACCAGGGGAAGGGCTGATACCAGCATTAGCGTATAGTCACAGACACACGGCTGTACACAAGGGGAAGGGCTGATACCAGCATTAGCGTATAGTCACAGACACACGGTTGTACACCAGGGGAAGGGCTGATACAAGCATTAGCGTATAGTCACAGACACACGGCTGTACACCAGGGGAAGGGCTCATACCAGCATTAGCGTATAGTCACAGACACACGGCTGTACACCAGGGGAAGGGCTGATACCAGCATTAGCGTATAGTCACAGACACACGGCTGTACAGCAGGGGAAGGGCTGATACCAGCATTAGCGTATAGTCACAGACACACGGCTGTACACCAGGGGAAGGGCTGATACCAGCATTAGTATATAGTCACATACACACGGCTGTAACCAGGGGAAGGGCTGATACCAGCATTAGTATATAGTCACATACACACGGCTGTACACCGGGGGAAGGGCTGATACCAGCATTAGCATATAGTCACATACACACGGCTGTACACCAGGGGAAGGGCTGATACCAGCATTAGCATATAGTCAATGACACACGGCTGTACACCAGGAGAAGGGCTGATACCAGTATTAGCATATAGTCACATACACACACGGCTGTACACCAGGGGAAGGGCTGATACCAGCATTAGCATATAGTCACCTACACACAGCTGTACACCAGGGGAAGGGCTGATACCAGCATTAGCATATAGTCACATACACACAGCTGTACACCAGGGGAAGGGCTGATACCAGCATTAGCATATAGTCACAGACACACGGCTGTACACCAGGGGAAGGGCTGATACCAGCATTAGCGTATAGTCACAGACACACGGCTGTACACCAGGGGAAGGGCTGATACCAGCATTAGCGTATAGTCACATACACATGGCTGTACACCAGGGGAAGGGCTGATACCAGCATTAGCATATAGTCACAGACACACGGCTGTACACCAGGGGAAGGGCTGATACCAGCATTAGCCTATAGTCACATACACACGGCTGTACACCAGGGGAAGGGCTGATACCAGCATTAGCCTATAGTCACATACACACGGCTGTACACCAGGGGAAGGGCTGATACCAGCATTAGCCTATAGTCACAGACACTCAGCTGTACACCAGAGGAAGGGCTGATACCAGCATTAGCCTATAGTCACAGACACTCGGCTGTACACCGGGGGAATGGCTGATACCAGCATTAGCGTATAGTCACAGACACACGGCTGTACACCGGGGGAAGGGCTGATACCAGCATTAGCGTATAGTCACAGACATACGGCTGTACACCGGGGGAAGGACTGATACCAGCATTAGCATATAGTCACAGACACACGGCTGTACACCAGGGGAAGGGCTGATACCAGCATTAGCCTATAGTCACAGACACACGGCTGTACACCAGGGGAAGGGCTGATACCAGCATTAGCCTATAGTCACAGACACACGGCTGTACACCAGGGGAAGGGCTGATACCAGCATTAGCCTATAGTCACAGACACACGGCTGTACACCAGGGGAAGGGCTGATACCAGCATTAGCGTGTAGTCACAGACACATGGCTGTACACCAGGGGAAGGGCTGATACCAGCATTAGCGTGTAGTCACAGACACACGGCTGTACACAAGGGGAAGGGCTGATACCAGCATTAGCGTGTAGTCACAGACACACGGCTGTACACCAGGGGAAGGGCTGATACAAGCATTAGCGTATAGTCACAGACACACGGCTGTACACCAGGGGAAGGGCTGATACCAGCATTAGCGTATAGTCACAGATACACGGCTGTACACCAGGGGAAGGGCTGATAGCAGAATTGGCGTATAGTCACAGACACACGGCTGTACACCAGGGGAAGGGCTGATACCAGCATTAGTATATAGTCACATACACACGGCTGTACACCAGGGGAAGGGCTGATACCAGCATTAGCGTACAGTCACAGACACACGGCTGTACACCAGGGAAAGGGCTGATACCAGCATTAGCGTACAGTCACAGACACACGGCTGTACACCAGGGGAAGGGCTGATACCAGCATTAGCGTATAGTCACAGACACACGGCTGTACACCAGGGGAAGGGCTGATACCAGCATTAGCGTATAGTCACAGACACATGGCTGTACACCAGGGGAAGGGCTGATACCAGCATTAGCGTACAGTCACAGACACACGGCTGTACACCAGGGGAAGGGTTGATACCAGCATTAGCGTACAGTCACAGACACACGGCTGTACACCAGGGGAAGGGCTGATACCAGCATTAGCGTATAGTCACAGACACACGGCTGTACACCAGGGGAAGGGCTCATACCAGCATTAGCGTATAGTCACAGACACACGGCTGTACACCAGGGGAAGGGCTGATACCAGCATTAGCGTATAGTCACAGACACACGGCTGTACACCAGGGGAAGGGCTTATACCAGCATTAGCGTATAGTCACAGACACACGGCTGTACACCAGGGGAAGGGCTGATACCAGCATTAGCGTATAGTCACAGACACACGGCTGTACACCAGGGGAAGGGCTGATACCAGCATTAGCATATAGTCACAGACACACGGCTGTACACCAGGGGAAGGGCTGATACCAGCATTAGCGTATAGTCACAGACACACGGCTGTACACCAGGGGAAGGGCTGATACCAGCATTAGCGTATAGTCACAGACACACGGCTGTAACCAGGGGAAGGGCTGATATCAGCATTAGCATATAGTCACATACACACGGCTGTAACCAGGGGAAGGGCTGATATCAGCATTAGCATATAGTCACATACACACGGCTGTAACCAGGGGAAGGGCTGATACCAGCATTAGTATATAGGGCCTGATTCAGACCCACTCGCGAGCGGCTGTCCGCTCGCAAGTGGGTCGATGGTCTGCACTGAGCATGCGCACGACGGAGGGAGCTCCGTCGTGCGCATGCGCCAGACGCGACGAGCGAAGGAAAGTCCTTCGCTCGTTGTGTCCGATCAAAGGGGGCGTGCTGTCAATGTTGATTGACAGCACGCCCCCTTTGGTGGGTGTGCCAGGGGCGTGCCTCCCTGACGGGGGCGTTCCCACGGGAACGCCTCCCGTCAGAAGCCGGCCCACTGACATCACTAGTGATGTCAGTGGGAGAGATTTTGGCTCTGATAGAGCCAAAATCACTCCGGAGCTTGCGGTTGAAAACCTCAACCGCAGGCTCCGGCTCGCAATTTCGATGGTCGCGATGGTCTCGACCATCGCGGCCATCAAAAAGCACGCTCGTATAGCCTGTGGGTGGTGACCCACAGCTATACGAGCATCCAGGAGGACGCTCCATGAAAATGGAGCCCGGCCCTCATTCAGAGCGTGCGCTCTGCTCAGAGCGTACGGCTCTGAATGAGGGCCATAGTCACATACACACGGCTGTACACCAGGGGAAGGGCTGATAACAGCATTAGCATATAGTCACAGACACACAGCTGTACACCAGGGAAAGGGCTGATACCAGCATTAGTATATAGTCACAGACACACAGCTATACACCAGGGAAAGGGCTGATACCAGCATTACCATATAGTCACAGACACATGGCTGTACACCAGGGGAAGGGCTGATACCAGCATTAGCATATAGTCACAGACACACAGCTGTACACCAGGGAAAGGGCTGATACCAGCATTACCATATAGTCACAGACACATGGCTGTACACCAGGGGAAGGGCTGATACCAGCATTAGCATATAGTCACAGACACACAGCTGTACACCAGGGAAAGGGCTGATACCAGCATTACCATATAGTCACATACACACGGCTGTAACCAGGGGAAGGGCTGATACCAGCATTGGTATATAGTCACAGACACACGGCTGTACACCAGGGGAAGGGCTGATACCAGCATTAGCGTATAGTCACAGACACACGGCTGTACACCAGGGGAAGGGCTGATACCAGCATTAGCGTATAGTCACAGACACATGGCTGTACACCAGGGGAAGGGCTGATACCAGCATTAGCGTATAGTCACAGACACACGGCTGTACACCAGGGGAAGGGCTGATACCAGCATTAGCGTATAGTCACAGACACACGGCTGTACACCAGGGGAAGGGCTGATACCAGCATTAGCGTATAGTCACAGACACACGGCTGTACACAGGGGAAGGGCTGATACCAGCATTAGCGTATAGTCACAGACACACGGCTGTACACCAGGGGAAGGGCTGATACCAGCATTAGCGTATAGTCACAGACACACGGCTTTACACCAGGGGAAGGGCTGATACCAGCATTAGCCTATAGTCACAGACACACGGCTGTACACCAGGGGAAGGGCTGATACCAGCATTAGCCTATAGTCACAGACACACGGCTGTACACCAGGGGAAGGGCTGATACCAGCATTAGCCTATAGTCACAGACACACGGCTGTACACCAGGGGAAGGGCTGATACCAGCATTAGCCTATAGTCACAGACACACGGCTGTACACCAGGGGAAGGGCTGATACCAGCATTAGCCTATAGTCACAGACACACGGCTGTACACCAGGGGAAGGGCTGATACCAGCATTAGCCTATAGTCACAGACACACGGCTGTACACCAGGGGAAGGGCTGATACCAGCATTAGCCTATAGTCACAGACACACGGCTGTACACCAGGGGAAGGGCTGATACCAGCATTAGCCTATAGTCACAGACACACGGCTGTACACCAGGGGAAGGGCTGATACCAGCATTAGCCTATAGTCACAGCCACACGGCTGTACACCAGGGGAAGGGCTGATACCAGCATTAGCCTATAGTCACAGACACACGGCTGTACACCAGGGGAAGGGCTGATAACAGCATTAGCCTATAGTCACAGACACACGGCTGTACACCAGGGGAAGGACTGATAACAGCATTAGCCTATAGTCACAGACACACGGCTGTACACCAGGGGAAGGGCTGATAACAGCATTAGTATATAGTCACATACACACGGCTGTACACCAGGGGAAGGGCTGATAACAGCATTAGCCTATAGTCACAGACACACGGCTGTACACCAGGGGACGGGCTGATAACAGCATTAGCCTATAGTCACAGACACACGGCTGTACACCAGGGGAAGGGCTGATAACAGCATTAGCCTATAGTCACAGACACACGGCTGTACACCAGGGGAAGGGCTGATACCAGCATTAGCCTATAGTCACAGACACACGGCTGTACACCTGGGGAAGGGCTGATACCAGCATTAGCCTATAGTCACAGACACACGGCTGTACACCAGGGGAAGGGCTGATACCAGCATTAGCCTATAGTCACATACACACTGCTGTACACCAGGGGGAGGGCTGATACCAGCATTAGCGTATAGTCACATACACACTGCTGTACACCAGGGGAAGGGCTGATACCAGCATTAGCATATAGTCACAGACACACGGCTGTACACCAGGGGAAGGGCTGATACCAGCATTAGCCTATAGTCACAGACACACGGCTGTACACCAGGGGAAGGGCTGATACCAGCATTAGCCTATAGTCACAGCCACACGGCTGTACACCAGGGGAAGGGCTGATACCAGCATTAGCCTATAGTCACAGACACACGGCTGTACACCAGGGGAAGGGCTGATAACAGCATTAGCCTATAGTCACAGACACACGGCTGTACACCAGGGGAAGGGCTGATACCAGCATTAGCCTATAGTCACAGACACACGGCTGTACACCAGGGGAAGGGCTGATAACAGCATTAGTATATAGTCACAGACACACGGCTGTACACCAGGGGAACTGCTGATAACAGCATTAGCCTATAGTCACAGACACACGGCTGTACACCAGGGGACGGGCTGATAACAGCATTAGCCTATAGTCACAGACACACGGCTGTACACCAGGGGAAGGGCTGATAACAGCATTAGCCTATAGTCACAGACACACGGCTGTACACCAGGGGAAGGGCTGATACCAGCATTAGCCTATAGTCACAGACACACGGCTGTACACCTGGGGAAGGGCTGATACCAGCATTAGCCTATAGTCACAGACACACGGCTGTACACCAGGGGAAGGGCTGATACCAGCATTAGCCTATAGTCACATACACACTGCTGTACACCAGGGGGAGGGCTGATACCAGCATTAGCGTATAGTCACATACACACTGCTGTACACCAGGGGAAGGGCTGATACCAGCATTAGCATATAGTCACAGACACACGGCTGTACACCAGGGGAAGGGCTGATACCAGCATTAGCCTATAGTCACATACACACTGCTGTACACCAGGGGGAGGGCTGATACCAGCATTAGCGTATAGTCACATACACACTGCTGTACACCAGGGGAAGGGCTGATACCAGCATTAGCGTATAGTCACAGACACACGGCTGTACACCAGGGGAAGGGCTGATACCAGCATTAGCCTATAGTCACAGACACACGGCTGTACACCAGGGGAAGGGCTGATACCAGCATTAGCCTATAGTCACAGACACACGGCTGTACACCAGGGGAAGGTTTGATACCAGCACTAGCATATAGTCACAGACACACAGCCGTACACCGGGGGAGGGGTTGATACCAGCATTAGTATATAGTCACATACACACAGCTATACACCAGGGGAAGGGCTGAAACCAGCATTAGCCTATAGTCACAAACACACGGCTGTACACCTGGGGAAGGGCTGATACCAGCATTAGCCTATAGTCACAGACACACGGCTGTACACCAGGGGAAGGGCTGATACCAGCATTATCCTATAGTCACAGACACACGGCTGTACACCAGGGGAAGGGCTGATACCAGCATTAGCGTATAGTCACAGACACACGGCTGTACACCAGGGGAAGGGCTGATACCAGCATTAGCATACAGTCACAGACACACGGCTGTACACCAGTGGAAGGGCTGATACCAGCATTAGCCTATAGTCACAGTCACACGGCTGTACACCAGGGGAAGGGCTGATACCAGCATTAGCCTATAGTAACAGACACACGGCTGTACATCAGGGGAAGGGCTGATACCAGCATTAGCGTATAGTCACAGACACACGGCTGTACACCAGGGGAAGGGCTGATACCAGCATTAGCGTATAGTCACAGACACACGGCTGTACACCAGGGGAAGGGCTGATACCAGCATTAGCGTATAGTCACAGTCACACGGCTGTACACCAGGGGAAGGGCTGATACCAGCATTAGCGTATATTCACAGACACACGGCTGTACACCATGGGAAGGGCTGATACCAGCATTAGCCTAAAGTCACAGACACTCGGCTGTACACCAGGGGAAGGGCTGATACCAGCATTAGCCTATAGTCACAGACACACGGCTGTACACCAGTTGAAGGGCTGATACCAGCATTAGCCTATAGTCACAGACACACGGCTGTACACCAGGGGAAGGGCTGATAAAAGCATTAGCCTATAGTCACAGACACACGGCTGTACACCAGGGGAAGGGCTGATACCAGCATTAGCCTATAGTCACAGACACACGGCTGTACACCAGGGGAAGGGCTGATACCAGCATTAGCATATAGTCACAGACACACGGCTGTACACCAGGGGAAGGGCTGATACCAGCATTAGCATATAGTCACATACACACGGCTGTACACCAGGGGAAGGGCTGATACCAGCATTAGCATATAGTCACATACACATGGCTGTACACCAGGGGAAGGGCTGATAACTACATTAGGATATAGTCACAGACACACGGCTGTACACCAGGGGAAGGGCTGATACCAGCATTAGCATATAGTCACAGACAGACGGCTGTACACCAGGGGAAGGGCTGATACCAGCATTAGCATATAGTCACAGACACATGGCTGTACACCAGGGGAAGGGCTAAAACCAGCATTAGCCTATAGTCACAGACACACGGCTGTACACCAGGGGAAGGGCTGATAACAGCATTAGCCTATAGTCACAGACACACGGCTGTACACCAGGGGAAGGGCTGATAACAGCATTAGCCTATAGTCACAGACACACGGCTGTACACCAGGGGAAGGGCTGATACCAGCATTAGCGTATAGTCACATACACACGGCTGTACACCAGGGGAAGGGCTGATACCAGCATTAGCCTATAGTCACATACACACGGCTGTACACCAGGGGAAGGGCTGATACCAGCATTAGCATATAGTCACAGACACACGGCTGTACACCAGGGGAAGGGCTGATACCACCATTAGCCTATAGTCACAGACACACGGCTGTACACCAGGGGAAAGGCTGATACCAGCATTAGCCTATAGTCACAGACACACGGCTGTACACCAGGGGAAGGGCTGATACCAGCATTAGCATATAGTCACATACACACGGCTGTTCACCAGGGGAAGGGCTGATAACTACATTAGCATATAGTCACAGACACACGGCTGTACACCAGGGGAAGGGCTGATACCAGCATTAGCATATAGTCACAGACACACAGCTGTACACCAGGGGAAGGGCTGAGACCAGCATTTGCATATAGTCACAGACAGACGGCTGTACACCAGGGGAAGGGCTGATACCAGCATTAGCATATAGTCACAGACACACAGCTGTACACCAGGGGAAGGGCTGATACCAGCATTATCATATAGTCACATACACACGGCTGTACACCAGGGGAAGGGCTGAGACCAGCATTTGCATATAGTCACAGACACATGGCTGTACACCAGGGGAAGGGCTGATACCAGCATTAGCATATAGTCACAGACACACAGCTGTACACCAGGGGAAGGGCTGATACCAGCATTAGCCTATAGTCATATACACACGGCTGTACACCAGGGGAAGGGCTGATACCAGCATTAGCATATAGTCACAGACACACGGCTGTACACCAGGGGAAGGGCTCATACCATCATTAGTATATAGTCACAGACATACGGCTGTATACCAGGGGAAGGGCTGATATCAGCATTAGCATATAGTCATATACACACGGCTGTACACCAGGGGAAGGGCTGATACCAGCATTAGCATATAGTCACTGACATACGGCTGTACACCAGGGGAAGGGCTCATACCAGCATTAGTATATAGTCACAGACACATGGCTGTATACCAGGGGAAGGGCTGATACCAGCATTAGCATATAGTCATATACACACGGCTGTACACCAGGGGAAGGGATGATACCAGCATTAGTATATAGTCACAGACACACGGCTGTACACCAGGGGAAGGGCTCATACCAGCATTAGTATATAGTCACAGACACACGGCTGTATACCAGGGGAAGGGCTGATACCAGCATTAGCATATAGTCATATACACACGGCTGTACACCAGGGGAAGGGCTGATACCAGCATTAGCATATAGTCACAGACACATGGCTGTACACCAGGGGAAGGGCTCATACCAGCATTAGTATATAGTCACAGACACACGGCTGTATACCAGGGGAAGGGCTGATACCAGCATTAGCATATAGTCATATACACACGGCTGTACACCAGGGGAAGGGCTGATACCAGCATTAGCGTATAGTCACAGACACACGGCTGTACACCAGGGGAAGGGCTGATACCAGCATTAGCGTATAGTCACAGACACACGGCTGTACACCAGGGGAAGGGCTCATACCAGCATTAGTATATAGTCACATACACACAGCTGTACACAGGGGGAAGGGCTGATACCAGCTTTTGTCTGTGCTGTTGCTCTTAGGCCTCTGGAAGTCAGTTGCAAACAGGGACAGTCTGGAGTATCCCTCCCCAGGGAGGATGGAGGGACCACCTTGAGATGGTGGAGGAGATCCCGGGGTTCTGGAGGTCTCTTTAGGCCCGGATCCATTAGGCGGTGGAGGGCCTCTTTCCCAGCTCGCTGAAGGTACTGGACGGCCAGTGGTAATGATTGTCCAGCTGGATGCGGCCTCGGATGGAAGTCAAAGCCTGACTTTGGACCCCATGCTGCTTGGCTCACCCATGAGTGGCATTTTAACTCCGGGGTGTGAGCTGACGCAGTGCTCCCCTATGAGTGGCAATATAACTCTAGGGTATGAGATGGAGGAAGGCTCCCCTGGGAGTGAAGTAAGCCCAGAAGGAGAGCTGATTGCTTCGGGTCTACTTATTGACCGCATGGAACAGGAGGAGATCTGCCCTGATGGTCAGGGCCAGATGGACGACTGCCAGGAATCCAATGCGGAGGTATTGGAGAGAGAAGCTGCTGTTGCCGCTGAGGAAGTGGCTTTCCTGGTGATGGATGTCCCGGCCCTGAGGAGAGAGGTGGCGCGGGTGTCATCTAGGATCAGGGCAAAGAGGAGGAAGAGGCAAACAAGCTATAGCCAGGAGAGGTCTGTCATCCGCAATGAGCTGCTGATGCTGGCTGACAAGCTGGCTAATTATAAAAGCAGAGCGCTGTACCTGCAAAGCCTGGCGGGTCCGGCGGCGGCTGATGCTACCCCAGCGGAGTTCCTAGAGGCCGGTGATGGAGCCTGGAGATCGGGGAATCTCGTGGTCGGCGGGTCTCCCAAGATGGCGCTGGTGGTGGAAGGGAACACCGATATTGGAGGAGAAGGCGCACTGATTAAAATGGAGGAGGAGGCGGGCTTTCCAGTAGCCGATGGGAGCCTGGTAGAGCCAGTTCACGGAGCTCCAAAGATGGCCGCGGGGATCTTGATGCTTGCGGGTCACGATGCGGCTCACAGCAGTAAGGCGGAAGTGCCTATGGAGACTGCCGCTGTTGGGGCCGTGGAGCTGGATGGAGGTGAGGATGCCCGGTGTGTGGTGGAGGGGGGCGTGGTCCCGGTTACCATGGTGAGCATGGACGCTACTCCTGGGGGATCCGATGCGCTTCCTTTGCCTGCTGGTGCTATACTGATGCCTGTGTCAGTTCTGTCAGCTGCCGGTGGAGAAAGGTTGGTGACGGCTGAACTGTTTCATGATTCTATGGAGGCGGAGATGCTACTGCTCGCTGAGAGGGTGGAAGCAGATGTGACTCTAGCTACATCCGTGGTGCCAGGGGCTCCGTTGCCAGTAACAGGTTCTAACCTGGTGCAGGGACTTCCCCCACTGGACAGGTCAACTCTGACTCGGGAAGAGTTACGAGTGGTGGACTCTCTGTATGGTGATATAGGGGGGCCTGAAAGAGTCAGAGTGGCAATTGAGTTAATAGCCGCAAATAATGCAAGGCTAGAGAGTATGGGCCAATCTGTACCAAGGTCCTATGCTAGAGTGGTGTCTGGTGGGGGAGCACCAAGGTTCCCAAGTGCTGCAGCTGTTGGTGACAGTGGTGGGAGTGGTACTAGTGGAGGTGCTCAAATTAGGAGGCGGAACGTAGTACAGCTGAGGTGGGTGGCTGTAGGAGATCCACCAAGCAAGGGGGAATTTTTGGAAATGATTTTTTTCTTAAGCTTCTTGCCCTTGGATCTTTTTGCTTGCATCCGCCCGGTACGTACCCCTGAATACGATCTGAGCTTTCAGACCTTGCGGGGATTGCAGGCGTTTGCAACTAAATGGGAGGAGAAAAAGTAGGAGGTCCCTTTCATTAACTACAGGTCTCAGATGGTTTCTCGCCAGGATAGGATCAAAGTCACTGTCCTGGTGAGGAATGAGAGCCTTCCAGCTCAAGATATTCTTTTTTGGCTCTCCCGGTTTTGTGTAGTTCTATCCCCATGTTAAGAAAAGATCGATTATACAAAGGGGGTGTGGGGAGGTGCCTACTCAGTTTTTGTTAGATTAAACAGGGTGGGCATTGAGACCAAACACATCCCGGCTGCAGCCTTCATTGGTCGCGATAAAATTCAGGCATTCTATCCAGGACAGCCTAGGAACAAAGGAGTGCAATGTTGTAAAGTGCAACCTTTGTGGGTGTGTTGGTCACACATACAACCACTGCCAATCTGCTTCACACAATGAGGGGTCAGGTATGGATATTGGTGAGCTGCCTGTAGTATTGCTAAAAGAAGGAGAAAGTATAATGAGTGACAATGAGGTTGAGGTGGTTAAGGGTACGAGAAGTTTGCAGGTGGTCTCTAAGGTTCAAAAAGAAGTGCCGGTGGAGAAGGGAGAGTCAAGTCATCCAGAAAGAGAAGAGCAGGGCCAAAAGAGGAGGGCATTCAACTGTCAAATATATTCACTTTCTCATTGGCTGAAGATGAGGCAGAGGAGGAAAAGGAGGTGAGGGATGAGGAGGTGAGAATGCAGGAGAATGGAGAGTTGGTCCAAGGGCCTAGGGCCTCTCAGAGAAAAAGGGTCATTAAGAAGACCACCTTTGGTGAGGCTGCGGAAGGGGCCAAGGCTAAAACTAGAAAGAAACAAGGGGGCAAGGTTACGGTAAAGTCCAAAAATGTGGTGCGTGGCTGTAGTTTGGAGTGGGATTTATCAAACCTTGAATTATCGGGGTCAGAGAAAGTGGGGGGAGTGGAAAAAGTGGCTTCTATAGGAGAGCCAGATGTCATGGAGGAAACTCCCGAGCTCAATATAAGTTCGGGTTCCTCAGGGGAGATCCCTCCAAGCCTAGGTGTTCCGGTCACTTTGGTGGATCCAAAGCCACCGGATCCTGACCCTGATCCGGATCCTGTCTCTGGCCGATGGGGATATGCACGTTGAGGAAGAGAAGTCGGTGTCTGCGGTTGGGGCTGATAGGCCGGGTGAACCAACTGTGGATATTGTACCTTCTATGGAAGATGTGGTGGAGGGCGAGTGTTTGGTTATGTCGTCGTCTGGTGAGGGTATCACTCCTGAGGTGCCCTGTAAGCAAGAAGGTTCCTCGGGGGGGAGTCTTCTTGCGCGACAAAGTGAAAGTGAAATGGGGCCCTATCTCTATAATCTAGAACTATGGCTTCCCACCCTATACGATGCACCACCATTAATGTGGCTTCCGTTTTTTCCGAATGAACTCGTTTCATGGCTTTCTCTTTTTTTAACACGATTGATGTTGATATATTGTTTTTGCAAGAGACCAGGATAGGGGACTTGTCCACACTCCGTAGAGCCAAAAGCCAGTGGAGGAGCGGACCATCCTACTGGTCTCTTGCGGCCGAGCCGTACGGTGGGGTGGTGGTACTTTTTACCGATATGATAACTGTACACAAGATTATAGAATTACAGGTAGGTAGGTGTATGGTTTTGGATGTTAGCCTAAGGGGGCATGATCTAAGGCTGATTAACATCTACGGACCGCAGTCGGCCTGGGATAGGAAGTGCCTCTTTGGGCTGATAAAACCATTTCTTTTTACAGCCCAGCAAGTTGTCTTTGGTGGTGATTTCAATACCATTGTAAGGCCCAAAGACAGGGGGGGTGCAAAGTCAACCCTGGGCTATGATGCTAGGATTTTAGTTAGTATGGTAAGAGAGGCAAGTCTCGTCAATGTGCACATTCGCCATAGTCCAGACCTCACTGGTTACACATATCATTGTGGTAGTCGTAGGTCTAGGATAGACAGGTTTTTTGTTAAGGAAAGTTCAAAAACCCTGCCTCCTGAGGTAAGGGCTGTAGAATTTTCCAACCACGTTTGCCTGAGTGTCGCGTTGAATGCTTCAGAAACTCCTCAGAGAGGGCGGGGCCTTTGGCGTTTGAGCTCTGAACTTCTGAAAGAAGAGAGTGTTAGCCAGTCCTTTAAGGATTTCTTCAAACTACAGGAGACACTTCTGGAGGCTGGTTGGTCTAGGTCTGAGTGGTGGGAAGAGTGCAAAAAAAGGACTCGGAGGCTTTTCCAGAGGCTGGTAGCACACAAAAACTTGAAAAAAAAGATGCGTCTACCAGAGTTTGAGAAAGAAACTTGATTTCCTGATCTCTGTGTGGAGATAGTGGGGATATCTCCCGGGTGAAAGCCCAGCTGAAGGAGCTCCAATATGATCGTCTGACTTCCTTGAATTTGGAGAGGGATTATGGTAAATACCACTCGCCTGACCCCTACCAGAGTTGCAGAAAGTTGGTCAATGTAAGGGAGGTGAGGGGCCTGTATGATAGGCAGGGTACTCTCTGTAAAGACAGGGATGGCATCCTGGGGGTCATCAGGTCCTATTATTCAGACCTTCTGTCTGAGCAACCGCTCATTAGAGAGAGGATGGAGTCCTTTCTGAGGGAAACACCGGGGCTGGAGAAGCTTGATGCCTCCTTCGTCTCCTTGGGTGATGATGTGACGGTGGAAGAAGTCAAGAGGGCTATAGAAGGTTTGTCTATTAAAAAATCTCCAGGACCGGATGGTTTAACATCCGAATTCTTTAAAGCTTTCAAGGACATCTTGGCTCCGCGCATTATGGAGGTTTATAATGAATGCCTGGGTGAGGGGTCGCTCCCTCCCTCCATGAGGTCTTCTGCCCTCATATTGTTATCAAAAGGTAAGGACCCATCACATATTGAGAACTGGCGCCCCATCGCCCTTCTCAATACGGACAGAAAGATCTTGGCAAAAATACTGTTTAATCGGCTGATGGAAGTTTCCGGCCTGGTACTGTCCTCGTCTCAGCATTGCACCGTGAAGGGCTGAAGCAAGTTTAGTGCTGCCCTTGGTGTCCGGGAGGCTGTGGAGCAATGTTGTGCTAAAAAATGGGGCAAGTACTTACTGGCATTGGACTAGTCCAAGGCTTTTCACCGGGTGAACCACAAGTACCTGTGGGCTGTTCTGGAATGGTATGGTTTTCCAGTGATGGTGGTGGATTGGCTTCGTGTTTTGTACAATCAGGCCGAGAGCTTCCCGATTGTCAACGGTTGGGTGGGCCCTGCTTTCGGGGTTGACTCTGGTGTCCGTCAGGGATGCCCCCTGAGCCCGCTCTTATATGTATTTGCAATTGATCCCTTCGTAAGGAGGATTGGTTGTAGTGCATTGAGAGGGGTGCAGCTGGGCCCAGAGACTCCATTGAGAGTAGTGGCCTAGGTGGATGATGTCACTGTGGTCTTGTCCTCCGTGGCAGAGGCACAGTACATAGAACACCTGATCTCCGACTACTCTGAAGCCTCGTGCTCCAGAGTAAACCAGGATAAATGCGAAGCTTTCTGGATGGGGGAGGAAGGTGATGAATTTCACCTTCCGGACAGCCTCCCCCGGGCCAGTCCTCAGATCAAAATTCTAGGCATCACATTCGATCGTGGTGATTATGCCACTCGAAATTGGGAAAGGAGGATAGAGGAAGCCAACAGGAAAATGCAGTCCTGGAGAACTTGGCAGTTCTCTTACAGGGAAAGGGTTCATCTGTGCAAAACCTTCCTGGTTCCTATATTTCTTTATGTCAGCTATGTGTGTTTCTTGCCACTATCTTTGTGGTCTAAAGTGTTATCCCTGTTCTTCCTTTTATTTGGGGGAACGGGAAGAACATTGTCAAGAGCGGCATAACCTACAGACCAAGGAATGAAGGTGTATTGGGTATGGTCAATCCAGTGGTATTTTTTGCCACAACTTTTATTAAGCTGAATCTTGGAAGTCTGTTTTTGGAGACTTCTCCTTGGTGGGTAGAGAGTTTTAAGGCCTGGGTGTCTCCTTTCCTTGAACTCTGGTATGACGGCGGCCATATTAAAGCCTTCAAAGGCAGGTCTGGCAGTCTTCCGATCTATGTTATCATGTGCTTGAGAGTGACAAGGCAATGGGGAGTAGTGGCGGGTGATGTCAAAACCCTTTCTAGGAGGGAGCTGGAGAGAGGCATTTTGCGGGATCACTTCTATGCCCTGCTGTCACTAAGGGACTGTCCAGGCAAGGTTTGCTCAGATGGGATCTCTTTGATTTGTTCAGAGAGGATTCCACTGAAGTACAGGGACCTGACCTGGCTCTCTTTTCAAGGAAGTCTCTATGTTAGAGGGCACATCAGGAGAAGCGCCGATGATCGTGGCTGCCCACGGGAGGAAAGTCTAGGGAAGAAAGAGACCATGGACCTCTTCCTGCTTGAATGTCCATTTAACATTGAGATTTATAAGAAGGTTTCAACCGCCTTACGCTTTCCGTGCCTCTCGGGGCTCAGTTACCCTGAGTGGGTTTACGGAGCATTCAAAGGGTATGGGCGTTATGATTTGGTCACTATTTTTGTAGTCAGCTTAGTGGTTAGGTATCACACGTGGAGCGCACGGTGCTTAGTAACAACTAGAAGCAAATTCCTTCCCTGTGAGGTGGTGGCGTGTAATATTCTTCATGAGGTTAAGACTCTGATGGAAATGGACAGGAGAAGACTGGATGCCATTGGGTGGTCGAGGAGATGGAGGCACCTGAAGCCCCCTTAGAGGGTGGTGGATAGTCCTTTTCCTGTTCATTCTATAGGCTTGAAGCTTTCCTTTTCACTTCCGTAGTAGATTTTGGACTTTTCTGCTTTTTTGTATGGACTGATTTTCATGCGCCTAAACAGCTCCTTCACATTTTCTATGTTATGGGGTTAGTGTTGGTGATAATTAAAGTCTTGTAGTAGTATTTAGTGTTTATTGTGTTAGATTTTGTATTGATGATGGGTGATGGCTTACACATTGTCTTGGTTGGGTGGAGCGAGTGATGTGTTATGTTTATGATGTTTATCCTTTTGGTGGTTTTTTTGAGAGTATTAATACAGCCTGTATGTTTTGATCATAAGAATCTTGATCATGTTTATATGGCAAAGTTTTTGTTGAAGTGCAGTATTTTTTATGTATTTATTTATACGCTGCAAGTTTTTCAATAAAAAAGGATTACCAGCATTAGCATATAGTCACATACACACAGCTGTACACCAGGGGAAGGGCTGAAACCAGCATTAGTATATAGTCACATACACACGGCTGTACACCAGGGGAAGGGCTGATACCAGCATTAGCATATAG
The DNA here is from genome assembly GCA_031769625.1 of Taudactylus pleione. Taxonomy (NCBI): domain Eukaryota; kingdom Metazoa; phylum Chordata; class Amphibia; order Anura; family Myobatrachidae; genus Taudactylus; species Taudactylus pleione. The sequence goes on from JAUIMM010002119.1 coordinate 346,320, forward strand.
TCACATACACACAGCTGTACACCGGGGGAAGGGCTGATACCAGCATTAGTATATAGTCACATACACACAGCTGTACACCAGGGGAAGGGCTGATACCAGCATTAGCATATAGTCACAGACACACAGCTGTACACCAGGGGAAGGGCTGATACCAGCATTAGCATATAGTCACAGACACACGGCTGTACACCAGGGGAAGGGCTGATACCAGCATTAGCATATAGTCACAGACACACAGCTGTACACCAGGGGAAGGGCTGATACCAGCATTAGCATATAGTCACAGACACACGGCTGTACACCGGGGGAAGGGCTTATACAGTACTAGCATATAGTCACATACACACAGCTGTACACCGGGGGAAGGGCTTATACAGTACTAGTATATAGTCACAGACACACGGCTGTACACCAGGGGAAGGGATGATACCAGCATTAGTATATAGTCACATACACACGGCTGTACACCAGGGGAAGGGTTGATACCAGCATTAGTATATAGTCACATACATGGCTGTACACCAGGGGAAGGGCTGATACCAGCATTAGTATATAATCACAGACACACGGCTGTACACCAGGGGAAGGGATGATACCAGCATTAGTATATAGTCACATACACACGGCTGTACACCAGGGGAAGGAATGATACCAGCATTAGCATATAGTCACAGACACACATCTGTACACCAGGGGAAGGGCTGATACCAGCATTAGCATATAGTCACATACACACAGCTGTACACCAGGGGAAGGGATGATTCCAGCATTTGTATATAGTCACAGACACACATCTGTACACCAGGGGAAGGGCTGATACCAGCATTAGCATATAGTCACATACACTCGGCTGTACACCAGGGGAAGGGATGATTCCAGCATTTGTATATAGTCACAGACACACATCTGTACACCAGGGGAAGGGATGATACCAGCATTAGTATATAGTCACATACACACGGCTGTACACCAGGGGAAGGGATGATACCAGCATTAGTATATAGTCACATACACACGGCTGTACACCAGGGGAAGGAATGATACCAGCATTAGTATATAGTCACATACACACGGCTGTACACCAGGGGAAGGGCTGATACCAGCATTAGCATATAGTCACAAACACACGGCTGTACACCAGGGGAAGGACTGATACCAGCATTAGTATATAGTCACAGACACACGGCTGTACACCAGGGGAAGGGCTGATACCAGCATTAGAATATAGTCACAGACACACGGCTGTACACCGGGGGGGAAGGGCTGATACCAGCATTAGTATATAGTCACATACACACGGCTGTACACCGGGGGAAGGGCTGACATCAGCATTAGTATATAGTCACAGACACACGGCTGTACACCAGGGGAAGGGCTGATACCAGCATTAGCATATAGTCACATACACACGGCTGTACACCGGGGGAAGGGCTGACATCAGCATTAGTATATAGTCACAGACACACGGCTGTACACCAGGGGAAGGGCTGATACCAGCATTGGCATATAGTCACAGACACACGGCTGTACACCAGGGGAAGGGCTGATACCAGCATTAGCCTATAGTCACATACACACAGCTGTACACCGGGGGAAGGGCTGATACCAGCATTAGCATATAGTCACATACACACGGCTGTACACCAGGGGAAGGGCTGATACCAGCATTAGCCTATAGTCACATACACACAGCTGTACACCGGGGGGGAAGGGCTGATACCAGCATTAGCATATAGTCACAGACACACGGCTGTACACCAGGGGAAGGGCTGATACCAGCATTAGCATATAGTCACATACACACGGCTGTACACCAGGGGAAGGGCTGATACCAGCATTAGCATATAGTCACATACACACGGCTGTACACTAGGGGAAGGGCTGATACCAGCATTAGCATATAGTCACAGACACACGGCTGTACACCAGGGGAAGGGATGATACCAGCATTAGTATATAGTCACATACACACGGCTGTACACCAGGGGAAGGGCTGATACCAGCATTAGCATATAGTCACATACACACGGCTGTACACCAGGGGAAGGGCTGATACCAGCATTAGCATATAATCACATACACATAGCTGTACACCAGGGGAAGGGCTGATACCAGCAGTAGCATATAGTCACAGACACACGGCTGTATACTAGGGGAAGGGATTATACAGTACTAGCATATAGTCACATACACACAGCTGTACACCAGGGGAAGGGCTGATACCAGCATTAGCATATAGTCACAGACACACAGCTGTACACAGGGGAAGGGCTGATACCAGCATTAGTATATAGTCACAGACACACGGCTGTACACCAGGGGAAGGGCTGATACCAGCATTAGTATATAGTCACAGACACACAGCTATACAACGGGGGAAGAGCTGATGCCAGCATTAGTATATAGTCACATACACACAGCTATACAACGGGGGAAGGGCTGATACCAGCATTAGCATATAGTCACATACACACGGCTGTACACCAGGGGAAGGGCTGATACCAGCATTAGTATATAGTCACAGACACACGGCTGTACACCAGGGGAAGGGCTGATACCAGCATTACCATATAGTCACAGACACACAGCTATACAACGGGGGAAGAGCTGATGCCAGCATTAGTATATAGTCACATACACACAGCTATACAACGGGGGAAGGGCTGATACCAGCATTAGTATATAGTCACAGACACACGGCTGTACACCGGGGGAAGGGCTGATACCAGCATTAGTATATAGTCACATACACACGGCTGTACACAGGGGAAGGGCTGATACCAGCATTAGCATATAGTCACATACACACGCTGTACACCAGGGGAAGGGCTGATACCAGCATTAGCGTATAGTCACAGACACATGGCTGTACACCGGGGGAAGGGCTGATACCAGCATTAGCATATAGTCACATACACACAGCTGTACACCAGGGGAAGGGCTGATACCAGCATTAGCGTATAGTCACAGACACACAGCTGTACACCGGGGGAAGGGCTGACACCAGCATTAGTATATAGTTACAGACACACGGCTGTACACCAGGGGAAGGGCTGATACCAGCATTAGTATATAGTCACAGACACACGGCTGTACACCAGGGGAAGGGCTGATACCAGCAGTAGCATATAGTCACAGACACACAGCTATACAACGGGGGAAGGGCTGATACCAGCATTAGTATATAGTCACATACACACAGCTATACAACGGGGGAAGGGCTGATACCAGCATTAGCATATAGTCACATACACGCGGCTGTACACCTGGGGACGGGCTGATACCAGCATTAGCATATAGTCACATACACACGGCTGTACACCAGGGGAAGGGATGATACCAGCATTAGCATATAGTCACATACACACGGCTGTACACCTGGGGACGGGCTGATACCAGCATTAGCATATAGTCACAGACACACGGCTGTACACCAGGGGAAGGGATGATACCAGCATTAGCCTATAGTCACAGACACATGGCTGTACACCAGGGGAAGGGCTGATACCAGCATTAGCATATAGTCACAGACACACGGCTGTACACCAGGGGAAGGGCTGATACCAGCATTAGTATATAGTCACATACACACGGCTGTACACCAGGGGAAGGGCTGATACCAGCATTAGCATATAGTCACATACACACGGCTGTACACCAGGGGAAGGGATGATACCAGCATTAGCATATAGTCACATACACTCGGCTGTACACCAGTGGAAGGGATGATTCCAGCATTTGTATATAGTCACAGACACACATCTGTACACCAGGGGAAGGGATGATACCAGCATTAGTATATAGTCACATACACACGGCTGTACACCAGGGGAAGGGCTGATACCAGCATTAGCATATAGTCACAAACACACGGCTGTACACCAGGGGAAGGACTGATACCAGCATTAGAATATAGTCACAGACACACGGCTGTACACCAGGGGAAGGGCTGATACCAGCATTAGTATATAGTCACATACACACGGCTGTACACCGGGGGAAGGGCTGATACCAGCATTAGCATATAGTCACAGACACACGGCTGTACACCGGGGGGGAAGGGCTGATACCAGTATTAGTATATAGTCACATACACACGGCTGTACACCGGGGGAAGGGCTGACACCAGCATTAGTATATAGTTACAGACACACGGCTGTACACCAGGGGAAGGGCTGATACCAGCAGTAGCATATAGTCACAGACACACGGCTGTATACTAGGGGAAGGGATTATACAGTACTAGCATATAGTCACATACACACAGCTGTACACCAGGGGAAGGGCTGATACCAGCATTAGTATATAGTCACATACACACTGCTATACAACGGGGGAAGAGCTGATACCAGCATTAGTATATAGTCACATACACACAGCTATACAACGGGGGAAGAGCTGATACCAGCATTAGAACATAGTCACATACACACAGCTGTACACCAGGGGAAGGGCTGATACCAGCATTAGTATATAGTCACATACACACGGCTGTACACCGGGGGAAGGGCTGATACCAGCATTAGCATATAGTCACAGACACACGGCTGTACACCGGGGGGGAAGGGCTGATACCAGCATTAGTATATAGTCACATACACACGGCTGTACACCGGGGGAAGGGCTGACACCAGCATTAGTATATAGTTACAGACACACGGCTGTACACCAGGGGAAGGGCTGATACCAGCAGTAGCATATAGTCACAGACACACGGCTGTATACTAGGGGAAGGGATTATACAGTACTAGCATATAGTCACATACACACAGCTGTACACCAGGGGAAGGGCTGATACCAGCATTAGTATATAGTCACATACACACTGCTATACAACGGGGGAAGAGCTGATACCAGCATTAGTATATAGTCACATACACACAGCTATACAACGGGGGAAGAGCTGATACCAGCATTAGCATATAGTCACATACACACGGCTGTACAACGGGGGAAGGGCTGATACCAGCATTAGCATATAGTCACATACACACGGCTGTACACCAGGGGAAGGGCTGATACCAGCATTAGCTTATAGTCACAGACACACGGCTGTACACCTGGGGAAGGGCTGATACCAGCATTAGTATATAGTCACATACACACTGCTATACAACGGGGGAAGGGCTGATACCAGCATTAGCATATAGTCACATACACACGGCTGTACACCAGGGGAAGGGCTGATACTAGCATTAGCATATAGTCTCATACACACATCTGTACACCAGGGGAAGGGCTGATACAAGCATTAGCGTATAGTCACAGACACACAGCTGTACACCAGGGGAAGGTCTGATACCAGCATTAGTATATAGTCACATACACACGGCTGTACACCAGGGGAAGGGCTGATACCAGCATTAGTATATAGTCACAGACACACGGCTGTACACCAGGGGAAGGGCTGATACCAGCATTAGCATATAGTCACATACACACGGCTGTACACCTGGGGAAGGGCTGATACTAGCATTAGCATATAGTCTCATACACAAGGCTGTACACCAGGGGAAGGGATGATTCCAGCATTAGCATATAGTCACAGACACACAGCTGTACACCAGGGGAAGGGCTGATACCAGCATTAGTATATAGTCACAGACACACGGCTGTACACCAGGGGAAGGGGCTGATACCAGCATTAGCATATAGTGACATACACATGGCTGTACACCAGGGGAAGGGCTGATACCAGCATTAGCATATAGTCACATACACACGGCTGTACACCAGGGGAAGGGATGATACCAGCATTAGTATATAGTCACAGACACACATCTGTACACCAGGGGAAGGGCTGATACCAGCATTAGCATATAGTCACATACACACGGCTGTACACCAGGGGAAGGGATGATTCCAACATTAGTATATAGTCACAGACACACATCTGTACACCAGGGGAAGGGCTGATACCAGCATTAGCATATAGTCACATACACACGGCTGTACACCAGGGGAAGGGATGATACCAGCATTAGTATATAGTCACATACACACATCTGTACACCAGGGGAAGGGCTGATACCAGCATTAGCATATAGTCACATACACACGGCTGTACACCAGGGGAAGGGATGATTCCAACATTAGTATATAGTCACAGACACACAGCTGTACACCAGGGGAAGGGCTGATACCAGCATTAGCATATAGTCACATACACACAGCTGTACACCAGGGGAAGGGCTGATACCAGCATTAGCATATAGTCACAGACACACAGCTGTACACCAGGGGAAGGGATGATACCAGCATTAGTATATAGTCACATACACATGGCTGTACACCAGGGGAAGGGTTGATACCAGCATTAGTATATAGTCACATACACACAGCTATACAACGGGGGAAGGGCTGATACCAGCATTAGTATATAGTCACATACACATGGCTGTACACCAGGGGAAGGGCTGATACCAGCATTACCATATAGTCACAGACACACGGCTGTACACCAGGGGAAGGGATGATACCAGCATTAGTATATAGTCACATACACACAGCTATACAACGGGGGAAGGGCTGATACCAGCATTAGTATATAGTCACATACACATGGCTGTACACCAGGGGAAGGGCTGATACCAGCATTAGCATATAGTCACAGACACACGGCTGTACACCAGGGGAAGGGCTGATACCAGCATTAGCATATAGTCACATACACATGGCTGTACACCAGGGGAAGGACTGATACCAGCATTATCATATAGTCACATACACACGGCTGTACACCGGGGAAGGGCTGATACCAGCATTAGTATATACTCACATACACACAGCTGTACACCAGGGGAAGGGCTGATACCAGCATTAGAATATAGTCACATACACACGGCTATACACCAGGGGAAGGGCTGATACCAGCATTAGTATATAGTCACATACACACAGCTATACACCAGGGGAAGGGCTGATACCAGCATTAGTATATAGTCACACACACAGCTGTACACCAGGGGAAGGGCTGATACCAGCATTAGAATATAGTCACATACACACGGCTATACACCAGGGGAAGGGCTGATACCAGCATTAGCAAATAGTCACATACACACGGCTGTACACCAGGGGAAGGGCTGATACCAGCATTAGCATATAGTCACAGACACACAGCTGTACACCAGGGGAAGGGCTGATACCAGCACTAGCATATAGTCATATACACATGGATGTACACCAGGGGAAGGGCTGATACCAGCATTAGCATATAGTCACATACACATGGCTGTACACCAGGGGAAGGGCTGATACCAGCATTAGTATATAGTCACATACACACGGCTGTACACCATGGGAAGGGCAGGTACCAGCATTAGTATATAGTCACAGACACACGGCTGTACACCGGGGGAAGGGCTGATAACAGCATTAGCATATAGTCACATACACACGGCTGTACACCAGGGGAAGAGCTGATACCAGCATTAGTATATAGTCACAGACACACGACTGTACACCGGGGGGGAAGGGCTGATACCAGCATTAGTATATAGTCACATACACACGGCTGTACACCAGGGGAGGGGCTGATACCAGCATTAGCATATAGTCACATACACACGGCTGTACACCAGGGGAAGGGCTGATACCAGCATTAGCACATAGTCACATACACATGGCTGTACACCGGGGGGGAAGGGCTGATACCAGCATTAGTATATAGTCACATACACACGGCTGTACACCAGGGGAAGGGCTGATACCAGCATTAGCATATAGTCACAGACACACAGCTGTACACCAGGGGAAGGGCTGATACCAGCATTAGCATATAGTCACAGACACACGGCTGTACACCGGGGGGGAAGGGCTGATACCAGCATTAGTATATAGTCACATACACACGGCTGTACACTGGGGGAAGGGCTGACACCAGCATTAGTATATAGTCATAGACACACAGCTGTACACCAGGGGAAGGGCTGATACCAGCATTAGTATATAGTCACATACACACGGCTGTACACCGGGGGGGAAGGGCTGATACCAGCATTAGCATATAGTCACATACACACAGCTGTACACCAGGGGAAGGGCTGATACCAGCATTAGCATATAGTCACATACACACAGCTATACACCAGGGGAAGGGCTGATACCAGCATTAGCATATAGTCACATACACACAGCTATACACCAGGGGAAGGGCTGATACCAGCATTAGCATATAGTCACATACACACGGCTGTACACCAGGGGAAGGGCTGATACCAGCATTAGCATATAGTCACATACACACGGCTATACACCAGGGGAAGGGCTGATACCAGCATTAGCATATAGTCACATACACACGGCTATACACCAGGGGAAGGGCTGATACCAGCATTAGCATATAGTCACATACACACGGCTGTACACCAGGGGAAGGGATGATACCAGCATTAGTATATAGTCACAGACACACATCTGTACACCAGGGGAAGGGCTGATACCAGCATTAGTATATAATCACAGACACACGGCTGTACACCAGGGGAAGGGCAGATACCAGCATTAGCATATAGTCACAGACACACGGCTGTACACCTGGGGAAGGGCTGATACTAGCATTAGCATATAGTCACATACACACGGCTGTACACCAGGGGAAGGGCTGATACCAGCATTAATATATAGTCACAGACACACATCTGTACACCAGGGCAAGGGCTGATACCAGCATTAGCATATAGTCACAGACACACAGCTGTACACCAGGGGAAGGGCTGATACCAGCATTAGCATATAGTCACATACACACGGCTGTACACCAGGGGAAGGGATGATACCAGCATTAGTATATAGTCACATACACACGGCTGTACACCAGGGGAAGGGATGATACCAGCATTAGTATATAGTCACATACACACGGCTGTACACCAGGGGAATGGTTGATACCAGCATTAGTATATAGTCACATACACACAGCTATACAACAGGGGAAGGGCTGATACCAGCATTAGTATATATATAGTCACATACACATGGCTGTACACCAGGGGAAGGGCTGATACCAGCATTAGCATATAGTCACATACACACGGCTGTACACCAAGGGAAGGGATGATACAAGCATTAGTATATAGTCACAGACACACATCTGTACACCAGGGGAAGGGCTGATACCAGCATTAGCATATAGTCACATACTCACGGCTGTACACCAGGGGAAGGGCTGATACCAGCATTAGCATATAGTCACAGACACACAGCTGTACACCCGGGGAAGGGATGATACCAGCATTAGTATATAGTCACATACACACGGCTGTACACCAGGGGAAGGGCTGATACCAGCATTAGCATATAGTCACATACACATGGCTGTACACCAGGGGAAGGGCTGATACCAGCATTAGCATATAGTCACATACACACGGCTGTACACCAGGGGAAGGGCTGATACCATCATTAGCATATAGTCACATACACACGGCTGTACACCAGGGGAAGGGCTGATACCAGCATTAGCATATAGTCACAGACACACGGCTGTACACAAGGGGAAGGGCAGATACCAGCATTAGCATATAGTCACATACACACGGCTGTACACCAGGGGAAGGGCTGATACCAGCATTAGCATATAGTCACAGACACACAGCTGTACACCCGGGGAATGGATGATACCAGCATTAGTATATAGTCACATACACACGGCTGTACACCAGGGGAAGGGCTGATACCAGCATTAGCATATAGTCACATACACACAGCTGTACACCAGGGGAATGGATGATACCAGCATTAGTATATAGTCACATACACATGGCTGTACACCAGGGGAAGGGCTGATACCAGCATTAGCATATAGTCACAAACACACAGCTGTACACCAGGGGAAGGGCTGATACCAGCATTAGCATATAGTCACAGACACACGGCTGTACACCAGGGGAAGGGCTGATACCAGCATTAGCATATAGTCACAGACACACGGCTGTACACCAGGGGAAGGGCAGATACCAGCATTAGCATATAGTCACATACACACGGCTGTACACCGGGGAAGGGCTGATACCAGCATTGGTTTATAGTCACAGACACACAGCTGTACACCCGGGGAATGGATGATACCAGCATTAGTATATAGTCACATACACACGGCTGTACACAGGGGAAGGGCTGATACCAGCATTAGCATATAGTCACATACACACGGCTGTACACCAGGGGAAGGGCTGATACCAGCATTAGCATATAGTCACATACACACGGCTGTACACCAGGGGAAGGGCTGATACAAGCATTAGCATATAGTGACATACACATGGCTGTACACCAGGGGAAGGGCTCATACCAGCATTAGCATATAGTCACAGACACACCGCTGTACACCAGGGGAAGGGCAGATACCAACATTAGCATATAGTCACATACACACGGCTGTACACCAGGGGAAGGGCTGATACCAGCATTAGCATATAGTCACAGACACACGGCTGTACACCGGGGGAAGGGCTGATACCAGCATTAGTATATAGTCACAGACACACAGCTGTACACCAGGGGAAGGGCTGATACCAGCATTATCATATAGTCACATACACACGGCCGTACACCGGGGGAAGGTCTGATACCAGCATTAGTATATAGTCACGGACACACGGCTATAAACCAAGGGAAGGGCTGATACCAGCATTAGCATATAGTCAAAGACACACGGCTGTACACCAGGGGAAGGGCTGATAACAGCATTAGTATATAGTCACAGACACACGGCTGTACACCAGGGGAAGGGCTGATACCAGCATTAGTATATAGTCACAGACATACAGCTGTACACCAGGGGAAGGGCTGATACCAGCATTAGCATATAGTCACATACACACGGCTGTACACCGGGGGAAGGGCTGATACCAGCATTAGTATATAGTCACAGACACACAGCTGTACACCGGGGGAAGGGCTGATACCAGCATTAGCATATAGTCACAGACACACGGCTGTACACCAGGGGAAGGGCTGATACCAGCATTAGCATATAGTCACATAAACACGGCCATACACCGGGGGAAGGGCTGATACCAGCATTAGCATATAGTCATATACACACGGCTGTACACAGGGGAAGGGCTGATACCAACATTAGCATATAGTCACATACACACGGCTGTACACCAGGGGAAGGGCTGATACCAGCATTAGCATATAGTCACAGACACACGGCTGTACACCAGGGGAAGGGATGGTACCAGCTTTAGTATATAGTCACAGACACACGACTGTACACCAGGGGAAGGGCTGATACCAGCATTAGTATATAGTCACATACACACGGCTGTACACCGGGGGAAGGGCTGATACCAGCATTAGCATATAGTCACAGACACACGGCTGTACACCAGGGGAAGGCCTGATACCAGCATTAGCATATAGTCACATACACACGGCTGTACACCAGGGGAAGGGCTGATACCAGCATTAGCATATAGTCACATACACACAGCTGTACACCAGGGGAAGGGCTGATACCAGCATTAGCATATAGTCACAGACACACGGCTGTACACCAGGGGAAAGGCTGATATCAGCATTAGCATATAGTCACAAACACACGGCTGTACACCAGGGGAAGGGCTGATACCAGCATTAGCATATAGTCACAGACACACGGCTGTACACCGGGGGAAGGGCTGATACCAGCATTAGCATATAGTCACAGACACACGGCTGTACACCAGGGGAAGGGCTGATACCAGCATTAGCATATAGTCACAGACACACAGCTGTACACCGGGGGAAGGGCTGATACCAGCATTAGCATATAGTCACAGACACACGGCTGTACACCAGGGGAAGGGCTGATACCAGCATTAGCATATAGTCACAGACACACGGCTGTACACCAAGGGGAGGGCAGATACCAGCATTAGCGTATAGTCACAGACACATGGCCGTACACCGGGGGAAGGACTGATACCAGCATTAGCATATAGTCACAGACACAGAGCTGTACACCAAGGGGAGGGCAGATACCAGCATTAGCGTATAGTCACATACACACAGCTGTACACCAGGGGAAGGGCTGATACCAGCATTAGCATAAAGTCACATACACACGGCTGTACACCAGGGGAAGGGCTGATACCAGCATTAGCATATAGTCACATACACACGGCTGTACACCAGGGGAAGGGCTGATACCAGCATTAGTATATAGTCACAGACACACCCGGATGTACACGGGGGAAGGACTTATACAGTACTAGCATATAGTCACATACACATGGCTGTACACCAGGGGAAGGGCTGATACCAGCATTAGCATATAGTCACATACACACGGCTATAAACCAGGGGAAGGGCTGATACCAGCATTAGTATATAGTCACAAACACACAGCTGTACACCAGGGGAAGGGCTAATACCAGCATTAGCATATATTCACATACACACGGCTGTACACCAGGGGAAGGGATGATACCAGCATTAGTATATAGTCACATACACACGGCTGTACACCAGGGGAATGGTTGATACCAGCATTAGTATATAATCACATACACACAGCTATACAACAGGGGAAGGGCTGATACCAGCATTAGTATATAGTCACATACACATGGCTGTACACCAGGGGAAGGGCTGATACCAGCATTAGCATATAGTCACAGACACACGGCTGTACACCAGGGGAAGGGATGATACCAGCTTTAGTATATAGTCACATACACATGGCTGTACACCAGGGGAAGGGCTGATACCAGCATTAGCATATAGTCACATACACACGGCTGTACACCAAGGGAAGGGATGATACCAGCATTAGCATATAGTCACAGACACACATCTGTACACCAGGGGAAGGGCTGATACCAGCATTAGCATATAGTCACAGACACACATCTGTACACCAGGGGAAGGGCAGATACCAGCATTAGCATATAGTCACAGACACACAGCTGTACACCCGGGGAAGGGATGATACCAGCATTAGTATATAGTCACATACACACGGCTGTACACCGGGGGAAGGGCTGACACCAGCATTAGTATATAGTCATAGACACACAGCTGTACACCAGGGGAAGGGCTGATACCAGCATTAGTATATAGTCACATACACACGGCTGTACACCGGGGGGGAAGGGCTGATACCAGCATTAGCATATAGTCACATACACACAGCTGTACACCAGGGGAAGGGCTGATACCAGCATTAGCATATAGTCACATACACATGGCTGTACACCAGGGGAAGAGATGATACCAGCTTTAGTATATAGTCACATACACATGGCTGTACACCAGGGGAAGGGCTGATACCAGCATTAGCATATAGTCACATACACACGGCTGTACACCAAGGGAAGGGATGATACCAGCATTAGTATATAGTCACAGACACACATCTGTACACCAGGGGAAGGGCTGATACCAGCATTAGCATATAGTCACATACACACGGCTGTACACCAGGGGAAGGGCTGATACCAGCATTAGCATATAGTCACATACACACGGCTGTACACCCGGGGAAGGGATGATACCAGCATTAGTATATAGTCACATACACACGGCTGTACACCAGGGGAAGGGCTGATACCAGCATTAGCATATAGTCACATACACATGGCTGTACACCAGGGGAAGGGCTGATACCAGCATTAGCATATAGTCACATACACACGGCTGTACACCAGGGGAAGGGCTGATACCATCATTAGCATATAGTCACATACACACGGCTGTACACCAGGGGAAGGGCTGATACCAGCATTAGCATATAGTCACAGACACATGGCTGTACACAAGGGGAAGGGCAGATACCAGCATTAGCATATAGTCACATACACACGGCTGTACACCAGGGGAAGGGCTGATACCAGCATTAGCATATAGTCACAGACACACAGCTGTACACCCGGGGAATGGATGATACCAGCATTAGTATATAGTCACATACACATGGCTGTACACCAGGGGAAGGGCTGATACCAGCATTAGCATATAGTCACATACACACAGCTGTACACCAGGGGGAGGTCTGATACCAGCATTAGTATATAGTCACATACACACAGCTGTACACCAGGGGAATGGATGATACCAGCATTAGTATATAGTCACATACACATGGCTGTACACCAGGGGAAGGGCTGATACCAGCATTAGCATATAGTCACATACACACAGCTGTACACCAGGGGAAGGGCTGATACCAGCATTAGCATATAGTCACAGACACACGGCTGTACACCAGGGGAAGGGCAGATACCAGCATTAGCATATAGTCACATACACACGGCTGTACACCGGGGAAGGGCTGATACCAGCATTGGTATATAGTCACAGACACACAGCTGTACACCAGGGGAAGGGCTGATACCAGCATTATCATATAGTCACATACACACGGCTGTACACCAGGGGAAGGACTGATACCAGCATTATCATATAGTCACATACACACGGCTGTACACAGGGGAAGGGCTGATACCAGCATTAGCATATAGTCACATACACACGGCTGTACACCAGGGGAAGGGCTGATACCAGCATTAGCATATAGTCACATACACACGGCTGTACACCAGGGGAAGGGCTGATACCAGCATTAGCATATAGTCACATACACACGGCTGTACACCAGGGGAAGGGCTGATACCAGCATTAGCATATAGTCACAGACACACGGCTGTACACCGGGGGAAGGGCTGATACCAGCATTAGTATATAGTCACAGACACACAGCTGTACACCAGGGGAAGGGCTGATACCAGCATTATCATATAGTCACATACACACGGCCGTACACCAGGGGAAGGGCTGATACCAGCATTATCATATAGTCACATACACACGGCCGTACACCGGGGGAAGGGCTGATACCAGCATTAGTATATAGTCACAGACACACGGCTATAAACCAAGGGAAGGGCTGATACCAGCATTAGCATATAGTCAAAAACACACGGCTGTACACCAGGGGAAGGGCTGATAACAGCATTAGTATATAGTCACAGACACACGGCTGTACACCAGGGGAAGGGCTGATACCAGCATTAGTATATAGTCACAGACATACAGCTGTACACCAGGGGAAGGGCTGATACCAGCATTAGCATATAGTCACATACATACTGCTGTACACCGGGGGAAGGGCTGATACCAGCATTAGTATATAGTCACAGACACACAGCTGTACACCGGGGGAAGGGCTGATACCAGCATTAGCATATAGTCACAGACACACGGCTGTACACCGGGGGAAGGGCTGATACCAGCATTAGCATATAGTCACATACACACGGCTGTACACAGGGGAAGGGCTGATACCAACATTAGCATATAGTCACATACACACGGCTGTACACCAGGGGAAGGGCTGATACCAGCATTAGCATACAGGGGAAGGGCTGATACCAGCATTAGCATATAGTCACAGACACACGGCTGTACACCAGGGGAAGGGATGATACCAGCTTTAGTATATAGTCACAGACACACGGCTGTACACCGGGGGAAGGGCTGATACCAGCATTAGCATATAGTCACAGACACACGGCTGTACACCAGGGGAAGGGCTAATACCAGCATTAGCATATAGTCACTTACACACGGCTATACACCAGGGGAAGGGGCTGATACCAGCATTAGCATATAGTCACATACACACGGCTGTACACCAGGGGAAGGGCTGATACCAGCATTAGCATATAGTCACAGACACACGGCTGTACACCAGGGGAAAGGCTGATATCAGCATTAGCATATAGCCACAAACACACGGCTGTACACCAGGGGAAGGGCTGATACCAGCATTAGCATATAGTCACAGACACACGGCTGTACACCGGGGGAAGGGCTGATACCAGCATTAGCATATAGTCACAGACACACAGCTGTACACCAGGGGAAGGGCTGATACCAGCATTAGCATATAGTCACAGACACACGGCTGTACACCAGGGGAAAGGCTGATATCAGCATTAGCATATAGTCACAAACACACGGCTGTACACCAGGGGAAGGGCTGATACCAGCATTAGCATATAGTCACAGACACACGGCTGTACACCGGGGGAAGGGCTGATACCAGCATTAGCCTATAGTCACAGACACATGCTGTACACCAAGGGGAGGGCAGATACCAGCATTAGCGTATAGTCACAGACACATGGCCGTACACCGGGGGAAGGACTGATACCAGCATTAGCATATAGTCACATACACACGGCTGTACACCAAGGGGAGGGCAGATACCAGCATTAGCGTATAGTCACATACACACAGCTGTACACCAGGGGAAGGGCTGATACCAGCATTAGCATATAGTCACATACACACGGCTGTACACCAGGGGAAGGGCTGATACCAGCATTAGTATATAGTCACAGACACACCCGGATGAACACGGGGGAAGGACTTATACAGTACTAGCATATAGTCACATACACATGGCTGTACACCAGGGGAAGGGCTGATACCAGCATTAGCATATAGTCACATACACACGGCTATAAACCAGGGGAAGGGCTGATACCAGCATTAGTATATAGTCACAGACACACCCGGATGTACACTGGGGGAAGGACTTATACAGTACTAGCATATAGTCACATACACACGGCTGTACACCAGGGGAAGGGCTGATACCAGCATTAGCATATAGTCACATACACACGGCTGTACACCAGGGGAAGGGCTGATACCAGCATTAGCCTATAGTCACAGACACACAGCTGTACACCAGGGGAAGGGCTGATACCAGCATTAGCCTATAGTCACATACACACGGCTGTACACCAGGGGAAGGGATGATACCAGCATTAGTATATAGTCACATACACACGGCTGTACACCAGGGGAAGGGATGATACCAGCATTAGTATATAGTCACATACACACGGCTGTACACCAGGGGAATGGTTGATACCAGCATTAGTATATAGTCACAGACACACGGCTGTACACCAGGGGAAGGGCTGATACCAGCATTAGCATATAGTCACAGACACACAGCTGTACACCCGGGGAAGGGATGATACCAGCATTAGTATATAGTCACATACACACGGCTGTACACCAGGGGAAGGGCTGATACCAGCATTAGCATATAGTCACATACACATGGCTGTACACCAGGGGAAGGGCTGATACCAGCATTAGCATATAGTCACATACACACGGCTGTACACCAGGGGAAGGGCTGATACCAGCATTAGCATATAGTCACATACACACGGCTGTACACCAGGGGAAGGGCTGATACCATCATTAGCATATAGTCACATACACACGGCTGTACACCAGGGGAAGGGCTGATACCAGCATTAGTATATAGTCACATACACACAGCTGTACACCAGGGGAAGGGCTGATACCAGCATTAGCATATAGTCAAAGACACACGGCTGTACACAAGGGGAAGGGCAGATACCAGCATTAGCATATAGTCACATACACACGGCTGTACACCAGGGGAAGGGCTGATACCAGCATTAGCATATAGTCACAGACACAAAGCTGTACACCAGGGGAAGGACTGATACCAGCATTATCATATAGTCACATACACACGGCTGTACACAGGGGAAGGGCTGATACCAGCATTAGCATATAGTCACATACACACGGCTGTACACCAGGGGAAGGGCTGATACCAGCATTAGCATATAGTCACAGACACACGGCTGTACACCAGGGGAAGGGCTGATACCAGCATTAGCATATAGTCACATACACACGGCTGTACACCAGGGGAAGGGCTCATACCAGCATTAGCATATAGTCACAGACACACCGCTGTACACCAGGGGAAGGGCAGATACCAACATTAGCATATAGTCACATACACACGGCTGTACACCAGGGGAAGGGCTGATACCAGCATTAGCATATAGTCACAGACACACGGCTGTACACCGGGGGAAGGGCTGATACCAGCATTAGTATATAGTCACAGACACACAGCTGTACACCAGGGGAAGGGCTGATACCAGCATTATCATATAGTCACATACACACGGCCGTACACCAGGGGAAGGGCTGATACCAGCATTAGTATATAGTCACAGACACACAGCTGTACACCAGGGGAAGGGCTGATACCAGCATTATCATATAGTCACATACACACGGCCGTACACCGGGGGAAGGGCTGATACCAGCATTAGTATATAGTCACAGACACACGGCTATAAACCAAGGGAAGGGCTGATACCAGCATTAGCATATAGTCAAAGACACACGGCTGTACACCAGGGGAAGGGCTGATAACAGCATTAGTATATAGTCACAGACACACGGCTGTACACCAGGGGAAGGGCTGATAAAAGCATTAGTATATAGTCACAGACATACAGCTGTACACCAGGGGAAGGGCTGATACCAGCATTAGCATATAGTCACATACATACTGCTGTACACCGGGGGAAGGGCTGATACCAGCATTAGCATATAGTCACAGACACACAGCTGTACACCAGGGGAAGGGCTGATACCAGCATTAGCATATAGTCACATACACAGCTGTACACCAGGGGAAGGGCTGATACCAGCATTAGCATATAGTCACAGACAAACAGCTGTACACCAGGGGAAGGGCTGATACCAGCATTAGTATATAGTCACAGACACACAGCTGTACACCGGGGGAAGGGCTGATACCAGCATTAGCATATAGTCACAGACACACAGCTGTACACCAGGGGAAGGGCTGATACCAGCATCAGTATATAGTCACATACACACAGCTGTACACAGGGGAAGGGCTGATACCAGCATTAGCATACAGGGGAAGGGCTGATACCAGCATTAGCATATAGTCACAGACACACGGCTGTACACCAGGGGAAGGGCTGATACCAGCATTAGCATATAGTCACAGACACACGGCTGTACACCAGGGAAAGGGCTGATACTAGCATTAGCATATAGTCACATACACACAGCTGTACACCAGGGGAAGGGATGATACCAGCATTAGTATATAGTCACAGACACACGGCTGTACACCAGGGGAAGGGCTGATACCAGCATTAGCATATAGTCATAGACACACAGCTGTACACCAGGGGAAGGGCTGATACCAGCATTAGCATATAGTCACAGACACACGGCTGTACACCAGGGGAAAGGCTGATATCAGCATTAGCATATAGTCACAAACACACGGCTGTACACCAGGGGAAGGGCTGATACCAGCATTAGCATTTAGTCACATACACACGGCTGTACACCGGGGGAAGGGCTGATACCAGCATTAGCATATAGTCACAGACACATGCTGTACACCAAGGGGAGGGCAGATACCAGCATTAGCGTATAGTCACAGACACATGGCCGTACACCGGGGGAAGGGCTGATACCAGCATTAGCATATAGTCACAGACACAGAGCTGTACACCAAGGGGAGGGCAGATACCAGCATTAGCGTATAGTCACATACACACGGCTGTACACCAGGGGAAGGGCTGATACCAGCATTAGCATAAAGTCACATACACACGGCTGTACACCAGGGGAAGGGCTGATACCAGCATTAGCATATAGTCACATACACACGGCTGTACACCAGGGGAAGGGCTCATACCAGCATTAGTATATAGTCACAGACACACCCGGATGTACATGGGGGAAGGACTTATACAGTACTAGCATATAGTCACATACACATGGCTGTACACCAGGGGAAGGGCTGATACCAGCATTAGCATATAGTCACATACACACGGCTATAAACCAGGGGAAGGGCTGATACCAGCATTAGTATATAGTCACAGACACACCCGGATGTACACTGGGGGAAGGACTTATACAGTACTAGCATATAGTCACATACACACGGCTGTACACCAGGGGAAGGGCTGATACCAGCATTAGCATATAGTCACATACACACGGCTGTACACCAGGGGAAGGGATGATACCAGCATTAGTATATAGTCACATACACACGGCTGTACACCAGGGGAAGGGCTGATACCAGCATTAGTATATAGTCACATACACACGGCTGTACACCAGGGGAATGGTTGATACCAGCATTAGTATATAGTCACATACACACAGCTATACAACAGGGGAAGGGCTGATACCAGCATTAGTATATAGTCACATACACATGGCTGTACACCAGGGGAAGGGCTGATACCAGCATTAGCATATAGTCACAGACACACGGCTGTACACCAGGGGAAGGGATGATACCAGCTTTAGTATATAGTCACATACACATGGCTGTACACCAGGGGAAGGGCTGATACCAGCATTAGCATATAGTCACATACACACGGCTGTACACCAAGGGAAGGGATGATACCAGCATTAGTATATAGTCACAGACACACATCTGTACACCAGGGGAAGGGCTGATACCAGCATTAGCATATAGTCACATACACACGGCTGTACACCAGGGGAAGGGCTGATACGAGCATTAGCATATAGTCACAGACACACAGCTGTACACCCGGGGAAGGGATGATACCAGCATTAGTATATAGTCACATACACACGGCTGTACACCAGGGGAAGGGCTGATACCAGCATTAGCATATAGTCACATACACATGGCTGTACACCAGGGGAAGGGCTGATACCAGCATTAGCATATAGTCACATACACACGGCTGTACACCAGGGGAAGGGCTGATACCAGCATTAGCATATAGTCAAAGACACACGGCTGTACACAAGGGGAAGGGCAGATACCAGCATTAGCATATAGTCACATACACACGGCTGTACACCAGGGGAAGGGCTGATACCAGCATTAGCATATAGTCACATACACACGGCTGTACACCAGGGGAAGGGCTGATACCAGCATTAGCATATAGTCACATACACACGGCTGTACACCAGGGGAAGGGCTGATACAAGCATTAGCATATAGTCACATACACACGGCTGTACACCAGGGGAAGGGCTGATACCAGCATTAGCATATAGTCACAGACACACGGCTGTACACCAGGGGAAGGGCTGATACCAGCATTATCATATAGTCACATACACACGGCCGTACACCGGGGGAAGGGCTGATACCAGCATTAGTATATAGTCACAGACACACAGCTGTACACCAGGGGAAGGGCTGATACCAGCATTATCATATAGTCACATACACACGGCCATACACCGTGGGAAGGGCTGATACCAGCATTAGCATATAGTCACAGACACACAGCTGTACACCAGGGGAAGGGCTGATACCAGCATTAGTATATAGTCACATACACACGGCCGTACACCGGGGGAAGGGCTGATACCAGCATTAGCATATAGTCACAGACACACGGCTATAAACCAGGGGAAGGGCTGATACCAGCATTAGCATATAGTCACAGACACACGGCTGTACACCAGGGGAAGGGCTGATAACAGCATTAGTATATAGTCACAGACATACAGCTGTACACCAGGGGAAGGGCTGATACCAGCATTAGCATATAGTCACATACACACTGCTGTACACCGGGGGAAGGGCTGATATAAGCATTAGTATATAGTCACAGACACACAGCTGTACACCGGGGGAAGGACTGATACCAGCATTAGCATATAGTCACAGACACACGGCTGTACACCGGGGGAAGGGCTGATACCAGCATTAGCATATAGTCACATACACACAGCTATACACCAGGGGAAGGACTGATACCAGCATTAGTATATAGTCACATACACACGGCTGTACACCAGGGGAAGGACTGATACCAGCATTAGCATATAGTCACAGACACACGGCAGTACACCAGTGGAAGGGCTGATACCAGCATTAGCATATAGTCACATACACACGGCCGTACAACGGGGGAAGGGCTGATACCAGCATTAGCATATAGTCACATACACATGGCTGTATACCAGGGGAAGGGCTGATACCAGCATTAGCATATAGTCACAGACACACAGCTGTACACCAGGGAAAGGGCTGATACCAGCATTAGCATATAGTCACATACACACGGCCGTACAACGGGGGAAGGGCTGATACCAGCATTAGCATATAGTCACATACACACGGCCGTACAATGGGGGAAGGGCTGATACCAGCATTAGCATATAGTCACATACACATGGCTGTACACCAGGGGAAGGGCTGATACCAGCATTAGCATATAGTCACAGACACACAGCTGTACACCAGGGGAAGGGCTGGTACCAGCATTAGCATATAGTCACAGACACACTGCTGTACACCAGGGAAAGGGCTGATACCAGCATTAGCATATAGTCACAGACACACAGCTGTACACCAGGGGAAGGGCTGATTTCAGCATTACCATATAGTCACAAACACACAGCTGTACACCAGGGGAAGGGCTGATACCAGCATTAGCATATAGTCACAGACACACGGCTGTACACCAGGGGAAGGGCTGATACCAGCATTATCCTATAGTCACAGACACACGGCTGTACACCAGGGGAAGGGCTGATACCAGCATTAGCCTATAGTCACAGACACACGGCTGTACACCAGGGGAAGGGCTGATACCAGCATTAGCATATAGTCACATACACACGGCTGTACACCAGGGGAAGGGCTGATACCAGCATTAGCATATAGTCACATACACACAGCTGTACACCAGGGGAAGGGCTGATACCAGCATTAGCATATAGTCACATACACATGGCCGTACACCAGGGGAAGGGCTGATACCAGCATTATCCTATAGTCACAGACACACGGCTGTACACCAGGGGAAGGGCTGATACCAGCATTAGCCTATAGTCACAGACACACGGCTGTACACCAGGGGAAGGGCTGATACCAGCATTAGCATATAGTCACATACACACGGCTGTACACCAGGGGAAGGGCTGATACCAGCATTAGCATATAGTCACATACACACAGCTGTACACCAGGGGAAGGGCTGATACCAGCATTAGCATATAGTCACATACACATGGCCGTACACCGGGGGAAGGACTGATACCAGCATTAGCCTATAGTCACAGACACACCTGGATGTACACGGGGGAAGGACTTATACAGTACTAGCATATAGTCACATACACATGGCTGTACACCAGGGGCAGGGCTGATACCAGCATTAGCATATAGTCACATACACACGGCTATAAACCAGGGGAAGGGCTGATACCAGCATTAGTATATAGTCACAGACACACCCGGATGTACACTGGGGGAAGGACTTATACAGTACTAGCATATAGTCACATACACACGGCTGTACACCAGGGGAAGGGCTGATACCAGCATTATCATATAGTCACATACACACGGCTGTACACCAGGGGAAGGGCTGATACCAGCATTAGTATATAGTCACAGACACACCCGGAGGTACACTGGGGGAAGGACTTATACAGTACTAGCATATAGTCACATACACACGGCTGTACACCAGGGGAAGGGCTGTTATCAGCTTTAGCATATAGTCACATACACACGGCTGTACACCAGGGGAATGGCTGATACCAGCATTAGTATATAGTCACAGACACACAGCTATACAATGGGGGAAGGGCTGATACCAGCATTAGCATTTAGTCACAGACACACAGCTGTACACCAGGGGAAGGGCTGATACCAGCATTAGCATATAATCACAGACACACGGCTGTACACCAGGGGAAGGGCTGATACCAGCATTAGCATATAGTCACATACACACGGCTGTACACCAGGGGAAGGGCTGATACCAGCATTAGCATATAGTCACATACACACAGCTGTACACCAGGGGAAGGGCTGATACCAGCATTAGCATATAGTCACATACACATGGCCGTACACCGGGGGAAGGACTGATACCAGCATTAGCCTATAGTCACAGACACACCCGGATGTACACGGGGGAAGGACTTATACAGTACTAGCATATAGTCACATACACATGGCTGTACACCAGGGGCAGGGCTGATACCAGCATTAGCATATAGTCACATACACACGGCTATAAACCAGGGGAAGGGCTGATACCAGCATTAGTATATAGTCACAGACACACCCGGATGTACACTGGGGGAAGGACTTATACAGTACTAGCATATAGTCACATACACACGGCTGTACACCAGGGGAAGGGCTGATACCAGCATTAGCATATAGTCACATACACACGGCTGTACACCAGGGGAAGGGCTGATACCAGCATTAGTATATAGTCACAGACACACCCGGAGGTACACTGGGGGAAGGACTTATACAGTACTAGCATATAGTCACATACACACGGCTGTACACCAGGGGAAGGGCTGTTATCAGCTTTAGCATATAGTCACATACACACGGCTGTACACCAGGGGAAGGGCTGATACCAGCATTAGCATATAGTCACATACACACGGCTGTACACCAGGGGAAGGGCTGATACCAGCATTAGCATATAGTCACATACACACGGCTGTACACCAGGAGAAAGGCTGATACCAGCATTAGCGTATAGTCACATACACATGGCTGTACACCAGGGGAAGGGCTGATACCAGCATTAGCATATAGTCACAGACACACGGCTGTACACCAGGGGAAGGGCTGATACCAGCATTAGTATATAGTCACAGACATACAGCTGTACACCAGGGGAAGGGCTGATACCAGCATTAGCATATAGTCACATACACACTGCTGTACACCGGGGGAAGGGCTGATATAAGCATTAGTATATAGTCACAGACACACAGCTGTACACCGGGGGAAGGGCTGATACCAGCATTAGCATATAGTCACAGACACACGGCTGTACACCGGGGGAAGGGCTGATACCAGCATTAGCATATAGTCACATACACACAGCTGTACACCAGGGGAAGGACTGATACCAGCATTAGTATATAGTCACATACACACGGCTGTACACCAGGGGAAGGACTGATACCAGCATTAGCATATAGTCACAGACACACGGCAGTACACCAGGGGAAGGGCTGATACCAGCATTAGTATATAGTCACAGACACACAGCTGTACACCAGGGGAAGGGCTGATACCAGCATTACCATATAGTCACAGACACACGGCTGTACACCAGGGGAAGGGCTGATACCAGCATTAGCATATAGTCACATACACACGGCTGTACACCAGGGGAAGGGCTGATACCAGCATTAGCATATAGTCACATACACACAGCTGTACACCAGGGGAAGGGCTGATACCAGCATTAGCATATAGTCACATACACATGGCTGTACACCAGGGGAAGGGCTGATACCAGCATTAGCATATAGTCACATACACACGGCTGTACACCAGGGGAAGGGCTGATACCAGCATTAGTATATAGTCACAGACACACAGCTGTACACCAGGGGAAGGGCTGATACCAGCATTAGCATATAGTCACATACACACGGCTGTACACCAGGGGAAGGGCTGATACCAGCATTAGTATATAGTCACATACACACGGCTGTACACCAGGGGAAGGGCTGATACCAGCATTAGCATATAGTCACAGACACACGGCTGTACACCAGGGGAAGGGCTGATACCAGCATTAGCATATAGTCACATACACATGGCTGTACACCAGGGGAAGGGCTGATACCAGCATTAGCATATAGTCACATACACATGGCCGTACACCGGGGGAAGGACTGATACCAGCATTAGCATATAGTCACATACACACGGCTATAAACCAGGGGAAGGGCTGATACCAGCATTAGTATATAGTCACTGACACACCCGGATGTACACTGGGGGAAGGACTTATACAGTACTAGCATATAGTCACATACACACGGCTGTACACCAGGGGAAGGGCTGATACCAGCATTAGCATATAGTCACATACACACGGCTGTACACCAGGGGAAGGGCTGTTATCAGCTTTAGCATATAGTAACATACACACGGCTGTACACCAGGGGAAGGGCTGATACCAGCATTAGCATATAGTCACATACACACGGCTGTACACCAGGGGAAGGGCTGATACCAGCATTAGCATATAGTCACATACACATGGCTGTACACCAGGAGAAAGGCTGATACCAGCATTAGCATATAGTCACAGACACACAGCTGTACACCAGGGGAAGGGCTGATACCAGCATTAGCATATAGTCACATACACATGGCTGTACACCAGGGGAAGGGCTGATACCAGCATTAGCATATAGTCACAGACACATGGCTGTACACCAGGGGAAGGGCTGATACCAGCATTAGCATATAGTCACAGACACACGGCTGTACACCAGGGGAAGGGCTCATACCAGCATTAGCATATAGTCACAGACACACAGCTGTACACCAGGGGAAGGGCTGATACCAGCATAAGTATATAGTCACATACACACAGCTGTGCACCAGGGGAAGGGCAGATACCAGCATTAGCGTATAGTCACATACACACGGCCATACACCGGGGGACGGGCTGATACCAGCATTAGTATATAGTCACAGACACTCCCGGAGGTACACTGGGGGAAGGACTTATACAGTACTAGCATATAGTCACATACACACGGCTGTACACCGGGGGAAGGGCTGATACCAGCATTAGCATATAGTCACATACACACGGCTGTACACCAGGGGAAGGGCTGATACCAGCATTAGTATATAGTCACAGACACACCCGGAGGTACACTGGGGGAAGGACTTATACAGTACTAGCATATAGTCACATACACACGGCTGTACACCAGGGGAAGGGCTGATACCAGCATTAGCATATAGACACATACACATGGCTGTACACCGGGGGAAGGGCTGATACCAGCTTTAGCATATAGTCACATACACACAGCTGTACACCAGGGGAAGGGCTGATACCAGCATTAGCATATAGTCACAGACACACGGCTGTACACCAGGGGAAGGGCTGATACCAGCTTTAGCGTATAGTCACAGACACACGGCTGTACACCAGGGGAAGGGCTGACACCAGCATTAGCATATAGTCACAGACACACAGCTGTACACCAGGGGAAGGGCTGATACCAGCATTAGTATATAGTCACATACACACTGCTGTACACCAGGGGAAGGGCTGATACCAGCATTAGTATATAGTCACAGACACACGGCTGTACACCAGGGGAAGGGCTGATACCAGCATTAGCATATAGTCACATACACATAGCTATACAACGGGGGAAGGGCTGATACCAGCATTAGCATATAGTCACATACACACGGCTGTACACCAGAGGAAGGACTGATCCCAGCATTAGTATATAGTCACATACACACGGCTGTACACCAGGGGAAGGGCTGATACCAGCATTAGCATATAGTCACATACACACAGCTGTACACCAGGGGAAGGGCTGATACCAGCATTAGTATATAGTCACACACATAGCTGTACACCAGGGGAAGGGCTGATACCAGCATTAGTATATAGTCACATACACACGGCTGTACACCAGGGGAAGGGCTGATACCAGCATTAGCATATAGTCACATACACACAGCTGTACACCTGGGGAAGGGCTGATACCAGCATTAGTATATAGTCACACACACAGCTGTACACCAGGGGAAGGGCTGATACCAGCATTAGTATATAGTCCCATACACACGGCTGTACACCAGGGGAAGGGCTGAAACCAGCATTAGCATATAGTCACAGACACACGGCTGTACACCAGGGGAAGGGCTGATACCAGCATTAGTATATAGTCACACACACAGCTGTACACCAGGGGAAGGGCTGATACCAGCATTAGTATATAGTCCCATACACACGGCTGTACACCAGGGGGGAAGGGCTGATACCAGCATTAGCGTATTGTCACAGACACACGGCTGTACACCAGGGGAAGGGCTGATACCAGCATTAGCATATAGTCACATACACACAGCTGTACACCAGGGGAAGGGCTGATACCAGCATTAGTATATAGTCACACACACAGCTGTACACCAGGGGAAGGGCTGATACCAGCATCAGTATATAGTCCCATACACACGGCTGTACACCAGGGGAAGGGCTGATACCAGCATTAGCATATAGTCACAGACACATGGCTGTACACCAGGGGAAGGGCTGATACCAGCATTAGCATATAGTCACATACACACGGCTGTACATCAGGGGAAGGGCTGATACCAGCATTAGTATATAGTCACAGACAGACGGCTGTACACCAGGGGAAGGCTGATACCAGCATTAGCATATAGTCACATACACACGGCTGTACACCAGGGGAAGGGCTGATACCAGCATTAGCATATAGTCACAGACACACGGCTGTACACCAGGGGAAGGGCTGATACCAGCATTAGCATATAGTCACATACACACAGCTGTACACCAGGGGAAGGGCTGATACCAGCATTAGCATATAGTCACAGACACACAGCTGTACACAAGGGGAAGGGCTGATACCAGCATTAGCGTATAGTCACAGACACACGGCTGTACACCAGGGGAAGGGCTGATACCAGCATTAGCATATAGTCACAGACACACAGCTGTACACCAGGGGAAGGGCTAATACCAGCATTAGTATATAGTCACAGACACACAGCTGTACACCAGGGGAAGGGCTGATACCAGCATTAGTATATAGTCACATACACACGGCTGTACACCAGGGGAAGGGCTGATACCAGCATTAGCATATAGTCACATACACACAGCTGTACACCAGGGGAAGGGCTGATACCAGCATTAGTATATAGTCACATACACACGGCTGTACACCAGGGGAAGGGCTGATACCAGCATTAGCATATAGTCACATACACACGGCTGTACACCAGGGGAAGGGCTGATACCAGCATTAGCATATAGTCACATACACACGGCTGTACACCAGGAGAAAGGCTGATACCAGCATTAGCATATAGTCACAGACACACAGCTGTACACCAGGGGAAGGACTGATACCAGCATTAGCATATAGTCACATACACATGGCTGTACACCAGGGGAAGGGCTGATACCAGCATTAGCATATAGTCACATACACACAGCTGTACACCAGGGGAAGGGCTGATACCAGCATTAGCATATAGTCACAGACACACAGCTGTACACCAGGGGAAGGGCTGATACCAGCATAAGTATATAGTCACATACACAGCTGTACACCAGGGGAAGGGCTGATACCAGCATTAGCATATAGTCACAGACACACAGCTATAAACCAGGGGACGGGCTGATACCAGCATTAGTATATAGTCACAGACACTCCCGGATGTACACCAGGGGAAGGACTTATACAGTACTAGCATATAGTCACATACACACGGCTGTACACCAGGGGAAGGGCTGATACCAGCATTAGCATATAGTCACATACACACGGCTGTACACCATGGGAAGGGCTGATACCAGCTTTAGCGTATAGTCACAGACACACGGCTGTACACCAGGGGAAGGGCTGACACCAGCATTAGCATATAGTCACAGACACACAGCTGTACACCAGGGGAAGGGCTGATACCAGCATTAGCATATAGTCACATACACACAGCTGTACACCAGGGGAAGGGCTGATACCAGCATTAGCATATAGTCACATACACACGGCTGTACACCGGGGGAAGGGCTGATACCAGCATTAGTATATAGTCACAGACACACGGCTGTACACCAGGGGAAGGGCTGATACCAGCATTAGCATATAGTCACATACACACGGCTGTACACCAGAGGAAGGGCTGATACCAGCATTAGCATATAGTCACATACACACGGCTGTACACCAGGGGAAGGGCTGATACCAGCATTAGTATATAGTCACACACACAGCTGTACACCAGGGGAAGGGCTGATATCAGCATTAGTATATAGTCACATACACTCGGCTGTACACCAGGGGAAGGGCTGATACCAGCATTAGCATATAGTCACAGACACACAGCTGTACACAAGGGGAAGGGCTGATACCAGCATTAGCGTATAGTCACAGACACACGGCTGTACACCAGGGGAAGGGCTGATACCAGCATTAGCATATAGTCACAGACACACAGCTGTACACCAGGGGAAGGGCTAATACCAGCATTAGTATATAGTCACAGACACACAGCTGTACACCAGGGGAAGGGCTGATACCAGCATTAGTATATAGTCACATACACACGGCTGTACACCAGGGGAAGGGCTGATACCAGCATTAGCATATAGTCACATACACACAGCTGTACACCAGGGGAAGGGCTGATACCAGCATTAGTATATAGTCACATACACACGGCTGTACACCAGGGGAAGGGCTGATACCAGCATTAGCATATAGTCACATACACACGGCTGTACACCAGGGGAAGGGCTGATACCAGCATTAGCATATAGTCACATACACACGGCTGTACACCAGGAGAAAGGCTGATACCAGCATTAGCATATAGTCACAGACACACAGCTGTACACCAGGGGAAGGACTGATACCAGCATTAGCATATAGTCACATACACATGGCTGTACACCAGGGGAAGGGCTGATACCAGCATTAGCATATAGTCACATACACATGGCTGTACACCAGGGGAAGGGCTGATACCAGCATTAGCATATAGTCACAGACACACAGCTGTACACCAGGGGAAGGGCTGATACCAGCATAAGTATATAGTCACATACACAGCTGTACACCAGGGGAAGGGCTGATACCAGCATTAGCATATAGTCACAGACACACAGCTATAAACCAGGGGACGGGCTGATACCAGCATTAGTATATAGTCACAGACACTCCCGGATGTACACCAGGGGAAGGACTTATACAGTACTAGCATATAGTCACATACACACGGCTGTACACCAGGGGAAGGGCTGATACCAGCATTAGCATATAGTCACATACACACGGCTGTACACCATGGGAAGGGCTGATACCAGCTTTAGCGTATAGTCACAGACACACGGCTGTACACCAGGGGAAGGGCTGACACCAGCATTAGCATATAGTCACAGACACACAGCTGTACACCAGGGGAAGGGCTGATACCAGCATTAGCATATAGTCACATACACACAGCTGTACACCAGGGGAAGGGCTGATACCAGCATTAGCATATAGTCACATACACACGGCTGTACACCGGGGGAAGGGCTGATACCAGCATTAGTATATAGTCACAGACACACGGCTGTACACCAGGGGAAGGGCTGATACCAGCATTAGCATATAGTCACATACACACAGCTGTACACCAGGGGAAGGGCTGATACCAGCATTAGTATATAGTCACATACACACGGCTGTACACCAGAGGAAGGACTGATCCCAGCATTAGTATATAGTCACATACACACGGCTGTACACCAGGGGAAGGGCTGATACCAGCATTAGCATATAGTCACATACACACGGCTGTACACCAGGGGAAGGGCTGATACCAGCATTAGTATATAGTCACATACACACAGCTGTACACCAGGGGAAGGGCTGATACCAGCATTAGTATATAGTCACATACACTCGGCTGTACACCAGGGGAAGGGCTGATACCAGCATTAGCATATAGTCACATACACACAGCTGTACACCAGGGGAAGGGCTGATACCAGCATTAGTATATAGTCACATACACACGGCTGTACACCAGGGGAAGGACTGATCCCAGCATTAGTATATAGTCACATACACACGGCTGTACACCAGGCGAAGGGCTGATACCAGCATTAGCATATAGTCACATACACACAGCTGTACACCAGGGGAAGGGCTGATACCAGCATTAGTATATAGTCACACACACAGCTGTACACCAGGGGAATGGCTGATACCAGCATTAGCATATAGTCACAGACACACATCTGTACACCAGGGGAAGGGCTGATACCAGCATTAGTATATAGTCACATACACACAGCTGTACACCAGGGGAAGGGCTGATACCAGCATTAGTATATAGTCACATACACACGGCTGTACATCAGGGGAAGGGCTGATACCAGCATTAGTATATAGTCACAGACAGACGGCTGTACACCAGGGGAAGGCTGATACCAGCATTAGCATATAGTCACATACACACGGCTGTACACCAGGGGAAGGGCTGATACCAGCATTAGCATATAGTCACAGACACACGGCTGTACACCTGGGGAAGGGCTAATACCAGCATTAGCATATAGTCACAGACACACAGCTGTACACCAGGGGAAGGGCTGATACCAGCATTAGTATATAGTCACATACACACGGCTGTACACCAGGGGAAGGGCTGATACCAGCATTAGCATATAGTCACATACACACAGCTGTACACCAGGGGAAGGGCTGATACCAGCATTAGCATATAGTCACAGACACACGGCTGTACACCAGGGGAAGGGCTGATACCAGCATTAGCGTATAGTCACAGACACACGGCTGTACACCAGGGGAAGGGCTAATACCAGCATTAGCATATAGTCACAGACACACAGCTGTACACCAGGGGAAGGGCTGATACCAGCATTAGTATATAGTCACATACACACGGCTGTACACCAGGGGAAGGGCTGATACCAGCATTAGCATATAGTCACATACACACAGCTGTACACCAGGGGAATGGCTGATACCAGCATTAGTATATATTCACATACACACGGCTGTACACCAGGGGAAGGGCTGATACCAGCATTAGTATATAGACACAGACACATGGCTGTACACCAGGGGAAGAGCTGATACCAGCATTAGTATATAGTCACAGACACACAGCTGTACACCAGGGGAAGGGCTGATACCAGCATTAGCATATAGTCACATACACACAGCTGTACATCAGGGGAAGGGCTGATACCAGCATTAGTATATAGTCTCAGACACACCCGGATGTACACTGGGGGAAGGACTTATACAGCATTAGTATTTACTTATAGTCACAGAGAGACAGTACCCCATATACAAGCACAATGAGAACAGAGGTTTGCATAGTATTAATGGCATTTAAACCTCTAGTCATGGTCAGAAGTGGTCAACAAAATTAGTTTTTGGTTTTGAGTGATAGTTTGGTTTAGGGATGGGGTCAGGCAGTGGCGTCACAAGGGGGTGTGCGTCGCAACTGGGTGTCACCTGCTGAGGTGACACCAAAGTGCCGACTCCTTCACAGTGACAGGAGCCGGGTGCTGCATTGTAGCATTACATGTCGCACTTGGCTTCTGACATAGGGCCTGATTCACAACAGATCGCTAATGCCATTGCGGCTCCGTAATCACACACATCTGCTGGGAAATATGTTAATGTATGCAATGGCAAAGCCATCGCACGGCCAGCATAGGGACGCCCACTTCCCTGTTTTCACATCCGTAACACCTCGCGGTTCTGCATATACATCGGTTCTATTGAGTAACATCAAAGCCTCACGCAGAATTACAGCAGGTCAGACCTTGCTGGACGCAGTGAGCACTCAGGCTGTGTATGCCGTCGTAGTAGCTAATTTATGCACGCCCATGTACCGGCATTCAAACAGTCAGGCACACCTGCGTTTTGTCACCCACTCCCCCATTACCACCCCCAAACGCTCTCTGCCTGCATATCACTCTGCGATGGCTTACCAGCCATCTGTGATCGCAGTTGAGCCATCTGCGTGCGCTATTGCATTAGCAATCTGTAGATAATCAGGCCCATAATGGGGGAGCCGGCACTGCACATAGACTGGTGCCCGGGGGCAGTCCACATCTCCAGGACCCTCAGTGTGACTTAAATGGTGGTTTGGGTGGCAATGCTATGCCCCCTACCCCGCGAGTCCACATCCCTGTTCCAGTACAATCGAATCATTCCTGGGTTTTAAGGGTCTCTTTTTTGGGGGGTTTAGGAATGCCTGTGGTAAAGTTCTGCTGATCTCTCACCCTCCCTTCCCTCTTCCTTTATTTCATGGCAGGGAAAGACCGGCAATATGGCGTGCATCGCGCTGCAGTATAGTTGGAGCACTCCCTTCAGTGCACTGGTTAGGGCTGATTTCACCCTAGTGGGGTCCGCAAGCATGAGCAGGGCATCAAGAATGGGGAGAGTGCATACTCTCTTCCCTGGCCTGTTGAAGAGGCCTGAAGGGGTGCCCTCATCCTGCGCCCCACTAATGCAGTACTTCAGGCAGGGACAGGGAGGACTGACTGCTGCTGTAATGCTGTGTGTTGGGCAAGGAAAGAGCCCACTGCTGCTGCAACAATCAGTCATCTCTCCCAGCATGATGTGCCAGGGGAGCAATCACACTCGCCCACCCCCTGGACAATGGCACTCGCCCACATCGTCTCCCCCCTGTGCGGCCATAAATATATGATATTTTTTCTTCTTCATAAGGATGGGGTCTGGCCACACCTCCCCAAAATGGCCATGCCCCCTCCCAGTACCGGGGACCGGCAGAGCAGTCGGCAGCCCTGTGCCTGAATAGTGCATTGGCATGGGTGGTGGATTCCGCCTCACTTGATTAGACAGGGACAGCTTGCCCTAACAAGCTGTGACGTCCTTTGCCTCTGACAATTGGTCGCTGAATGCTCGCCATTCTTTCCTCTGTCACCATACTTGTAATAAATATAGATGAGTATTTTTGTGAACGCCATATCTTAGTCTCATGTCTTTTTGTTTGGTTTGGTTTTAGTATTGTTACATCTGTAATCTGGGGATAGTGAGGTTATAAATGTACTTGTCCCCCCCTCTGCATTGCAGCATAGTCACTGGCTCTTTGTTGCTTTACTCCCAGCTCAGAATCAGGCCGTCGGGCTCTTTTATAGTAAATGATGAACTTTCATTACAGTCATATCCAATTCATGTGTGATCACAGGGTATTAGTACTCACAATGTATATGGTGCAGGCCAGCAGCATGGCTTTCATAGTGACATCCAGGTCCTCCGGGCAAAGTATAGTATAGTTTTCAGTGGGGTTTAACTCTCCCAGTGTTCCTTGACCTATCTGTGTAATTTCGCCCACAGCGGCAGATTCATCCGCTGACATCACCTGTGGGCGCAGAAGAGACTCAGTCATCGTCCCAAAGATTTTCACCCCAACCCGGCTCCTCCTCCTCTGCCAGGAACAAGATGGAAGCCATCACTAATTGTCTGATCATCAGCATATTACACAGTACAGATAAAGTCATGTAACATCGTAGTGCAGGCGTCCTGATTTATAGACGTTACACGAAGGTTCAAAATTTGTTCTAATTGTAATTTAAAAAAAAAAAACCTTTTTGAAATTCCATTAGAATCTTCAGCTTGTTAATAACCTCAGTTTAGCTTCTTTGTGGGGTAACTGTAAAGACAATTCCATAATGACCGAGGGCCTCATTCAGCATGTATCGCAATTGCAACCACATACGCAGATGGGCGATTGTTGGGTACTGCGCATGTGAATGCCACACACTGTCTGCATGCACAACAACAGAACTCTGATCACACAACACATAGAAAGTCATCGCAGAAAGAGTGACGGGATGTCAGCGCTTGGGAGAGATGAAGGTCGGAGAAACACAGGCGTGCATAAATTAGCCACTGCGACGGCTTATGTACTTACTGCATGCGATGAGACTAGCAATTTCTGAGTTAGGTCAGAGCTGCTGTAATGGTCCAAGATGGACTAATGTTACAGATGTGAGATAGTAGTAGTGGGGTCTCTATGCTGGCTGTGCTGTGGCTGATGTTACAGATGTATACACAGGACTGTGAGGTATTACAGATGTGAGATAGCAGTAGTGGGTGTCTCTATGCTGGCTGTGCTATGGCTGATGTTACAGATGTGTACACAGGACTGTGAGGTATTACAGATGTGAGATAGCAGTAGTGGGTGTCTTTATGCTGGCTGTGCTGTGGCTGATGTTACAGATGTATACACAGGACTGTGAGGTATTACAGATGTGAGATAGCAGTAGTGGGTGTCTCTATGCTGGTTGTGCTGTGGCTGATGTTACAGATGTATACACAGGACTGTGAGGTATTACAGATGTGAGATAGCAGTAGTGGGATCTCTATGCTGGCTGTGCTGTGGCTGATGTTACAGATGTATACACAGGGCTGTGAGGTATTACAGATGTGAGATAACAGTAGTGGGGTCTCTATGCTGGCTGAGCTGTGGCAGATGTTACAGATGTACACACAGGACTGTGAGGTATTACAGATGTGAGATAGCAGTAGTGGGTGTCTCTATGCTGGCTGTGCTGTGGCTGATGTTACAGATGTATACACAGGACTGTGAGGTATTACAGATGTGAGATAGTAGTGGGTGTCTCTATGCTGGCTGTGCTGTGGCTGATGTTACAGATGTATACACAGGACTGTGAGGTATTACAGATGTGATATAGCAGTAGTGGGTGTCTCTATGCTGGCTGTGCTGTGGCTGATGTTACAGATGTATACACAGGACTGTGAGGTATTACAGATGTGAGATAGTAGTGGGTGTCTCTATGCTGGCTGTGCTGTGGCTGATGTTACAGATGTGTACACAGGACTGTGAGGTATTACAGATGTGATAGAGCAGTAGTGGGTGTCTATATGATGGCTGTGCTGTGGCTGATGTTACAGATGTATACACAGGACTGTGAGGTATTACAGATGTGAGATAGCAGTAGTGGTGTTTCAATGCTGGCTGTGCTGTGGCTGATGTTACAGATGTATACACAGGACTGTGAGGTATTACAGATGTGAGATAGCAGTAGTGGGTGTCTCTATGCTGGCTTTGCTGTGGCTGATGTTACAGATGTATACACAGGACTGTGAGGTATTACAGATGTGAGATAGCAGTAGTGGGTGTCTCTATGCTGGCTGAGCTGTGGCTGATGTTACAGATGTATACACAGGACTGTGAGGTATTACAGATGTGAGATAGCAGTAGTGGGTGTCTCTATGCTGGCTGTGCTGTGGCTGATGTTACAGATGTATACACAGGACTGTGAGGTATTACAGATGTGAGATAGCAGTAGTGGGTGTCTCTATGCTGGCTGTGCTGTGGCTGATGTTACAGATGTGTACAGAGGTTTGTGAGGTATTACAGATGTGAGATAGCAGTAGTGGGTGTCTCTATGCTGGCTATGCTGTGACTGATGTTACAGATGTATACATAGGACTGTGAGGTATTACAGATGTGAGATAGCAGTAGTGGGTGTCTCTATGCTGTCTGTGTTGTGGCTGATGTTACAGATGTATACACAGGACAGTGAGGTATTACAGATGTGAGATAGCAGTAGTGGGTGTCTCTGTGCTGGTTGTGCTGCGGCTGATGTTACAGATGTGTACACAGGACTGTGAGGTATTACAGATGTGATATAGCAGTAGTGGTGTCTATATGCTGGCTGAGCTGTGGCTGATGTTACAGATGTATACACAGGACTGTGAGGTATTACAGGTGTGAGATAGCAGTAGTGGGTGTCTCTATGCTGGCTGAGCTGTGGCTCATGTTACAGATGTATACACAGGACTGTGAGGTATTACAGCTGTGAGATAGCAATAGTGGGTGTCTCTATGCTGGCTGAGCTGTGGCTGATGTTACAGATGTATACACCGGACTGTGAGGTATTACAGATGTGAGATAGCTGTAGTGGGTGTCTCTATGATGGCTGTGCTGTGGCTGATGTTACAGATATATACACAGGACTGTGAGGTATTACAGATGTGAGATAGCAGTAGTGGGTGTCTCTATGCTGGCTGTGCTGTGGCTCATGTTACAGATGTATACACAGGACTGTGAGGTATTACAGAAGTGAGATAGCAGTAGTGGGTGTCTCTATGATGACTGTGCTGTAGCTGATGTTACAGATATATACACAGGACTGTGAGGTATTACAGATGTGAGATAGCGGTAGTGGTGTCTCTATGCTGGCTGTGCTGTGGCTGATGTTACAGATGTATACAGAGGACTGTGAGGTATTACAGATGTGAGATAGCAGTAGTGGTGTCTCTATGCTGGCTGTGCTGTGGGTGATGTCACAGATATATACACAGGACTGTGAGGTATTACAGATGTGAGATAGCAGTAGTGGGTGTCTCTATGCTGGCTGTGCTGTGGCTGATGTTAAAGATGTATACACAGGACTGTGAGGTATTACAGATGTGAGATAGCAGTAGTGGGTGTCTCTATGCTGGCTGTGCTGTGGGTGATGTTACAGATATATACACAGGACTGTGAGGTATTACAGATGTGAGATAGCAGTAGTGGGTGTCTCTATGCTGGCTGTGCTGTGGCTGATGTTAAAGATGTATACACAGGACTGTGAGGTATTACAGATGTGAGATAGCAGTAGTGGGTGTCTCTATGCTGGCTGTGCTGTGGCTGATGTTACAGATGTATACACAGGACTGTGAGGTATTACAGATGTGAGATAGCAGTAGTGGGTGTCTCTATGCTGGCTGAGCTGTGGCTGATGTTACAGATGTATACAGAGGATTGTGAGGTATTACAGATGTGAGATAGCAGTAGTGGGTGTCTCTATGCTGGCTGTGCTGTGGCTGATGTTACAGATGTATACACAGGACTGTGAGGTACTACAGATGTGAGATAGCAGTAGTGGGTGTCTCTATGCTGGCTGTGCTGTGGCTGATGTTACCGATGTATCCACAGGACTGTGAGGTATTACAGATGTGAGATAGCAGTAGTGGGTGTCTCTATGCTGGATGTGCTGTGGCTGATGTTACAGATGTATACACAGAACTGTGAGGTATTACAGATGTGAGATAGCAGTAGTGGGTGTCTCTAAGCTGGCTGAGCTCTGGCTGATGTTACAGATGTATACACAGGACTGTGAGGTATTACAGATGTGAGATGGCAGTAGTGGGTGTCTCTATGATGGCTGAGCTGTGGCTGATGTTACAGATGTATACACATGACTGTGAGGTATTACAGATGTGAGATAGCAGTAGTGCATGTCTCTATACTGGCTGAGCTGTGGCTGATGTTACAGATGTATACACAGGACTGTGAGTTATTACAGATGTGAGATAGCAGTAGTGGGTGTCTCTATGCTGGCTGTGCTGTGGCTGATGTTACAGATGTATACACAGGACTGTGAGGTATTACAGATTTGAGATAGCAGTAGTGGGTGTCTCTATGATGGCTAAGCTGTGGCTGATGTTACAGATGTATACACAGGACTGTGAGGTATTACAGATGTGAGATAACAGTAGTGGGTGTCTCTATGATGGCTGAGCTGTGGCTGATGTTACAGATGTATACACATGACTGTGAGGTATTACAGATGTGAGATAGCAGTAGTGCGTGTCTCTATGCTGACTGAGCTGTGGCTGATGTTACAGATGTATACACAGGACTGTGAGTTATTACAGATGTGAGATAGCAGTAGTGGGTGTCTCTATGCTGGCTGTGCTGTGGCTCATGTTACAGATGTATACACAGGACTGTGAGGTATTACAGATGTGAGATAACAGTAGTGGGTGTCTCTATGATGGCTGTGCTGTAGCTGATGTTACAGATGTATACACAGGACTGTGAGGTATTACAGATGTGAGATAGCAGTAGTGGGTGTCTCTATGCTGGCTGTGCTGTGGCTGATGTTACAGATGTATACACAGGACTGTGAGGTATTACAGATGTGAGATAGCAGTAGTGGTGTCTCTATGCTGGCTGTGCTGTGGCTGATGTTACAGATGTATACACAGGACTGTGAGGTATTACAGATGTGAGATAACAGTAGTGGGTATGTCTATGCTGGCTGAGCTGTGGCTGATGTTACTGATGTATACACAGGACTGTGAGGTATTACAGATGTGAGATAGCAGTAGTGGGTGTCTCTATGCTGGCTGTGCTGTGGCTGATGTTACAGATGTATACACAGGACTGTGAGGTATTACAGATGTGAGATAGCAGTAGTGGGTGTCTCTATGCTGGCTGTGCTGTGGCTGATGTTACAGATGTATACACAGGACTGTGTGGTACTACAGATGTGACATAGCAGTAGTGGGTGTCTCTATGCTGGCTGTGCTGTGGCTGATGTTACAGATGTATACACCGGACTGTGAGGTATTACAGATGTGAGATAGCAGTAGTGGGTGTCTCTATGCTGGCTGTGCTGTGGCTGATGTTACAGATGTATACACAGGACTGTGAGGTATTACAGATGTGAGATAGCAGTAGAGGGTGTCTCTAAGCTGGCTGAGCTCTGGCTGATGTTACAGATGTATACACAGGACTGTGAGTTATTACAGATGTGAGATAGCAGTAGTGCGTGTCTCTATGCTGGCTGAGCTGTGGCTGATGTTACAGATGTATACACAGGACTGTGAGTTATTACAGATGTGAGATAGCAGTAGTGGGTGTCTCTATGCTGGCTGTGCTGTGGCTGATGTTACTGATGTATACACAGGACTGTGAGGTATTACAGATGTGAGATAGCAGTAGTGGGTGTCTCTATGATGGCTAAGCTGTGGCTGATGTTACAGATGTATACACAGGACTCTGAGGTATTACAGATGTGAAATAGCAGTAGTGGGTGTCTCTATGATGGCTAAGCTGTGGCTGATGTTACAGATGTATACACAGGACTGTGAGGTATTACAGATGTGAGATAGCAGTAGTGCGTGTCTCTATGCTGACTGAGCTGTGGCTGATGTTACAGATGTATACACAGGACTGTGAGTTATTACAGATGTGAGATAGCAGTAGTGGTGTCTCTATGCTGGCTGTGCTGTGGCTGATGTTACAGATGTATACACAGGACTGTGAGGTATTACAGATGTGACATAGCAGTAGTGGGTGTCTCTATGCTGGCTGTGTTGTTGCTCATGTTACAGATGTATACACAGGACTGTGAGGTATTACAGATGTGAGATAGCAGTAGTGGGTGTCTCTATGATGGCTGTGCTGTAGCTGATGTTACAGATATATACACAGGACTGTGAGGTATTACAGATGTGAGATAGCGGTAGTGGTGTCTCTATGCTGGCTGTGCTGTGGCTGATGTTACAGATGTATACACTGGACTGTGATGTATTACAGATGTGAGATAGCAGTAGTGGGTGTCTATGCTGGCTGAGCTGTGGCTGATGTTACTGATGTATACACAGGACTGTGAAGTATTACAGATGTGAGATAGCAGTAGTGGGTGTCTCTATGCTGGCTGTGCTGTGGCTGATGTTACAGATGTATACACAGGACTGTGAGGTATTACAGATGTGAGATAGCAGTAGTGGTGTCTCTATGCTGGCTGTGCTGTGGCTGATGTTACAGATGTATACACAGGACTGTGAGGTATTAAAGATGTGAGATAGCAGTAGTGGGTGTCTCTATGCTGGCTGTGCTGTGGCTGATGTTACTGATGTATACACAGGACTGTGAGGTATTACAGATGTGAGATAGCAGTAGTGGGTGTCTCTATGCTGGCTGTGCTGTGGCTGATGTTACAGATGTATACACAGGACTGTGATGTATTACAGATGTGAGATAGCAGTAGTGGGTGTCTCTATGCTGGCTGTGCTGTGGCTGATGTTACAGATGTATACACAGGACTGTGAGGTATTACAGATGTGAGATAGCAGTAGTGGGTGTGTCTATGCTGGCTGTGCTGTGGGTGATGTTACAGATATATACACAGGACTGTGAGGTATTACAGATGTGAGATAGCAGTAGTGGGTGTCTCTATGTTGGCTGTGCTGTGGCTGATGTTACAGATGTATACACAGGACTGTGAGGTACTACAGATGTGAGATAGCAGTAGTGGGTATCTCTATGCTGGCTGTGCTGTGGCTGATGTTACAGATGTATCCACAGGACTGTGAGGTATTACAGATGTGAGATAGCAGTAGTGGGTGTATCTATGCTGGATGTTCTGTGGCTGATGTTACAGATGTATACACAGGACTGTGAGGTATTACAGATGTGAGATAGCAGTAGTGGGTGTCTCTATGCTGGCTGAGCTCTGGCTGATGGTACAGATGTATACACAGGACTGTGAGGTATTACAGATGTGAGATAGCAGTAGTGGGTGTCTCTATGATGGCTGAGCTGTGGCTGATGTTACAGATGTATACAAAGGTCTGTGAGGTATTACAGATGTGGGATAGCAGTAGTGCGTGTCTCTATGCTGGCTGAGCTGTGGCTGATGTTACAGATGTATACACAGGACTGTGAGTTATTACAGATGTGAGATAGCAGTAGTGGGTGTCTCTATGCTGGCTGTGCTGTGGCTGATGTTACAGATGTATACACAGGACTGTGAGGTATTACAGATGTGAGATAGCAGTAGTGGTGTCTCTATGCTGGCTGTGCTGTGGCTGATGTTACAGACGTATACACAGAACTGTGAGGTATTACAGCTGTGAGATAGCAGTAGTGGGTGTCTCTATGCTGGCTGTGCTGTGGCTGATGTTACAGATGTATACACAGGACTGTGAGTTGTTACACATGTGAGATAGCAGTAGTGGGTGTCTCTATGCAGGCTGACCTGTGGCTGATGTTACTGATGTATACACAGGACTGTGAGGTATTACAGCTGTGAGATAGCAGTAGTGGGTGTCTCTATGCTGGCTGTGCTGTGGCTGATGTTACAGATGTATACACAGGACTGTGAGGTGTTACACATGTGAGATAGCAGTAGTGGGTGTCTCTATGCTGGATGTGCTGTGGCTGATGTTACAGATGTATACACAGGACTGTGAGGTGTTACAGATGTGAGATAGCAGTAGTCGATGTCTCTATGTAGGCTGACCTGTGGCTGATGTTACTGATGTATACACAGGACTGTGAGGTATTACAGATGTGAGATAGCAGTAGTGGGTGTCTCTATGCTGGCTGTGCTGTGGCTGATGTTACAGATGTATACACAGGACTGTGAGGTATTACAGATGTGAGATAGCAGTAGTGGGTGTCTCTATGCTGGTTGTGCTGTGGCTGATGTTACAGATGTATACACAGGACTGTGAGTTATTACAGATGTGAGATAGCAGTAGTGGGTGTCTCTATGCTGGCTGAGCTGTGGCTGATGTTACAGATGTATACACAGGACTGTGAGGTATTACAGATGTGAGATAGCAGTAGTGGGTGTCTCTATGCTGGCTGTGCTGTGGCTGATGTTACAGATGAATACACAGGACTGTGAGGTATTACAGAGGTGAGATAGCAGTAGTGGGTGTCTCTATGCTGGCTGAGCTGTGGCTGATGTTACAGATGTATACACAGGACTGTGAGGTATTACAGATGTGAGATAGCAGTAGTGGGTGTCTCTATGCTGGCTGAGCTGTGGCTGATGTTACAGATGTATACACAGGACTGTGAGGTATTATAGATGTGAGATAGCAGTAGTGGGTGTCTCTATGCTGGCTGAGCTGTGGCTGATGTTACAGAGTTATACACAGGACTGTGAGGTATTACAGATGTGAGATAGCAGTAGTGGTTGTCTCTATGCTGGCTGTGCTGTGGCTGATGTTACAGATGTATCCACAGGACTGTGAGGTATTACAGATGTGAGATAGCAGTAGTGGGTGTCTCTATGCTGGATGTGCTGTGGCTGATGTTACAGATGTATACACAGGACTGTGAGGTATTACAGATGTGAGATAGCAGTAGTTGGTGTCTCTATGCTGGCTGAGCTGTGGCTGATGTTACAGATGTATACACAGGACTGTGAGGTATTACAGATGTGAGATAGCAGTAGTGGGTGTCTCTAAGCTGGCTGAGCTCTGGCTGATGTTACAGATGTATACACAGGACTGTGAGGTATTACAGATGTGAGATGGCAGTAGTGGGTGTCTCTATGATGGCTGAGCTCTGGCTGATGTTACAGATGTATACACATGACTGTGAGGTATTACAGATGTGAGATAGCAGTAGTGCGTGTCTCTATGATGGCTAAGCTGTGGCTGATGTTACAGATGTATACACAGGACTGTGAGGTATTACAGATGTGAGATAGCAGTAGTGGGTGTCTCTATGATGGCTAAGCTGTGGCTGATGTTACAGATGTATACACAGGACTGTGAGGTATTACAGATGTGAGATAGCAGTAGTGCGTGTCTCTATGCTGACTGAGCTGTGGCTGATGTTACAGATGTATACACAGGACTGTGAGTTATTACAGATTTGAGATAGCAGTAGTGGGTGTCTCTATGCTGGCTGAGCTGTGGCTGATGTTACAGAGTTATACACAGGACTGTGAGGTATTACAGATGTGAGATAGCAGTAGTGGGTGTCTCTATGCTGGCTGAGCTGTGGCTGATGTTACAGAGTTATACACAGGACTGTGAGGTATTACAGATGTGAGATAGCAGAAGTGGGTGTCTCTATGCTGGCTGAGCTGTGGCTGATGTTACAGATGTATACACAGGACTGTGAGGTATTACAGATGTGAGATAGCAGTAGTGGGTGTTTCTATGCTGGCTGAGCTGTGGCTGATGTTACAGATGTGTACACAGGACAGTGTGGTATTACAGATGTGAGATAGCAGTAGTGGGTGTCTCTATGCAGGCTGTGCTGTGGCTGATGTTACAGATGTATACACAGGACTGTGAGGTATTACAGATGTGAGATAGCAGTAGTGGGTGTCTCTATGCTGGCTGTGCTGTGGCTGATGTTACTGATTTATACACAGGACTGTGAGGTATTACAGATGTGAGATAGCAGTAGTGGGTGTCTCTATGCTGGCTGTGCTGTGGCTGATGTTACAGATGTATACACAGTACTGTGAGGTATTACAGATGAGAGATAGCAGTTGTGGGTGTCTCTATGCTGGCTGAGCTGTGGCTGATGTTACAGACGTATACACAGGACTGTGAGATATTACAGATGTGAGATAGCAGTAGTGGGTGTCTTTATGCTGGCTGAGCTGTGGCTGATGTTACAGATGTATACACAGTAAAGTGAGGTATTACAGATGTGAGATAGTGATAGTGGGGGTCTGTATGCTGGCTGAGCTGTGGCTGATGTTACAGATGTATGCACAGGACTGTGAAGTATTACGGATGTGAGATAGCAGTAGTTGGTGTCTATATGCAGGCTGAGCTGTGGCTGATGTTACAGATGTATACACAGGACTGTGAGGTATTACAGATGTGAGATAGCAGTAGTGGGTGTCTCTATGCTGGCTGTGCTGTGGCTGATGTTACAGATGTATACACAGGACTGTGAGGTATTACAGATGTGAGATAGCAGTAGTGGCTGTCTCTATGCTGGCTGT
Organism: Taudactylus pleione; assembly: GCA_031769625.1. Taxonomy (NCBI): domain Eukaryota; kingdom Metazoa; phylum Chordata; class Amphibia; order Anura; family Myobatrachidae; genus Taudactylus; species Taudactylus pleione. Next base: position 391,253 of record JAUIMM010002119.1, read on the forward strand.
GCTGTGGCTGATGTTACAGATGTATACACAGGACTGTGAGGTATTACAGATGTGAGATAGCAGCAGTGGGTGTCTCTATGCTGGCTGAGCTGTGGCTGATGTTACAGAGTTATACACAGGACTGTGAGGTATTACAGATGTGAGATAGCAGTAGTGGGTTTCTCTATGCTGGCTGAGCTGTGGCTGATGTTACAGAGTTATACACTGGACTGTGAGGTATTACAAATGTGAGATAGCAGAAGTGGGTGTCTCTATGCTGGCTGAGCTGTGTCTGATGTTACAGATGTATACACAGGACTGTGAGGTATTACAGATGTGAGATAGCAGTAGTGGGTGTCTCTATGCTGGCTGAGCTGTGGCTGATGTTACAGATGTATACACAGGACTGTGAGGTATTACAGATGTGAGATAGCAGTAGTGGGTGTCTCTATGCTGGCTGTGCTGTGGCTGATGTTACAGATGTATACACAGGACTGTGAGGTATTACAGATGTGAGATAGCAGTAGTGGGTGTCTCTATGCTGGCTGTGTTGTGACTGATGTTACAAATGTATACACAGGACTGTGAGGTATTACAGATGTGAGAAAGCAGTAGATGGTGTCTCTATGCTGGCTGTGCTGTGGCTGATGTTACAGATGTATACACAGGACTGTGAGGTATTACAGATGAGAGATAGCAGTAGTGGGTGTCTCTAGGCTGGCTGAGCTGTGGCTGATGTTACAGATGTATACACAGGACTGTGAGGTATTACAGATGTGAGATAGCAGTAGTGGCTGTCTCTATGCTGGCTGTGCTGTGGCTGATGTTACAGATGTATACACACGACTGTGAGGTATTACAGATGTGAGATAGCAGTAGTGGCTGTCTCTATGCTGGCTGTGCTGTGGCTGATGTTACAGATGTATACGCAGGACTGTGAGGTATTACAGATGTGAGATAGCAGTAGTGGGTGTCTCTATGCTGGCTGAGCTGTGGCTGATGTTACAGAGTTATACACAGGACTGTGAGGTATTATAGATGTGAGATAGCAGTAGTGGGTGTCTCTATGCTGGCTGAGCTGTGGCTGATGTTACAGAGTTATACACAGGACTGTGAGGTATTACAGATGTGAGATAGCAGAAGTGGGTGTCTCTATGCTGGCTGAGCTGTGGATGATGTTACAGATGTATACACAGGACTGTGAGGTATTACAGATGTGAGATAGCAGTAGTGGGTGTCTCTATGCTGGCTGAGCTGTGGCTGATGTTACAGATGTATACACAGGACTGTGAGGTATTACGGATGTGAGATAGCAGTAGTGGGTGTCTTTATGCTGGCTGAGCTGTGGCTGATGTTACAGATGTATACACAGGACTGTGATGTATTAGAGATGTGAGATAGCAGTAGTGGGTGTCTCTATGCTGGCTGTGCTGTGGCTGATGTTACAGATGTATACACAGGACTGTGAGGTATTATGGATGTGAGATAGCAGTAGTGGGTGTCTCTATGCTGGCTGAGCTGTGGCTGATGTTACAGATGTATACACAGGACTTTGAGGTATTACAGAAGTGAGATAGCAGTAGTGGGTGTCTTTATGCTGGCTGAGCTGTGGCTGATGTTACAGATGTATACACAGTAAAGTGAGGTATTACAGATGTGAGAAAGTGATAGTGGGGGTCTGTATGCTGGCTGAGCTGTGGCTGATGTTACAGATGTATGCACAGGACTGTGAAGTATTACGGATGTGAGATAGCAGTAGTTGGTGTCTATATGCAGGCTGAGCTGTGTCTGATGTTACAGATGTATACACAGGACTGTGAGGTATTACAGATGTGAGAAAGCAGTAGTGGGTTTCTCTATGCTGGCTGTGCTGTGGCTGATGTTACAGATGTATACACAGGACTGTGAGGTATTACAGATGTGAGATAGCAGTAGTGGCTGTCTCTATGCTGGCTGTGCTGTGGCTGATGTTACAGATGTATACACAGGACTGTGAGGTATTACAGATGTGAGATAGCAGTAGTGGGTGTCTCTATGCTGGCTGAGCTGTGGCTGATGTTACAGAGTTATACACAGGACTGTGAGGTATTACAGATGTGAGATAGCAGTAGTGGGTTTCTCTATGCTGGCTGAGCTGTGGCTGATGTTACAGAGTTATACACTGGACTGTGAGGTATTACAAATGTGAGATAGCAGAAGTGGGTGTCTCTATGCTGGCTGAGCTGTGTCTGATGTTACAGATGTATACACAGGACTGTGAGGTATTACAGATGTGAGATAGCAGTAGTGGGTGTCTCTATGCTGGCTGAGCTGTGGCTGATGTTACAGATGTATACACTGGACTGTGAGGTATTACAGATGTGAGATAGCAGTAGTGGGTGTCTCTATGCTGGCTGTGCTGTGGCTGATGTTACAGATGTATACACAGGACTGTGAGGTATTACAGATGTGAGATAGCAGTAGTGGGTGTCTCTATGCTGGCTGTGTTGTGACTGATGTTACAGATGTATACACAGGACTGTGAGGTATTACAGATGTGAGATAGCAGTAGATGGTGTCTCTATGCTGGCTGTGCTGTGGCTGATGTTACAGATGTATACACAGGACTGTGAGGTATTACAGATGAGAGATAGCAGTAGTGGGTGTCTCTATGCTGGCTGAGCTGTGGCTGATGTTACAGATGTATACACAGGACTGTGAGGTATTACAGATGTGAGATAGCAGTAGTGGCTGTCTCTATGCTGGCTGTGCTGTGGCTGATGTTACAGATGTATACACACGACTGTGAGGTATTACAGATGTGAGATAGCAGTAGTGGCTGTCTCTATGCTGGCTGTGCTGTGGCTGATGTTACAGATGTATACACAGGACTGTGAGGTATTACAGATGTGAGATAGCAGTAGTGGGTGTCTCTATGCTGGCTGAGCTGTGGCTGATGTTACAGAGTTATACACAGGACTGTGAGGTATTATAGATGTGAGATAGCAGTAGTGGGTGTCTCTATGCTGGCTGAGCTGTGGCTGATGTTACAGAGTTTTACACAGGACTGTGAGGTATTACAGATGTGAGATAGCAGAAGTGGGTGTCTCTATGCTGGCTGAGCTGTGGATGATGTTACATATGTATACACAGGACTGTGAGGTATCACAGATGTGAGATAGCAGTAGTGGGTGTCTCTATGCTGGCTGAGCTGTGGCTGATGTTACAGATGTATACACAGGACTGTGAGGTATTACGGATGTGAGATAGCAGTAGTGGGTGTCTTTATGCTTGCTGAGCTGTGGCTGATGTTACAGATGTATACACAGGACTGTGATGTATTACAGATGTGAGATAGCAGTAGTGGGTGTCTCTATGCTGGCTGTGCTGTGGCTGATGTTACAGATGTATACACAGGACTGTGAGGTATTATGGATGTGAGATAGCAGTAGTGGGTGTCTCTATGCTGGCTGAGCTGTGGCTGATGTTACAGATGTATACACAGGACTTTGAGGTATTACAGAAGTGAGATAGCAGTAGTGGGTGTCTTTATGCTGGCTGAGCTGTGGCTGATGTTACAGATGTATACACAATAAAGTGAGGTATTACAGATGTGAGAAAGTGATAGTGGGGGTCTGTATGCTGGCTGAGCTGTGGCTGATGTTACAGATGTATGCACAGGACTGTGAAGTATTACGGATGTGAGATAGCAGTAGTTGGTGTCTATATGCAGGCTGAGCTGTGTCTGATGTTACAGATGTATACACAGGACTGTGAGGTATTACAGATGTGAGATGGCAGTAGTGGGTGTCTCTATGATGGCTAAGCTGTGGCTGATGTTACAGATGTATACACATGACTGTGAGGTATTACAGATGTGAGATAGCAGTAGTGCGTGTCTCTATACTGGCTGAGCTGTGGCTGATGTTACAGATGTATACACAGGACTGTGAGTTATTACAGATGTGAGATAGCAGTAGTGGGTGTCTCTATGCTGGCTGTGCTGTGGCTGATGTTACAGATGTATACACAGGACTGTGAGGTATTACAGATGTGAGATAGCAGTAGTGGGTGTCTCTATGATGGCTAAGCTGTGGCTGATGTTACAGATGTATACACAGGACTGTGAGGTATTACAGATGTGAGATAACAGTAGTGGGTGTCTCTATGATGGCTAAGCTGTGGCTGATGTTACAGATGTATACACAGGACTGTGAGGTATTACAGATGTGAGATAGCAGTAGTGCGTGTCTCTATGCTGACTGAGCTGTGGCTGATGTTACAGATGTATACACAGGACTGTGAGTTATTACAGATGTGAGATAGCAGTAGTGGGTGTCTCTATGCTGGCTGAGCTGTGGCTGATGTTACAGAGTTATACACAGGACTGTGAGGTATTACAGATGTGAGATAGCAGTAGTGGGTGTCTCTATGCTGGCTGAGCTGTGGCTGATGTTACAGAGTTATACACAGGACTGTGAGGTATTACAGATGTGAGATAGCAGAAGTGGGTGTCTCTATGCTGGCTGAGCTGTGGCTGATGTTACAGATGTATACACAGGACTGTGAGGTATTACAGATGTGAGATAGCAGTAGTGGGTGTTTCTATGCTGGCTGAGCTGTGGCTGATGTTACAGATGTATACACAGGACAGTGTGGTATTACAGATGTGAGATAGCAGTAGTGGGTGTCTCTATGCTGGCTGTGCTGTGGCTGATGTTACAGATGTATACACAGGACTGTGAGGTTTTACAGATGTGAGATAGCAGTAGTGGGTATCTCTATGCTGGCTGTGCTGTGGCTGATGTTACAGATGTATACACAGGACTGTGAGGTATTACAGATGTGAGATAGCAGTAGTGGGTGTCTCTATGCTGGCTGTGCTGTGGCTGATGTTACAGATGTATACACAGGACTGTGAGGTATTACAGATGAGAGATAGCAGTTGTGGGTGTCTCTATGCTGGCTGAGCTGTGGCTGATGTTACAGACGTATACACAGGACTGTGAGGTATTACAGATGTGAGATAGCAGTAGTGGGTGTCTTTATGCTGGCTGAGCTGTGGCTGATGTTACAGATGTATACACAGTAAAGTGAGGTATTACAGATGTGAGAAAGTGATAGTGGGGGTCTGTATGCTGGCTGAGCTGTGGCTGATGTTACAGATGTATGCACAGGACTGTGAAGTATTACGGATGTGAGATAGCAGTAGTTGGTGTCTATATGCAGGCTGAGCTGTGGCTGATGTTACAGATGTATACACAGGACTGTGAGGTATTACAGATGTGAGATAGCAGTAGTGGGTGTCTCTATGCTGGCTGTGCTGTGGCTGATGTTACAGATGTATACACAGGACTGTGAGGTATTACAGATGTGAGATAGCAGTAGTGGCTGTCTCTATGCTGGCTGTGCTGTGGCTGATGTTACAGATGTATACACAGGACTGTGAGGTATTACAGATGTGAGATAGCAGTAGTGGGTGTCTCTATGCTGGCTGAGCTGTGGCTGATGTTACAGAGTTATACACAGGACTGTGAGGTATTACAGATGTGAGATAGCAGTAGTGGGTTTCTCTATGCTGGCTGAGCTGTGGCTGATGTTACAGAGTTATACACTGGACTGTGAGGTATTACAAATGTGAGATAGCAGAAGTGGGTGTCTCTATGCTGGCTGAGCTGTGTCTGATGTTACAGATGTATACACAGGACTGTGAGGTATTACAGATGTGAGATAGCAGTAGTGGGTGTCTCTATGCTGGCTGAGCTGTGGCTGATGTTACAGATGTATACACAGGACTGTGAGGTATTACAGATGTGAGATAGCATTAGTGGGTGTCTCTATGCTGGCTGTGCTGTGGCTGATGTTACAGATGTATACACAGGACTGTGAGGTATTACAGATGTGAGATAGCAGTAGTGGGTGTCTCTATGCTGGCTGTGTTGTGACTGATGTTACAGATGTATACACAGGACTGTGAGGTATTACAGATGTGAGATAGCAGTAGATGGTGTCTCTATGCTGGCTGTGCTGTGGCTGATGTTACAGATGTATACACAGGACTGTGAGGTATTACAGATGAGAGATAGCAGTAGTGGGTGTCTCTATGCTGGCTGAGCTGTGGCTGATGTTACAGATGTATACACAGGACTGTGAGGTATTACAGATGTGAGATAGCAGTAGTGGCTGTCTCTATGCTGGCTGTGCTGTGGCTGATGTTACAGATGTATACACACGACTGTGAGGTATTACAGATGTGAGATAGCAGTAGTGGCTGTCTCTATGCTGGCTGTGCTGTGGCTGATGTTACAGATGTATACGCAGGACTGTGAGGTATTACAGATGTGAGATAGCAGTAGTGGGTGTCTCTATGCTGGCTGAGCTGTGGCTGATGTTACAGAGTTATACACAGGACTGTGAGGTATTATAGATGTGAGATAGCAGTAGTGCGTGTCTCTATGCTGGCTGAGCTGTGGCTGATGTTACAGAGTTATACACAGGACTGTGAGGTATTACAGATGTGAGATAGCAGAAGTGGGTGTCTCTATGCTGGCTGAGCTGTGGATGATGTTACAGATGTATACACAGGACTGTGAGGTATTACAGATGTGAGATAGCAGTAGTGGGTGTCTCTATGCTGGCTGAGCTGTGGCTGATGTTACAGATGTATACACAGGACTGTGAGGTATTACGGATGTGAGATAGCAGTAGTGGGTGTCTTTATGCTGGCTGAGCTGTGGCTGATGTTACAGATGTATACACAGGACTGTGATGTATTACAGATGTGAGATAGCAGTAGTGGGTGTCTCTATGCTGGCTGTGCTGTGGCTGATGTTACAGATGTATACACAGGACTGTGAGGTATTATGGATGTGAGATAGCAGTAGTGGGTGTCTCTATGCTGGCTGAGCTGTGGCTGATGTTACAGATGTATACACAGGACTTTGAGGTATTACAGATGTGAGATAGCAGTAGTGGGTGTCTTTATGCTGGCTGAGCTGTGGCTGATGTTACAGATGTATACACAGTAAAGTGAGGTATTACAGATGTGAGAAAGTGATAGTGGGGGTCTGTATGCTGGCTGAGCTGTGGCTGATGTTACAGATGTATGCACAGGACTGTGAAGTATTACGGATGTGAGATAGCAGTAGTTGGTGTCTATATGCAGGCTGAGCTGTGTCTGATGTTACAGATGTATACACAGGACTGTGAGGTATTACAGATGTGAGAAAGCAGTAGTGGGTTTCTCTATGCTGGCTGTGCTGTGGCTGATGTTACAGATGTATACACAGGACTGTGAGGTATTACAGATGTGAGATAGCAGTAGTGGCTGTCTCTATGCTGGCTGTGCTGTGGCTGATGTTACAGATGTATACACAGGACTGTGAGGTATTACAGATGTGAGATAGCAGTAGTGGGTGTCTCTATGCTGGCTGAGCTGTGGCTGATGTTACAGAGTTATACACAGGACTGTGAGGTATTACAGATGTGAGATAGCAGTAGTGGGTGTCTCTATGCTGGCTGAGCTGTGGCTGATGTTACAGAGTTATACACAGGACTGTGAGGTATTACAGATGTGAGATAGCAGAAGTGGGTGTCTCTATGCTGGCTGAGCTGTGGCTGATGTTACAGATGTATACACAGGACTGTGAGGTATTACAGATGTGAGATAGCAGTAGTGGGTGTCTCTATGCTGGCTGAGCTGTGGCTGATGTTACAGATGTATACACAGGACTGTGTGGTATTACAGATGTGAGATAGCAGTAGTGGGTGTCTCTATGCTGGCTGTGCTGTGGCTGATGTTACAGATGTATACACAGGACTGTGAGGTATTACAGATGTGAGATAGCAGTAGTGGGTGTCTCCATGCTGGCTGTGCTGTGGCTGATGTTACAGATGTATACACAGGACTGTGAGGTATTACAGATGTGAGATAGCAGTAGTGGGTGTCTCTATGCTGGCTGTGTTGTGACTGATGTTACAGATGTATACACAGGACTGTGAGGTATTACAGATGTGAGATAGCAGTAGATGGTGTCTCTATGCTGGCTGTGCTGTGGCTGATGTTACAGATGTATTCACAGGACTGTGAGGTATTTCAGATGAGAGATAGCAGTAGTGGGAGTCTCTATGCTGGCTGAGCTGTGGCTGATGTTACAGACATATACACAGGACTGTGAGGTATTACAGATGTGAGATAGCAGTAGTGGGTGTCTCTATGCTGGCTGAGCTGTGGCTGATGTTACAGATGTATACACAGGACTTTGAGGAATTACAGATGTGAGATAGCAGTAGTGGGTGTCTCTATGCTGGCTGAGCTGTGGCTGATGTTACAGATGTATACACTGGACTGTGAGGTGTTACACATGTGAGATAGCAGTAGTGGGTGTCTCTATGCTGGCTGTGCTGTGGCTGATGTTACAGATGTATACACAGGACTGTGAGGTGTTACAGATGTGAGATAGCAGTAGTTGATGTCTCTATGCAGGCTGACCTGTGGCTGATGTTACTGATGTATACACAGGACTGTGAGGTATTACAGATGTGAGATAGCAGTAGTGGGTGTCTCTATGCTGGCTGAGCTGTGGCTGATGTTACAGATGTATACATAGGACTGTGAGGTATTACAGATGTGAGATAGCAGTAGTGTGTGTCTCTATGCTGGTTGTGCTGTGGCTGATGTTACAGATGTATACAGAGGACTGTGAGGTATTACAGATGTGAGATAGCAGTAGTGGGTGTCTCTATGCTGGCTGAGCTGTGGCTGATGTTACAGATGTATACACAGGACTGTGAGGTATTACAGAGGTGAGATAGCAGTAGTGGGTGTCTCTATGCTGGCTGTGCTGTGGCTGATGTTACAGATGAATACACAGGACTGTGAGGTATTACAGAGGTGAGATAGCAGTAGTGGGTGTCTCTAAGCTGGCTGAGCTCTGGCTGATGTTACAGATGTATACACTGGACTGTGAGGTATTACAGATGTGAGATGGCAGTAGTGGGTGTCTCTATGATGGCTAAGCTGTGGCTGATGTTACAGATGTATACACATGACTGTGAGGTATTACAGATGTGAGATAGCAGTAGTGCGTGTCTCTATACTGGCTGAGCTGTGGCTGATGTTACAGATGTATACACAGGACTGTGAGTTATTACAGATGTGAGATATCAGTAGTGGGTGTCTCTATGCTGGCTGTGCTGTGGCTGATGTTACAGATGTATACACAGGACTGTGAGGTATTACAGATGTGAGATAGCAGTAGTGGGTGTCTCTATGATGGCTAAGCTGTGGCTGATGTTACAGATGTATGCACAGGACTGTGAGGTATTACAGATGTGAGATAGCAGTAGTGGGTGTCTCTATGATGGCTAAGCTGTGGCTGATGTTACAGATGTATACACAGGACTGTGAGGTATTACAGATGTGAGATAGCAGTAGTGCGTGTCTCTATGCTGACTGAGCTGTGGCTGATGTTACAGATGTATACACAGGACTGTGAGTTATTACAGATGTGAGATAGCAGTAGTGGGTGTCTCTATGCTGGCTGAGCTGTGGCTGATGTTACAGAGTTATACACAGGACTGTGAGGTATTACAGATGTGAGATAGCAGTAGTGGGTGTCTCTATGCTGGCTGAGCTGTGGCTGATGTTACAGATGTATACACAGGACTGTGAGGTATTACGGATGTGAGATAGCAGTAGTGGGTGTCTTTATGCTGGCTGAGCTGTGGCTGATGTTACAGATGTATACACAGGACTGTGATGTATTACAGATGTGAGATAGCAGTAGTGGGTGTCTCTATGCTGGCTGTGCTGTGGCTGATGTTACAGATGTATACACAGGACTGTGAGGTATTATGGATGTGAGATAGCAGTTGTGGGTGTCTCTATGCTGGCTGAGCTGTGGCTGATGTTACAGATGTATACACAGGACTTTGAGGTATTACAGAAGTGAGATAGCAGTAGTGGGTGTCTTTATGCTGGCTGAGCTGTGGCTGATGTTACAGCTGTATACACAGTAAAGTGAGGTATTACAGATGTGAGAAAGTGATAGTGGGGGTCTGTATGCTGGCTGAGCTGTGGCTGATGTTACAGATGTATGCACAGGACTGTGAAGTATTACGGATGTGAGATAGCAGTAGTTGGTGTCTATATGCAGGCTGAGCTGTGTCTGATGTTACAGATGTATACACAGGACTGTGAGGTATTACAGATGTGAGATAGCAGTAGTGGGTGTCTCTATGATGGCTAAGCTGTGGCTGATGTTACAGATGTATACACAGGACTGTGAGGTATTACAGATGTGAGATAACAGTAGTGGGTGTCTCTATGATGGCTAAGCTGTGGCTGATGTTACAGATGTATACACAGGACTGTGAGGTATTACAGATGTGAGATAGCAGTAGTGGGTGTCTCTATGCTGGCTGAGCTGTGGCTGATGTTACAGAGTTATACACAGGACTGTGAGGTATTACAGATGTGAGATAGCAGTAGTGGGTTTCTCTATGCTGGCTGAGCTGTGGCTGATGTTACAGAGTTATACACTGGACTGTGAGGTATTACAAATGTGAGATAGCAGAAGTGGGTGTCTCTATGCTGGCTGAGCTGTGTCTGATGTTACAGATGTATACACAGGACTGTGAGGTATTACAGATGTGAGATAGCAGTAGTGGGTGTCTCTATGCTGGCTGAGCTGTGGCTGATGTTACAGATGTATACACAGGACTGTGAGGTATTACAGATGTGAGATAGCAGTAGTGGGTGTCTCTATGCTGGCTGTGCTGTGGCTGATGTTACAGATGTATACACAGGACTGTGAGGTATTACAGATGTGAGATAGCAGTAGTGGGTGTCTCTATGCTGGCTGTGTTGTGACTGATGTTACAGATGTATACACAGGACTGTGAGGTATTACAGATGTGAGATAGCAGTGGATGGTGTCTCTATGCTGGCTGTGCTGTGGCTGATGTTACAGATGTATACACAGGACTGTGAGGTATTACAGATGAGAGATAGCAGTAGTGGGTGTCTCTATGCTGGCTGAGCTGTGGCTGATGTTACAGAAGTATACACAGGACTGTGAGGTATTACAGATGTGAGATAGCAGTAGTGGCTGTCTCTATGCTGGCTGTGCTGTGGCTGATGTTACAGATGTATACACACGACTGTGAGGTATTACAGATGTGAGATAGCAGTAGTCGCTATCTCTATGCTGGCTGTGCTGTGGCTGATGTTACAGATGTATACGCAGGACTGTGAGGTATTACAGATGTGAGATAGCAGTAGTGGGTGTCTTTATGCTGGCTGAGCTGTGGCTGATGTTACAGATGTATACACAGGACTGTGATGTATTACAGATGTGAGATAGCAGTAGTGGGTGTCTCTATGCTGGCTGTGCTGTGGCTGATGTTACAGATGTATACACAGGACTGTGAGGTATTATGGATGTGAGATAGCAGTTGTGGGTGTCTCTATGCTGGCTGAGCTGTGGCTGATGTTACAGATGTATACACAGGACTTTGAGGTATTACAGAAGTGAGATAGCAGTAGTGGGTGTCTTTATGCTGGCTGAGCTGTGGCTGATGTTACAGATGTATACACAGTAAAGTGAGGTATTACAGATGTGAGAAAGTGATAGTGGGGGTCTGTATGCTGGCTGAGCTGTGGCTGATGTTACAGATGTATGCACAGGACTGTGAAGTATTACGGATGTGAGATAGCAGTAGTTGGTGTCTATATGCAGGCTGAGCTATGTCTGATGTTACAGATGTATACACAGGACTGTGAGGTATTACAGATGTGAGATAGCAGTAGTGGGTGTCTCTATGATGGCTAAGCTGTGGCTGATGTTACAGATGTATACACAGGACTGTGAGGTATTACAGATGTGAGATAACAGTAGTGGGTGTCTCTATGATGGCTAAGCTGTGGCTGATGTTACAGATGTATACACAGGACTGTGAGGTATTACAGATGTGAGATAGCAGTAGTGGGTGTCTCTATGCTGGCTGAGCTGTGGCTGATGTTACAGAGTTATACACAGGACTGTGAGGTATTACAGATGTGAGATAGCAGTAGTGGGTTTCTCTATGCTGGCTGAGCTGTGGCTGATGTTACAGAGTTATACACTGGACTGTGAGGTATTACAAATGTGAGATAGCAGAAGTGGGTGTCTCTATGCTGGCTGAGCTGTGTCTGATGTTACAGATGTATACACAGGACTGTAAGGTATTACAGATGTGAGATAGCAGTAGTGGGTGTCTTTATGCTGGCTGAGCTGTGGCTGATGTTACAGATGTATACACAGGACTGTGAGGTATTACAGATGTGAGATAGCAGTAGTGGGTGTCTCTATGCTGGCTGTGCTGTGGCTGATGTTACAGATGTATACACAGGACTGTGAGGTATTACAGATGTGAGATAGCAGTAGTGGGTGTCTCTATGCTGGCTGTGTTGTGACTGATGTTACAGATGTATACACACGACTGTGAGGTATTACAGATGTGAGATAGCAGTAGTCGCTATCTCTATGCTGGCTGTGCTGTGGCTGATGTTACAGATGTATACGCAGGACTGTGAGGTATTACAGATGTGAGATAGCAGTAGTGGGTGTCTCTATGCTGGCTGAGCTGTGGCTGATGTTACAGAGTTATACACTGGACTGTGAGGTATTATAGATGTGAGATAGCAGTAGTGGGTGTCTCTATGCTGGCTGCGCTGTGGCTGATGTTACAGAGTTATACACAGGACTGTGAGGTATTACAGATGTGAGATAGCAGAAGTGGGTGTCTCTATGCTGGCTGCGCTGTGGCTGATGTTACAGAGTTATACACAGGACTGTGAGGTATTACAGATGTGAGATAGCAGTAGTGGGTGTCTCTATGCTGGCTGAGCTGTGGCTGATGTTACAGATGTATACACAGGACTGTGAGGTATTACGGATGTGAGATAGCAGTAGTGGGTGTCTTTATGCTGGCTGAGCTGTGGCTGATGTTACAGATGTATACACAGGACTGTGATGTATTACAGATGTGAGATAGCAGTAGTGGGTGTCTCTATGCTGGCTGTGCTGTGGCTGATGTTACAGATGTATACACAGGACTGTGAGGTATTATGGATGTGAGATAGCAGTAGTGGGTGTCTCTATGCTGGCTGAGCTGTGGCTGATATTACAGATGTATACACAGGACTTTGAGGTATTACAGATGTGAGATAGCAGTAGTGGGTGTCTTTATGCTGGCTGAGCTGTGGCTGATGTTACAGATGTATACACAGTAAAGTGAGGTATTACAGATGTGAGAAAGTGATAGTGGGGGTCTGTATGCTGGCTGAGCTGTGGCTGATGTTACAGATGTATGCACAGGACTGTGAAGTATTACGGATGTGAGATAGCAGTAGTTGGTGTCTATATGCAGGCTGAGCTGTGTCTGATGTTACAGATGTATACACAGGACAGTGAGGTATTACAGATGTGAGAAAGCAGTAGTGGGTTTCTCTATGCTGGCTGTGCTGTGGCTGATGTTACAGATGTATACACAGGACTGTGAGGTATTACAGATGTGAGATAGCAGTAGTGGCTGTCTCTATGCTGGCTGTGCTGTGGCTGATGTTACAGATGTATACACAGGACAGTGAGGTATTACAGATGTGAGATAGCAGTAGTGGGTGTCTCTATGCTGGCTGAGCTGTGGCTGATGTTACAGAGTTATACACAGGACTGTGAGGTATTACAGATGTGTGATAGCAGTAGTGGGTGTCTCTATGCTGGCTGAGCTGTGGCTGATGTTACAGAGTTATACACAGGACTGTGAGGTATTACAGATGTGAGATAGCAGAAGTGGGTGTCTCTATGCTGGCTGTGCTGTGGCTGATGTTACAGATGTATACACAGGACTGTGAGGTATTACAGATGTGAGATAGCAGTAGTGGGTGTCTCTATGCTGGCTGAGCTGTGGCTGATGTTACAGATGTATACACAGGACTGTGTGGTATTACAGATGTGAGATAGCAGTAGTGGGTGTCTCTATGCTGGCTGTGCTGTGGCTGATGTTACAGATGTATACACAGGACTGTGAGGTATTACAGATGTGAGATAGCAGTAGTGGGTGTCTCTATGCTGGCTGTGCTGTGGCTGATGTTACAGATGTATACACAGGACTGTGAGGTATTACAGATGTGAGATAGCAGTAGTGGGTGTCTCTATGCTGGCTGTGTTGTGACTGATGTTACAGATGTATACACAGGACTGTGAGGTATTACAGATGTGAGATAGCAGTAGTGGGTGTCTCTATGCTGGCTGTGTTGTGACTGATGTTACAGATGTATACACAGGACTGTGAGGTATTACAGATGTGAGATAGCAGTAGTGGGTGTCTCTAAGCTGGCTGAGCTCTGGCTGATGTTACAGATGTATACACAGGACTGTGAGGTATTACAGATGTGAGATGGCAGTAGTGGGTGTCTCTATGATGGCTAAGCTGTGGCTGATGTTACAGATGTGTACACAGGACTGTGAGGTGTTATAGATGTGAGAAAGCAGTAGTGGGTGTCTCTATGTAGGCTAAGCTGTGGCTGATGTTACAGATGTATACACATGACTGTGAGGTATTACAGATGTGAGATAGCAGTCGTGCGTGTCTCTATACTGGCTGAGCTGTGGCTGATGTTACAGATGTATACACAGGACTGTGAGTTATTACAGATGTGAGATAGCAGTAGTGGGTGTCTAAATGCTGGCTGTGCTGTGGCTGATGTTACAGATGTATACACAGGACTGTGAGGTATTACAGATGTGAGATAGCAGTAGTGGGTGTCTCTATGATGGCTAAGCTGTGGCTGATGTTACAGATGTATACACAGGACTGTGAGGTATTACAGATGTGAGATAGCAGTAGTGGGTGTCTCTATGATGGCTAAGCTGTGGCTGATGTTACAGATGTATACACAGGACTGTGAGGTATTACAGATGTGAGATAGCAGTAGTGCGTGTCTCTATGCTGACTGAGCTGTGGCTGATGTTACAGATGTATACACAGGACTGTGAGTTATTACAGATGTGGGATAGCAGTAGTGGGTGTCTCTATGCTGGCTGAGCTGTGGCTGATGTTACAGAGTTATACACAGGACTGTGAGGTATTACAGATGTGAGATAGCAGTAGTGGGTGTCTCTATGCTGGCTGAGCTGTGGCTGATGTTACAGAGTTATACACAGGACTGTGAGGTATTACAGATGTGAGATAGCAGAGGTGGGTGTCTCTATGCTGGCTGAGCTGTGGCTGATGTTACAGATGTATACACAGGACTGTGAGGTATTACAGATGTGAGATAGCAGTAGTGGGTGTTTCTATGCTGGCTGAGCTGTGGCTGATGTTACAGATGTATACACAGGACAGTGTGGTATTACAGATGTGAGATAGCAGTAGTGGGTGTCTCTATGCTGGCTGTGCTGTGGCTGATGTTACAGATGTATACAGAGGACTGTGAGGTATTACAGATGTGAGATAGCAGTAGTGGGTGTCTCTATGCTGGCTGTGCTGTGGCTGATGTTACAGATGTATACACAGGACTGTGAGGTATTACAGATGTGAGATAGCAGTAGTGGGTGTCTCTATGCTGGCTGTGCTGTGGCTGATGTTACAGATGTATACACAGGACTGTGAGGTATTACAGATGAGAGATAGCAGTTGTGGGTGTCTCTATGCTGGCTGAGCTGTGGCTGATGTTACAGACGTATACACAGGACTGTGAGGTATTACAGATGTGAGATAGCAGTAGTGGGTGTCTTTATGCTGGCTGAGCTGTGGCTGATGTTACAGATGTATACACAGTAAAGTGAGGTATTACAGATGTGAGAAAGTGATAGTGGGGGTCTGTATGCTGGCTGAGCTGTGGCTGATGTTACAGATGTATGCACAGGACTGTGAAGTATTACGGATGTGAGATAGCAGTAGTTGGTGTCTATATGCAGGCTGAGCTGTGGCTGATGTTACAGATGTATACACAGGACTGTGAGGTATTACAGATGTGAGATAGCAGTAGTGGCTGTCTCTATGCTGGCTGTGCTGTGGCTGATGTTACAGATGTATACACAGGACTGTGAGGTATTACAGATGTGAGATAGCAGTAGTGGGTGTCTCTATGCTGGCTGAGCTGTGGCTGATGTTACAGAGTTATACACAGGACTGTGAGGTATTACAGATGTGAGATAGCAGTAGTGGGTTTCTCTATGCTGGCTGAGCTGTGGCTGATGTTACACAGTTATACACTGGACTGTGAGGTATTATAAATGTGAGATAGCAGAAGTGGGTGTCTCTATGCTGGCTGAGCTGTGTCTGATGTTACAGATGTATACACAGGACTGTGAGGTATTACAGATGTGAGATAGCAGTAGTGGGTGTCTCTATGCTGGCTGAGCTGTGGCTGATGTTACAGATGTATACACAGGATTGTGAGGTATTACAGATGTGAGATAGCAGTAGTGGGTGTCTCTATGCTGGCTGTGTTGTGGCTGATGTTACAGATGTATACACAGGACTGTGAGGTATTACAGATGTGAGATAGCAGTAGTGGGTGTCTCTATGCTGGCTGTGTTGTGACTGATGTTACAGATGTATACACAGGACTGTGAGGTATTACAGATGTGAGATAGCAGTAGATGGTGTCTCTATGCTGGCTGTGCTGTGGCTGATGTTACAGATGTATACACAGGACTGTGAGGTATTACAGATGAGAGATAGCAGTAGTGGGTGTCTCTATGCTGGCTGAGCTGTGGCTGATGTTACAGATGTATACACAGGACTGTGAGGTATTACAGATGTGAGATAGCAGTAGTGGCTGTCTCTATGCTGGCTGTGCTGTGGCTGATGTTACAGATGTATACACACGACTGTGAGGTATTACAGATGTGAGATAGCAGTAGTGGCTGTCTCTATGCTGGCTGTGCTGTGGCTGATGTTACAGATGTATACGCAGGACTGTGAGGTATTACAGATGTGAGATAGCAGTAGTGGGTGTCTCTATGCTGGCTGAACTGTGGCTGATGTTACAGAGTTATACACAGGACTGTGAGGTATTATAGATGTGAGATAGCAGTAGTGGGTGTCTCTATGCTGGCAGAGCTGTGGCTGATGTTACAGAGTTATACACAGGACTGTGAGGTATTACAGATGTGAGATAGCAGAAGTGGGTGTCTCTATGCTGGCTGAGCTGTGGATGATGTTACAGATGTATACACAGGACTGTGAGGTATTACAGATGTGAGATAGCAGTAGTGGGTGTCTCTATGCTGGCTGAGCTGTGGCTGATGTTACAGATGTATACACAGGACTGTGAGGTATTACGGATGTGAGATAGCAGTAGTGGGTGTCTTTATGCTGGCTGAGCTGTGGCTGATGTTACAGATGTATACACAGGACTGTGATGTATTACAGATGTGAGATAGCAGTAGTGGGTGTCTCTATGCTGGCTGTGCTGTGGCTGATGTTACAGATGTATACACAGGACTGTGAGGTATTATGGATGTGAGATAGCAGTAGTGGGTGTCTCTATGCTGGCTGAGCTGTGGCTGATGTTACAGATGTATACACAGGACTTTGAGGTATTACAGATGTGAGATAGCAGTAGTGGGTGTCTTTATGCTGACTGAGCTGTGGCTGATGTTACAGATGTATACACAGTAAAGTGAGGTATTACAGATGTGAGAAAGTGATAGTGGGGGTCTGTATGCTGGCTGAGCTGTGGCTGATGTTACAGATGTATGCACAGGACTGTGAGGTATTACGGATGTGAGATAGCAGTAGTTGGTGTCTATATGCAGGCTGAGCTGTGTCTGATGTTACAGATGTATACACAGGACTGTGAGGTATTACAGTTGTGAGAAAGCAGTAGTGGGTTTCTCTATGCTGGCTGTGCTGTGGCTGATGTTACAGATGTATACACAGGACTGTGAGGTATTACAGATGTGAGATAGCAGTAGTGGCTGTCTCTATGCTGGCTGTGCTGTGGCTGATGTTACAGATGTATACACAGGACTGTGAGGTATTATGGATGTGAGATAGCAGTAGTGGGTGTCTCTATGCTGGCTGAGCTGTGGCTGATGTTACAGATGTATACACAGGACTTTGAGGTATTACAGATGTGAGATAGCAGTAGTGGGTGTCTTTATGCTGGCTGAGCTGTGGCTGATGTTACAGATGTATACACAGTAAAGTGAGGTATTACAGATGTGAGAAAGTGATAGTGGGGGTCTGTATGCTGGCTGAGCTGTGGCTGATGTTACAGATGTATGCACAGGACTGTGAAGTATTACGGATGTGAGATAGCAGTAGTTGGTGTCTATATGCAGGCTGAGCTGTGTCTGATGTTACAGATGTATACACAGGACTGTGAGTATTACACAGTTGTGAGAAAGCAGTAGTGGGTTTCTCTATGCTGGCTGTGCTGTGGCTGATGTTACAGATGTATACACAGGACTGTGAGGTATTACAGATGTGAGATAGCAGTAGTGGCTGTCTCTATGCTGGCTGTGCTGTGGCTGATGTTACAGATGTATACACAGGACTGTGAGGTATTACAGATGTGAGATAGCAGTAGTGGGTGTCTCTATGCTGGCTGAGCTGTGGCTGATGTTACAGAGTTATACACAGGACTGTGAGGTATTACAGATGTGAGATAGCAGTAGTGGGTGTCTCTATGCTGGCTGAGCTGTGGCTGATGTTACAGAGTTATACACAGGACTGTGAGGTATTACAGATGTGAGATAGCAGAAGTGGGTGTCTCTATGCTGGCTGAGCTGTGGCTGATGTTACAGATGTATACACAGGACTGTGAGGTATTACAGATGTGAGATAGCAGTAGTGGGTGTCTCTATGCTGGCTGAGCTGTGGCTGATGTTACAGATGTATACACAGGACTGTGTGGTATTACAGATGTGAGATAGCAGTAGTGGGTGTCTCTATGCTGGCTGTGCTGTGGCTGATGTTACAGATGTATACACAGGACTGTGAGGTATTACAGATGTGAGATAGCAGTAGTGGGTGTCTCTATGCTGGCTGTGCTGTGGCTGATGTTACAGATGTATACACAGGACTGTGAGGTATTACAGATGTGAGATAGCAGTAGTGGGTGTCTCTATGCTGGCTGTGTTGTGACTGATGTTACAGATGTATACACAGGACTGTGAGGTATTACAGATGTGAGATAGCAGTAGATGGTGTCTCTATGCTGGCTGTGCTGTGGCTGATGTTACAGATGTATTCACAGGACTGTGAGGTATTACAGATGAGAGATAGCAGTAGTGGGTGTCTCTATGCTGGCTGAGCTGTGGCTGATGTTACAGACATATACACAGGACTGTGAGGTATTACAGATGTGAGATAGCAGTAGTGGGTGTCTCTATGCTGGCTGAGCTGTGGCTGATGTTACAGATGTATACACAGGACTTTGAGGTATTACAGATGTGAGATAGCAGTAGTGGGTGTCTTTATGCTGGCTGAGCTGTGGCTGATGTTACAGATGTATACACAGTAAAGTGAGGTATTACAGATGTGAGAAAGTGATAGTGGGGGCCTGTATGCTGGCTGAGCTGTGGCTGATGTTACAGATGTATGCACAGGACTGTGCAGTATTACGGATGTGAGATAGCAGTAGTTGGTGTCTATATGCAGGCTGAGCTGTGGCTGATGTTACAGATGTATACACAGGACTGTGAGGTATTACAGATGTGAGATAGCAGTAGTGGGTGTCTCTATGCTGGCTGTGCTGTGGCTGATGTTACAGATGTATACACAGGACTGTGAGGTATTACAGATGTGAGATAGCAGTAGTGGCTGTCTCTATGCTGGCTGTGCTGTGGCTGATGTTACAGATGTATACACAGGACTGTGAGGTATTACAGATGTGAGATAGCAGTAGTGGGTGTCTCTATGCTGGCTGAGCTGTGGCTGATGTTACAGAGTTATACACAGGACTGTGAGGTATTACAGATGTGAGATAGCAGTAGTGGGTTTCTCTATGCTGGCTGAGCTGTGGCTGATGTTACAGAGTTATACACTGGACTGTGAGGTATTACAAATGTGAGATAGCAGAAGTGGGTGTCTCTATGCTGGCTGAGCTGTGTCTGATGTTACAGATGTATACACAGGACTGTGAGGTATTACAGATGTGAGATAGCAGTAGTGGGTGTCTCTATGCTGGCTGAGCTGTGGCTGATGTTACAGATGTATACACAGGACTGTGAGGTATTACAGATGTGAGATAGCAGTAGTGGGTGTCTCTATGCTGGCTGTGCTGTGGCTGATGTTACAGATGTATACACAGGACTGTGAGGTATTACAGATGTGAGATAGCAGTAGTGGGTGTCTCTATGCTGGCTGTGTTGTGACTGATGTTACAGATGTATACACAGGACTGTGAGGTATTACAGATGTGACATAACAGTAGATGGTGTCTCTATGCTGGCTGTGCTGTGGCTGATGTTACAGATGTATACACAGGACTGTGAGGTATTACAGATGAGAGATAGCAGTAGTGGGTGTCTCTATGCTGGCTGAGCTGTGGCTGATGTTACAGACATATACACAGGACTGTGAGGTATTACAGATGTGAGATAGCAGTAGTGGGTGTCTCTATGCTGGCTGAGCTGTGGCTGATGTTACAGATGTATACACAGGACTTTGAGGTATTACAGATGTGAGATAGCAGTAGTGGGTGTCTTTATGCTGGCTGAGCTGTGGCTGATGTTACAGATGTATACACAGTAAAGTGAGGGTATTACAGATGTGAGAAAGTGATAGTGGGGGCCTGTATGCTGGCTGAGCTGTGGCTGATGTTACAGATGTATGCACAGGACTGTGCAGTATTACGGATGTGAGATAGCAGTAGTTGGTGTCTATATGCAGGCTGAGCTGTGGCTGATGTTACAGATGTATACACAGGACTGTGAGGTATTACAGATGTGAGATAGCAGTAGTGGGTGTCTCTATGCTGGCTGTGCTGTGGCTGATGTTACAGATGTATACACAGGACTGTGAGGTATTACAGATGTGAGATAGCAGTAGTGGCTGTCTCTATGCTGGCTGTGCTGTGGCTGATGTTACAGATGTATACACAGGACTGTGAGGTATTACAGATGTGAGATAGCAGTAGTGGGTGTCTCTATGCTGGCTGAGCTGTGGCTGATGTTACAGAGTTATACACAGGACTGTGAGGTATTACAGATGTGAGATAGCAGTAGTGGGTTTCTCTATGCTGGCTGAGCTGTGGCTGATGTTACAGAGTTATACACTGGACTGTGAGGTATTACAAATGTGAGATAGCAGAAGTGGGTGTCTCTATGCTGGCTGAGCTGTGTCTGATGTTACAGATGTATACACAGGACTGTGAGGTATTACAGATGTGAGATAGCAGTAGTGGGTGTCTCTATGCTGGCTGAGCTGTGGCTGATGTTACAGATGTATACACAGGACTGTGAGGTATTACAGATGTGAGATAGCAGTAGTGGGTGTCTCTATGCTGGCTGTGCTGTGGCTGATGTTACAGATGTATACACAGGACTGTGAGGTATTACAGATGTGAGATAGCAGTAGTGGGTGTCTCTATGCTGGCTGTGTTGTGACTGATGTTACAGATGTATACACAGGACTGTGAGGTATTACAGATGTGACATAACAGTAGATGGTGTCTCTATGCTGGCTGTGCTGTGGCTGATGTTACAGATGTATACACAGGACTGTGAGGTATTACAGATGAGAGATAGCAGTAGTGGGTGTCTCTATGCTGGCTGTGCTGTGGCTGATGTTACAGATGTATACACACTACTGTGAGGTATTACAGATGTGAGATAGCAGTAGTGGCTGTCTCTATGCTGGCTGTGCTGTGGCTGATGTTACAGATGTATACGCAGGACTGTGAGGTATTACAGATGTGAGATAGCAGTAGTGGGTGTCTCTATGCTGGCTGAGCTGTGGCTGATGTTACAGAGTTATACACAGGACTGTGAGGTATTACAGATGTGAGATAGCAGAAGTGGGTGTCTCTATGCTGGCTGAGCTGTGGATGATGTTACAGATGTATACACAGGACTGTGAGGTATTACAGATGTGAGATAGCAGTAGTGGGTGTCTCTATGCTGGCTGAGCTGTGGCTGATGTTACAGATGTATACACAGGACTGTGAGGTATTACGGATGTGAGATAGCAGTAGTGGGTGTCTTTATGCTGGCTGAGCTGTGGCTGATGTTACAGATGTATACACAGGACTGTGATGTATTACAGATGTGAGATAGCAGTAGTGGGTGTCTCTATGCTGGTTGTGCTGTGGCTGATGTTACAGATGTATACACAGGACTGTGAGGTATTATGGATGTGAGATAGCAGTAGTGGGTGTCTCTATGCTGGCTGAGCTGTGGCTGATGTTACAGATGTATACACAGGACTTTGAGGTATTACAGATGTGAGATAGCAGTAGTGGGTGTCTTTATGCTGGCTGAGCTGTGGCTGATGTTACAGATGTATACACAGTAAAGTGAGGTATTACAGATGTGAGAAAGTGATAGTGGGGGTCTGTATGCTGGCTGAGCTGTGGCTGATGTTACAGATGTATGCACAGGACTGTGAAGTATTACGGATGTGAGATAGCAGTAGTTGGTGTCTATATGCAGGCTGAGCTGTGTCTGATGTTACAGATGTATACACAGGACTGTGAGGTATTACAGATGTGAGAAAGCAGTAGTGGGTTTCTCTATGCTGGCTGTGCTGTGGCTGATGTTACAGACATATACACAGGACTGTGAGGTATTACAGATGTGAGATAGCAGTAGTGGCTGTCTCTATGCTGGCTGAGCTGTGGCTGATGTTACAGATGTATACACAGGACTGTGAGGTATTACAGATGTGAGATAGCAGTAGTGGGTGTCTCTATGCTGGCTGAGCTGTGGCTGATGTTACAGAGTTATACACAGGACTGTGAGGTATTACAGATGTGAGATAGCAGTAGTGGGTGTCTCTATGCTGGCTGAGCTGTGGCTGATGTTACAGAGTTATACACAGGACTGTGAGGTATTACAGATGTGAGATAGCAGAAGTGGGTGTCTCTATGCTGGCTGAGCTGTGGCTGATGTTACAGATGTATACACAGGACTGTGAGGTATTACAGATGTGAGATAGCAGTAGTGGGTGTCTCTATGCTGGCTGAGCTGTGGCTGATGTTACAGATGTATACACAGGACTGTGTGGTATTACAGATGTGAGATAGCAGTAGTGGGTGTCTCAATGCTGGCTGTGCTGTGGCTGATGTTACAGATGTATACACAGGACTGTGAGGTATTACAGATGTGAGATAGCAGTAGTGTGTGTCTCTATGCTGGCTGTGCTGTGACTGATGTTACAGATGTATACACAGGACTGTGAGGTATTACAGATGTGAGATAGCAGTAGTGGGTGTCTCTATGCTGGCTGTGCTGTGGCTGATGTTACAGATGTATTCACAGGACTGTGAGGTATTACAGATGTGAGATAGCAGTAGATGGTGTCTCTATGCTGGCTGTGCTGTGGCTGATGTTAGAGATGTATTCACAGGACTGTGAGGTATTACAGATGAGAGATAGCAGTAGTGGGTGTCTCTATGCTGGCTGAGCTGTGGCTGATGTTGCAGACATATACACAGGACTGTGAGGTATTACAGATGTGAGATAGCAGTAGTGGGTGTCTCTATGCTGGCTGAGCTGTGGCTGATGTTACAGATGTATACACAGGACTGTGAGGTATTACAGATGTGAGATAGCAGTAGTGGGCGTCTCTATGCTGGCTGAGCTGTGGCTGATGTTACAGATGTATACACAGGACTGTGAGGTATTACAGATGTGAGATAGCAGTAGTGGGCATCTCTATGCTGGCTGAGCTGTGGCTGATGTTACAGATGTATACACATGACTGTGAGGTATTATAGATGTGAGATAGCAGTAGTGGGTGTCTCTATGTTGGCTGTGCTGTGGCTGATGTTACAGAGTTATACAAAGTACTGTGAGGTATTACAGATGTGAGATAGCAGTAGTGGGTGTCTCTATGCTGGCTGTGCTGTGGCTGATGTTACAGATGTATCCACAGGACTGTGAGGTATTACAGATGTGAGATAGCAGTAGTGGGTGTCTCTATGCTGGATGTGCTGTGGCTGATGTTACAGATGTATACACAGGACTGTGAGGTATTACAGATGTGAGATAGCAGTAGTTGGTGTCTCTATGCTGGCTGAGCTGTGGCTGATGTTACAGATGTATACACAGGACTGTGAGGTATTACAGATGTGAGATAGCAGTAGTGGGTGTCTCTAAGCTGGCTGAGCTCTGGCTGATGTTACAGATGTATACACAGGACTGTGAGGTATTACAGATGTGAGATGGCAGTAGTGGGTGTCTCTATGATGGCTAAGCTGTGGCTGATGTTACAGATGTATACACATGACTGTGAGGTATTACAGATGTGAGATAGCAGTAGTGCGTGTCTCTATACTGGCTGAGCTGTGGCTGATGTTACAGATGTATACACAGGACTGTGAGTTATTACAGATGTGAGATAGCAGTAGTGGGTGTCTCTATGCTGGCTGTGCTGTGGCTGATGTTACAGATGTATACACAGGACTGTGAGGTATTACAGATGTGAGATAGCAGTAGTGGGTGTCTCTATGATGGCTAAGCTGTGGCTGATGTTACAGATGTATACACAGGACTGTGAGGTATTACAGATGTGAGATAGCAGTAGTGGGTGTCTCTATGATGGCTAAGCTGTGGCTGATGTTACAGATGTATACACAGGACTGTGAGGTATTACAGATGTGAGATAGCAGTAGTGCGTGTCTCTATGCTGGCTGAGCTGTGGCTGATGTTACAGAGTTTTACACAGGACTGTGAGGTATTACAGATGTGAGATAGCAGTAGTGGGTGTCTCTATGCTGGCTGAGCTGTTGCTGATGTTACAGAGTTATACACAGGACTGTGAGGTATTACAGATGTGAGATATCAGAAGTGGGTGTCTCTATGCTGGCTGAGCTGTGGCTGATGTTACAGATGTATACACAGGACTGTGAGGTATTACAGATGTGAGATAGCAGTAGTGGGTGTTTCTATGCTGGCTGAGCTGTGGCTGATGTTACAGATGTATACACAGGACAGTGTGGTATTACAGATGTGAGATAGCAGTAGTGGGTGTCTCTATGCTGGCTGTGCTGTGGCTGATGTTACAGATGTATACACAGGACTGTGAGGTATTACAGATGTGAGATAGCAGTAGTGGGTGTCTCTATGCTGGCTGTGCTGTGGCTGATGTTACAGATGTATACACAGGACTGTGAGGTATTACAGATGTGAGATAGCAGTAGTGGGTGTCTCTATGCTGGCTGTGCTGTGGCTGATGTTACAGATGTATACACAGGACTGTGAGGTATTACAGATGAGAGATAGCAGTTGTGGGTGTCTCTATGCTGGCTGAGCTGTGGCTGATGTTACAGACGTATACACAGGACTGTGAGGTATTACAGATGTGAGATAGCAGTAGTGGGTGTCTTTATGCTGGCTGAGCTGTGGCTGATGTTACAGATGTATACACAGTAAAGTGAGGTATTACAGATGTGAGAAAGTGATAGTGGGGGTCTGTATGCTGGCTGAGCTGTGGCTGATATTACAGATGTATGCACAGGACTGTGAAGTATTACGGATGTGAGATAGCAGTAGTTGGTGTCTATATGCAGGCTGAGCTGTGGCTGATGTTACAGATGTATACACGGGACTGTGAGGTATTACAGATGTGAGATAGCAGTAGTGGCTGTCTCTATGCTGGCTGTGCTGTGGCTGATGTTACAGATGTATACACAGGACTGTGAGGTATTACAGATGTGAGATAGCAGTAGTGGGTGTCTCTATGCTGGCTGAGCTGTGGCTGATGTTACAGAGTTATACACAGGACTGTGAGGTATTACAGATGTGAGATAGCAGTAGTGGGTTTCTCTATGCTGGCTGAACTGTGGCTGATGTTACAGAGTTATACACTGGAATGTGAGGTATTACAAATGTGAGATAGCAGAAGTGGGTGTCTCTATGCTGGCTGATCTCTGTCTCATGTTACAGATGTATACACAGGACTGTGAGGTATTACAGATGTGAGATAGCAGTAGTGGGTGTCTCTATGCTGGCTGAGCTGTGGCTGATGTTACAGATGTATACACAGGACTGTGAGGTATTACAGATGTGAGATAGCAGTAGTGGGTGTCTCTATGCTGGCTGAGCTGTGGCTGATGTTACAGATGTATACACAGGACTGTGAGGTATTACAGATGTGAGATAGCAGTAGTGGGTGTCTCTATGCTGGCTGTGTTGTGACTGATGTTACAGATGTATACACAGGACTGTGAGGTATTACAGATGTGAGATAGCAGTAGATGGTGTCTCTATGCTGGCTGAGCTGTGGATGATGTTACAGATGTATACACAGGACTGTGAGGTATTACAGATGTGAGATAGCAGTAGTGGGTGTCTCTATGCTGGCTGAGCTGTGGCTGATGTTACAGATGTATACACAGGACTGTGAGGTATTATGGATGTGAGATAGCAGTAGTGGGTGTCTTTATGCTGGCTGAGCTGTGGCTGATGTTACAGATGTATACACAGGACTGTGATTTATTACAGATGTGAGATAGCAGTAGTGGGTGTCTCTATGCTGGCTGTGCTGTGGCTGATGTTACAGATGTATACACAGGACTGTGAGGTATTATGGATGTGAGATAGCAGTAGTGGGTGTCTCTATGCTGGCTGAGCTGTGGCTGATGTTACAGATGTATACACAGGACTTTGAGGTATTACAGATGTGAGATAGCAGTAGTGGGTGTCTTTATGCTGGCTGAGCTGTGGCTGATGTTACAGATGTATACACAGTAAAGTGAGGTATTACAGATGTGAGAAAGTGATAGTGGGGGTCTGTATGCTGGCTGAGCTGTGGCTGATGTTACAGATGTATGCACAGGACTGTGAAGTATTACGGATGTGAGATAGCAGTAGTTGGTGTCTATATGCAGGCTGAGCTGTGTCTGATGTTACAGATGTATACACAGGACTGTGAGGTATTACAGATGTGAGAAAGCAGTAGTGGGTTTCTCTATGCTGGCTGTGCTGTGGCTGATGTTACAGATGTATACACAGGACTGTGAGGTATTACAGATGTGAGATAGCAGTAGTGGCTGTCTCTATGCTGGCTGTGCTGTGGCTGATGTTACAGATGTATACACAGGACTGTGAGGTATTACAGATGTGAGATAGCAGTAGTGGGTGTCTCTATGCTGGCTGAGCTGTGGCTGATGTTACAGAGTTATACACAGGACTGTGAGGTATTACAGATGTGAGATAGCAGTAGTGGGTGTCTCTATGCTGGCTGAGCTGTGGCTGATGTTACAGAGTTATACACAGGACTGTGAGGTATTACAGATGTGAGATAGCAGAAGTGGGTGTCTCTATGCTGGCTGAGCTGTGGCTGATGTTACAGATGTATACACAGGACTGTGAGGTATTACAGATGTGAGATAGCAGTAATGGGTGTCTCTATGCTGGCTGAGCTGTGGCTGATGTTACAGATGTATACACAGGACTGTGTGGTATTACAGATGTGAGATAGCAGTAGTGGGTGTCTCTATGCTGGCTGTGCTGTGGCTGATGTTACAGATGTATACACAGGACTGTGAGGTATTACAGATGTGAGATAGCAGTAGTGGGTGTCTCTATGCTGGCTGTGCTGTGGCTGATGTTACAGATGTATACACAGGACTGTGAGGTATTACAGATGTGAGATAGCAGTAGTGGGTGTCTCTATGCTGGCTGTGTTGTGACTGATGTTACAGATGTATACACAGGACTGTGAGGTATTACAGATGTGAGATAGCAGTAGATGGTGTCTCTATGCTGGCTGTGCTGTGGCTGATGTTACAGATGTATTCACAGGACTGTGAGGTATTACAGATGAGAGATAGCAGTAGTGGGTGTCTCTATGCTGGCTGAGCTGTGGCTGATGTTACAGACATATACACAGGACTGTGAGGTATTACAGATGTGAGATAGCAGTAGTGGGTGTCTCTATGCTGGCTGAGCTGTGGCTGATGTTACAGATGTATACACAGGACTTTGAGGTATTATAGATGTGAGATAGCAGTAGTGGGTGTCTTTATGCTGGCTGAGCTGTGGCTGATGTTACAGATGTATACACAGTAAAGTGAGGTATTACAGATGTGAGAAAGTGATAGTGGGGGCCTGTATGCTGGCTGAGCTGTGGCTGATGTTACAGATGTATGCACAGGACTGTGCAGTATTACGGATGTGAGATAGCAGTAGTTGGTGTCTATATGCAGGCTGAGCTGTGGCTGATGTTACAGATGTATACACAGGACTGTGAGGTATTACAGATGTGAGATAGCAGTAGTGGGTGTCTCTATGCTGGCTGTGCTGTGGCTGATGTTACAGATGTATACACAGGACTGTGAGGTATTACAGATGTGAGATAGCAGTAGTGGCTGTCTCTATGCTGGCTGTGCTGTGGCTGATGTTACAGATGTATACACAGGACTGTGAGGTATTACAGATGTGAGATAGCAGTAGTGGGTGTCTCTATGCTGGCTGAGCTGTGGCTGATGTTACAGAGTTATACACAGGACTGTGAGGTATTACAGATGTGAGATAGCAGTAGTGGGTTTCTCTATGCTGGCTGAGCTGTGGCTGATGTTACAGAGTTATACACTGGACTGTGAGGTATTACAGATGTGAGATAGCAGTAGTGGGTGTCTCTATGCTGGCTGAGCTGTGTCTGATGTTACAGATGTATACACAGGACTGTGAGGTATTACAGATGTGAGATAGCAGTAGTGGGTGTCTCTATGCTGGCTGAGCTGTGGCTGATGTTACAGAAGTATACACAGGACTGTGAGGTATTACAGATGTGAGATAGCAGTAGTGGGTGTCTCTATGCTGGCTGTGCTGTGGCTGATGTTACAGATGTATACACAGGACTGTGAGGTATTACAGAAGTGAGATAGCAGTAGTGGGTGTCTCTATGCTGGCTGTGTTGTGACTGATGTTACAGATGTATACACAGGACTGTGAGATATTACAGATGTGAGATAACAGTAGATGGTGTCTCTATGCTGGCTGTGCTGTGGCTGATGTTACAGATGTATACACAGGACTGTGAGGTATTACAGATGAGAGATAGCAGTAGTGGGTGTCTCTATGCTGGCTGAGCTGTGGCTGATGTTACAGATGTATACACAGGACTGTGAGGTATTACAGATGTGAGATAGCAGTAGTGGTTGTCTCTATGCTGGCTGTGCTGTGGCTGATGTTACAGATGTATACACACGACTGTGAGGTATTACAGATGTGAGATAGCAGTAGTGGCTGTCTCTATGCTGGCTGTGCTGTGGCTGATGTTACAGATGTATACGCAGGACTGTGAGGTATTACAGATGTGAGATAGCAGTAGTGGGTGTCTCTATGCTGGCTGAGCTGTGGCTGATGTTACAGAGTTATACACAGGACTGTGAGGTATTACAGATGTGAGATAGCAGAAGTGGGTGTCTCTATGCTGGCTGAGCTGTGGATGATGTTACAGATGTATACACAGGACTGTGAGGTATTACAGATGTGAGATAGCAGTAGTGGGTGTCTCTATGCTGGCTGAGCTGTGGCTGATGTTACAGATGTATACACAGAACTGTGAGGTATTACGGATGTGAGATAGCGTAGTGGGTGTCTTTATGCTGGCTGAGCTGTGGCTGATGTTACAGATGTATACACAGGACTGTGATGTATTACAGATGTGAGATAGCAGTAGTGGGTGTCTCTTTGCTGGCTGTGCTGTGGCTGATGTTACAGATGTATACACAGGACTGTGAGGTATTATGGATGTGAGATAGCAGTAGTGGGTGTCTCTATGCTGGCTGAGCTGTGGCTGATGTTACAGATGTATACACAGGACTTTGAGGTATTACAGATGTGAGATAGCAGTAGTGGGTGTCTTTATGCTGGCTGAGCTGTGGCTGATGTTACAGATGTATACACAGTAAAGTGAGGTATTACAGATGTGAGAAAGTGATAGTGGGGGTCTGTATGCTGGCTGAGCTGTGGCTGATGTTACAGATGTATGCACAGGACTGTGAAGTATTACGGATGTGAGATAGCAGTAGTTGGTGTCTATATGCAGGCTGAGCTGTGTCTGATGTTACAGATGTATACACAGGACTGTGAGGTATTACAGATGTGAGAAAGCAGTAGTGGGTTTCTCTATGCTGGCTGTGCTGTGGCTGATGTTACAGATGTATACACAGGACTGTGAGGTATTACAGATGTGAGATAGCAGTAGTGGCTGTCTCTATGCTGGCTGAGCTGTGGCTGATGTTACTGATGTATACACAGGACTGTGAGGTATTACAGATGTGAGATAGCAGTAGTGGGTGTCTCTATGCTGGCTGAGCTGTGGCTGATGTTACAGAGTTATACACAGGACTGTGAGGTATTACAGATGTGAGATAGCAGTAGTGGGTGTCTCTATGCTGGCTGAGCTGTAGCTGATGTTACAGAGTTATACACAGGACTGTGAGGTATTACAGATGTGAGATAGCAGAAGTGGGTGTCTCTATGCTGGCTGAGCTGTGGCTGATGTTACAGATGTATACACAGGACTGTGAGGTATTACAGATGTGAGATAGCAGTAGTGGGTGTCTCTATGCTGGCTGAGCTGTGGCTGATGTTACAGATGTATACACAGGACTGTGTGGTATTACATATGTGAGATAGCAGTAGTGGGTGTCTCTATGCTGGCTGTGCTGTGGCTGATGTTACAGATGTATACACAGGACTGTGAGGTATTACAGATGTGAGATAGCAGTAGTGGGTGTCTCTATGCTGGCTGTGCTGTGACTGATGTTACAGATGTATACACAGGACTGTGAGGTATTACAGATGTGAGATAGCAGTAGTGGGTGTCTCTATGCTGGCTGTGCTGTGGCTGATGTTACAGATGTATTCACAGGACTGTGAGGTATTACAGATGTGAGATAGCAGTAGATGGTGTCTCTATGCTGGCTGTGCTGTGGCTGATGTTACAGATGTATTCACAGGACTGTGAGGTATTACAGATGAGAGATAGCAGTAGTGGGTGTCTCTATGCTGGCTGAGCTGTGGCTGATGTTACAGACATATACACAGGACGGTGAGGTATTACAGATGTGAGATAGCAGTAGTGGGTGTCTCTATGCTGGCTGAGCTGTGGCTGATGTTACAGATGTATACACAGGACTGTGAGGTATTACAGATGTGAGATAGCAGTAGTGGGCGTCTCTATGCTGGCTGAGCTGTGGCTGATGTTACAGATGTATACACAGGACTGTGAGGTATTACAGATGTGAGATAGCAGTAGTGGGCGTCTCTATGCTGGCTGAGCTGTGGCTGATGTTACAGATGTATACACAGGACTGTGAGGTATTACAGATGTGAGATAGCAGTAGTGGGCATCTCTATGCTGGCTGAGCTGTGGCTGATGTTACAGATGTATACACAGGACTGTGAGGTATTATAGATGTGAGATAGCAGTAGTGGGTGTCTCTATGTTGGCTGTGCTGTGGCTGATGTTACAGAGTTATACAAAGGACTGTGAGGTATTACAGATGTGAGATAGCAGTAGTGGGTGTCTCTATGCTGGCTGTGCTGTGGCTGATGTTACAGATGTATCCACAGGACTGTGAGGTATTACAGATGTGAGATAGCAGTAGTGGGTGTCTCTATGCTGGATGTGCTGTGGCTGATGTTACAGATGTATACACAGGACTGTGAGGTATTACAGATGTGAGATAGCAGTAGTTGGTGTCTCTATGCTGGCTGAGCTGTGGCTGATGTTACAGATGTATACACAGGACTGTGAGGTATTACAGATGTGAGATAGCAGTAGTGGGTGTCTCTAAGCTGGCTGAGCTCTGGCTGATGTTACAGATGTATACACAGGACTGTGAGGTATTACAGATGTGAGATGGCAGTAGTGGGTGTCTCTATGATGGCTAAGCTGTGTCTGATGTTACAGATGTATACACATGACTGTGAGGTATTACAGATGTGAGATAGCAGTAGTGCGTGTCTCTATACTGGCTGAGCTGTGGCTGATGTTACAGATGTATACACAGGACTGTGAGTTATTACAGATGTGAGATAGCAGTAGTGGGTGTCTCTATGCTGGCTGTGCTGTGGCTGATGTTACAGATGTATACACAGGACTGTGAGGTATTACAGATGTGAGATAGCAGTAGTGGGTGTCTCTATGATGGCTAAGCTGTGGCTGATGTTACAGATGTATACACAGGACTGTGAGGTATTACAGATGTGAGATAGCAGTAGTGGGAGTCTCTATGATGGCTAAGCTGTGGCTGATGTTACAGATGTATACACAGGACTGTGAGGTATTACAGATGTGAGATAGCAGTAGTGCGTGTCTCTATGCTGACTGAGCTGTGGCTGATGTTACAGATGTATACACAGGACTGTGAGTTATTACAGATGTGAGATAGCAGTAGTGGGTGTCTCTATGCTGGCTGAGCTGTGGCTGATGTTACAGAGTTTTACACAGGACTGTGAGGTATTACAGATGTGAGATAGCAGAAGTGGGTGTCTCTATGCTGGCTGATCTCTGTCTCATGTTACAGATGTATACACAGGACTGTGAGGTATTACAGATGTGAGATAGCAGTAGTGGGTGTCTCTATGCTGGCTGATCTCTGTCTCATGTTACAGATGTATACACAGGACTGTGAGGTATTACAGATGTGAGATAGCAGTAGTGGGTGTCTCTATGCAGGCTGAGCTGTGTCTGATGTTACAGATGTATACACAGGACTGTGAGGTATTACAGATGTGAGAAAGCAGTAGTGGGTTTCTCTATGCTGGCTGTGCTGTGGCTGATGTTACAGACATATACACAGGACTGTGAGGTATTACAGATGTGAGATAGCAGTAGTGGCTGTCTCTATGCTGGCTGAGCTGTGGCTGATGTTACAGATGTATACACAGGACTGTGAGGTATTACAGATGTGAGATAGCAGTAGTGGGTGTCTCTATGCTGGCTGAGCTGTGGCTGATGTTACAGAGTTTTACACACAGGACTGTGAGGTATTACAGATGTGAGATAGCAGTAGTGGGTGTCTCTATGCTGGCTGAGCTGTGGCTGATGTTACAGAGTTATACACAGGACTGTGAGGTATTACAGATGTGAGATAGCAGAAGTGGGTGTCTCTATGCTGGCTGAGCTGTGGCTGATGTTACAGATGTATACACAGGACTGTGAGGTATTACAGATGTGAGATAGCAGTAGTGGGTGTCTCTATGCTGGCTGAGCTGTGGCTGATGTTACAGATGTATACACAGGACTGTGTGGTATTACAGATGTGAGATAGCAGTAGTGGGTGTCTCTATGCTGGCTGAGCTGTGGCTGATGTTACAGATGTATACACAGGACTGTGAGGTATTACAGATGTGAGATAGCAGTAGTGGGCGTCTCTATGCTGGCTGTGCTGTGGCTGATGTTACAGATGTATACACAGGACTGTGAGGTATTACAGATGTGAGATAGCAGTAGTGGGTGTTTCTATGCTGGCTGAGCTGTGGCTGATGTTACAGATGTATACACAGGACAGTGTGGTATTACAGATGTGAGATAGCAGTAGTGGGTGTTTCTATGCTGGCTGTGCTGTGGCTGATGTTACAGATGTATACACAGGACTGTGAGGTATTACAGATGTGAGATAGCAGTAGTGGGTGTCTCTATGCTGGCTGTGCTGTGGCTGATGTTACAGATGTATACACAGGACTGTGAGGTATTACAGATGTGAGATAGCAGTAGTGGGTGTCTCTATGCTGGCTGTGCTGTGGCTGATGTTACAGATGTATACACAGGACTGTGAGGTATTACAGATGAGAGATAGCAGTTGTGGGTGTCTCTATGCTGGCTGAGCTGTGGCTGATGTTACAGACGTATACACAGGACTGTGAGGTATTACAGATGTGAGATAGCAGTAGTGGGTGTCTTTATGCTGGCTGAGCTGTGGCTGATGTTACAGATGTATACACAGTAAAGTGAGGTATTACAGATGTGAGAAAGTGATAGTGGGGGTCTGTATGCTTGCTGAGCTGTGGCTGATGTTACAGATGTATGCACAGGACTGTGAAGTATTACGGATGTGAGATAGCAGTAGTTGGTGTCTATATGCAGGCTGAGCTGTGTCTGATGTTACAGATGTATACACAGGACTGTGAGGTATTACAGATGTGAGAAAGCAGTAGTGGGTTTCTCTATGCTGGCTGTGCTGTGGCTGATGTTACAGACATATACACAGGACTGTGAGGTATTACAGATGTGAGATAGCAGTAGTGGCTGTCTCTATGCTGGCTGAGCTGTGGCTGATGTTACAGATGTATACACAGGACTGTGAGGTATTACAGATGTGAGATAGCAGTAGTGGGTGTCTCTATGCTGGCTGAGCTGTGGCTGATGTTACTGAGTTATACACAGGACTGTGAGGTATTACAGATGTGAGATAGCAGTAGTGGGTGTCTCTATGCTGGCTGAGCTGTGGCTGATGTTACAGAGTTATACACAGGACTGTGAGGTATTACAGATGTGAGATAGCAGAAGTGGGTGTCTCTATGCTGGCTGAGCTGTGGCTGATGTTACAGATGTATACACAGGACTGTGAGGTATTACAGATGTGAGATAGCAGTAGTGGGTGTCTCTATGCTGGCTGAGCTGTGGCTGATGTTACAGATGTATACACAGGACTGTGTGGTATTACAGATGTGAGATAGCAGTAGTGGGTGTCTCTATGCTGGCTGTGCTGTGGCTGATGTTACAGATGTATACACAGGACTGTGAGGTATTACAGATGTGAGATAGCAGTAGTGGGTGTCTCTATGCTGGCTGTGCTGTGACTGATGTTACAGATGTATACACAGGACTGTGAGGTATTACAGATGTGAGATAGCAGTAGTGGGTGTCTCTATGCTGGCTGTGCTGTGGCTGATGTTACAGATGTATTCACAGGACTGTGAGGTATTACAGATGTGAGATAGCAGTAGATGGTGTCTCTATGCAGGCTGTGCTGTGGCTGATGTTACAGATGTATTCACAGGACTGTGAGGTATTACAGATGAGAGATAGCAGTAGTGGGTGTCTCTAAGCTGGCTGAGCTCTGGCTGATGTTACAGATGTATACACAGGACTGTGAGGTATTACAGATGTGAGATGGCAGTAGTGGGTGTCTCTATGATGGCTAAGCTGTGGCTGATGTTACAGATGTATACACATGACTGTGAGGTATTACAGATGTGAGATAGCAGTAGTGCGTGTCTCTATACTGGCTGAGCTGTGGCTGATGTTACAGATGTATACACAGGACTGTGAGTTATTACAGATGTGAGATAGCAGTAGTGGGTGTCTCTATGCTGGCTGTGCTGTGGCTGATGTTACAGATGTATACACAGGACTGTGAGGTATTACAGATGTGAGATAGCAGTAGTGGGTGTCTCTATGATGGCTAAGCTGTGGCTGATGTTACAGATGTATACACAGGACTGTGAGGTATTACAGATGTGAGATAGCAGTAGTGGGAGTCTCTATGATGGCTAAGCTGTGGCTGATGTTACAGATGTATACACAGGACTGTGAGGTATTACAGATGTGAGATAGCAGTAGTGCGTGTCTCTATGCTGACTGAGCTGTGGCTGATGTTACAGATGTATACACAGGACTGTGAGTTATTACAGATGTGAGATAGCAGTAGTGGGTGTCTCTATGCTGGCTGAGCTGTGGCTGATGTTACAGAGTTTTACACAGGACTGTGAGGTATTACAGATGTGAGATAGCAGAAGTGGGTGTCTCTATGCTGGCTGATCTCTGTCTCATGTTACAGATGTATACACAGGACTGTGAGTTATTACAGATGTGAGATAGCAGTAGTGGGTGTCTCTATGCTGGCTGAGCTGTGGCTGATGTTACAGAGTTTTACACAGGACTGTGAGGTATTACAGATGTGAGATAGCAGAAGTGGGTGTCTCTATGCTGGCTGATCTCTGTCTCATGTTACAGATGTATACACAGGACTGTGAGGTATTACAGATGTGAGATAGCAGTAGTGGGTGTCTCTATGCTGGCTGATCTCTGTCTCATGTTACAGATGTATACACAGGACTGTGAGGTATTACAGATGTGAGATAGCAGTAGTGGGTGTCTCTATGCAGGCTGAGCTGTGTCTGATGTTACAGATGTATACACAGGACTGTGAGGTATTACAGATGTGAGAAAGCAGTAGTGGGTTTCTCTATGCTGGCTGTGCTGTGGCTGATGTTACAGACATATACACAGGACTGTGAGGTATTACAGATGTGAGATAGCAGTAGTGGCTGTCTCTATGCTGGCTGAGCTGTGGCTGATGTTACAGATGTATACACAGGACTGTGAGGTATTACAGATGTGAGATAGCAGTAGTGGGTGTCTCTATGCTGGCTGAGCTGTGGCTGATGTTACAGAGTTTTACACACAGGACTGTGAGGTATTACAGATGTGAGATAGCAGTAGTGGGTGTCTCTATGCTGGCTGAGCTGTGGCTGATGTTACAGAGTTATACACAGGACTGTGAGGTATTACAGATGTGAGATAGCAGAAGTGGGTGTCTCTATGCTGGCTGAGCTGTGGCTGATGTTACAGATGTATACACAGGACTGTGAGGTATTACAGATGTGAGATAGCAGTAGTGGGTGTCTCTATGCTGGCTGAGCTGTGGCTGATGTTACAGATGTATACACAGGACTGTGTGGTATTACAGATGTGAGATAGCAGTAGTGGGTGTCTCTATGCTGGCTGAGCTGTGGCTGATGTTACAGATGTATACACAGGACTGTGAGGTATTACAGATGTGAGATAGCAGTAGTGGGCGTCTCTATGCTGGCTGTGCTGTGGCTGATGTTACAGATGTATACACAGGACTGTGAGGTATTACAGATGTGAGATAGCAGTAGTGGGTGTTTCTATGCTGGCTGAGCTGTGGCTGATGTTACAGATGTATACACAGGACAGTGTGGTATTACAGATGTGAGATAGCAGTAGTGGGTGTCTCTATGCTGGCTGTGCTGTGGCTGATGTTACAGATGTATACACAGGACTGTGAGGTATTACAGATGTGAGATAGCAGTAGTGGGTGTCTCTATAATGGCTGTGCTGTGGCTGATGTTACAGATGTATACACAGGACTGTGAGGTATTACAGATGTGAGATAGCAGTAGTGGGTGTCTCTATGCTGGCTGTGCTGTGGCTGATGTTACAGATGTATACACAGGACTGTGAGGTATTACAGATGAGAGATAGCAGTTGTGGGTGTCTCTATGCTGGCTGAGCTGTGGCTGATGGTACAGACGTATACACAGGACTGTGAGGTATTACAGATGTGAGATAGCAGTAGTGGGTGTCTTTATGCTGGCTGAGCTGTGGCTGATGTTACAGATGTATACACAGTAAAGTGAGGTATTACAGATGTGAGAAAGTGATAGTGGGGGTCTGTATGCTGGCTGAGCTGTGGCTGATGTTACAGATGTATGCACAGGACTGTGAAGTATTACGGATGTGAGATAGCAGTAGTTGGTGTCTATATGCAGGCTGAGCTGTGGCTGATGTTACAGATGTATACACAGGACTGTGAGGTATTACAGATGTGAGATAGCAGTAGTGGCTGTCTCTATGCTGGCTGTGCTGTGGCTGATGTTACAGATGTATACACAGGACTGTGAGGTATTACAGATGTGAGATAGCAGTAGTGGGTGTCTCTATGCTGGCTGAGCTGTGGCTGATGTTACAGAGTTATACACAGGACTGTGAGGTATTACAGATGTGAGATAGCAGTAGTGGGTTTCTCTATGCTGGCTGAGCTGTGGCTGATGTTACAGAGTTATACACTGGACTGTGAGGTATTACAAATGTGAGATAGCAGTAGTGGGTGTCTCTATGCTGGCTGAGCTGTGGCTGATGTTACAGATGTATACACAGGACTGTGAGGTATTACAGATGTGAAATAGCAGTAGTGGGTGTCTCTATGCTGGCTGTGCTGTGGCTGATGTTACAGATGTATACACAGGACTGTGAGGTATTACAGATGTGAGATAGCAGTAGTGGGTGTCTCTATGCTGGCTGTGTTGTGACTGATGTTACAGATGTATACACAGGACTGTGAGGTATTACAGATGTGAGATAGCAGTAGATGGTGTCTCTATGCTGGCTGTGCTGTGGCTGATGTTACAGATGTATACACAGGACTGTGAGGTATTACAGATGAGAGATAGCAGTAGTGGGTGTCTCTATGCTGGCTGAGCTGTGGCTGATGTTACAGATGTATACACAGGACTGTGAGGTATTACAGATGTGAGATAGCAGTAGTGGCTGTCTCTATGCTGGCTGTGCTGTGGCTGATGTTACAGATGTATACACACGACTGTGAGGTATTACAGATGTGAGATAGCAGTAGTGGCTGTCTCTATGCTGGCTGTGCTGTGGCTGATGTTACAGATGTATACGCAGGACTGTGAGGTATTACAGATGTGAGATAGAAGTAGTGGGTGTCTCTATGCTGGCTGAGCTGTGGCTGATGTTACAGAGTTATACACAGGACTGTGAGGTATTATAGATGTGAGATAGCAGTAGTGGGTGTCTCTATGCTGGCTGAGCTGTGGCTGATGTTACAGAGTTATACACAGGACTGTGAGGTATTATAGATGTGAGATAGCAGTAGTGGGTGTCTCTATGCTGGCTGTGCTGTGGCTGATGTTACAGATGTATACACAGGACTGTGAGGTATTATGGATGTGAGATAGCAGTAGTGGGTGTCTCTATGCTGGCTGAGCTGTGGCTGATGTTACAGATGTATACACAGGACTTTAAGGTTTTACAGATGTGAGATAGCAGTAGTGGGTGTCTTTATGCTGGCTGAGCTGTGGCTGATGTTACAGATGTATACACAGTAAAGTGAGGTATTACAGATGTGAGAAAGTGATAGTGGGGGTCTGTATGCTGGCTGAGCTGTGGCTGATGTTACAGATGTATGCACAGGACTGTGAAGTATTACGGATGTGAGATAGCAGTAGTTGGTGTCTATATGCAGGCTGAGCTGTGTCTGATGTTACAGATGTATACACAGGACTGTGAGGTATTACAGATGTGAGAAAGCAGTAGTTGGTTTCTCTATGCTGGCTGTGCTGTGGCTGATGTTACAGATGTATACACAGGACTGTGAGGTATTACAGATGTGAGATAGCAGTAGTGGCTGTCTCTATGCTGGCTGTGCTGTGGCTGATGTTACAGATGTATACACAGGACTGTGAGGTATTACAGATGTGAGATAGCAGTAGTGGGTGTCTCTATGCTGGCTGAGCTGTGGCTGATGTTACAGAGTTATACACAGGACTGTGAGGTATTACAGATGTGAGATAGCAGAAGTGGGTGTCTCTATGCTGGCTGAGCTGTGGCTGATGTTACAGATGTATACACAGGACTGTGAGGTATTACAGATGTGAGATAGCAGTAGTGGGTTTCTCTATGCTGGCTGAGCTGTGGCTGATGTTACAGATGTATACACAGGACTGTGTGGTATTACAGATGTGAGATAGCAGTAGTGGGTGTCTCTATGCTGGCTGTGCTGTGGCTGATGTTACAGATGTATACACAGGACTGTGAGGTATTACAGATGTGAGATAGCAGTAGTGGGTGTCTCTATGCTGGCTGTGCTGTGGCTGATGTTACAGATGTATACACAGGACTGTGAGGTATTACAGATGTGAGATAGCAGTAGTGGGTGTCTTTATGCTGGCTGAGCTGTGGCTGATGTTACAGATGTATACACAGTAAAGTGAGGTATTACAGATGTGAGAAAGTGATAGTGGGGGTCTGTATGCTGGCTGAGCTGTGGCTGATGTTACAGATGTATGCACAGGACTGTGAAGTATTACGGATGTGAGATAGCAGTAGTTGGTGTCTATATGCAGGCTGAGCTGTGTCTGATGTTACAGATGTATACACAGGACTGTGAGGTATTACAGATGTGAGAAAGCAGTAGTGGGTTTCTCTATGCTGGCTGTGCTGTGGCTGATGTTACAGATGTATACCCAGGACTGTGAGGTATTACAGATGTGAGATAGCAGTAGTGGCTGTCTCTATGCTGGCTGTGCTGTGGCTGATGTTACAGATGTATACACAGGACTGTGAGGTATTACAGATGTGAGATAGCAGTAGTGGGTGTCTCTATGCTGGCTGAGCTGTGGCTGATGTTACAGAGTTATACACAGGACTGTGAGGTATTACAGATGTGAGATAGCAGTAGTGGGTGTCTCTATGCTGGCTGAGCTGTGGCTGATGTTACAGAGTTATACACAGGACTGTGAGGTATTACAGATTTGAGATAGCAGTAGTGGGTGTCTCTATGCTGGCTGAGCTGTGGCTGATGTTACAGATGTATACACAGGACTGTGTGGTATTACAGATGTGAGATAGCAGTAGTGGGTGTCTCTATGCTGGCTGTGCTGTGGCTGATGTTACAGATGTATACACAGGACTGTGAGGTATTACAGATGTGAGATAGCAGTAGTGGGTGTCTCTATGCTGGCTGTGCTGTGGCTGATGTTACAGATGTATACACAGGACTGTGAGGTATTACAGATGTGAGATAGCAGTAGTGGGTGTCTCTATGCTGGCTGTGTTGTGACTGATGTTACAGATGTATACACAGGACTGTGAGGTATTACAGATGTGAGATAGCAGTAGATGGTGTCTCTATGCTGGCTGTGCTGTGGCTGATGTTACAGATGTATTCACAGGACTGTGAGGTATTACAGATGAGAGATAGCAGTAGTGGGTGTCTCTATGCTGGCTGAACTGTGGCTGATGTTACAGACATATACACAGGACTGTGAGGTATTATGGATGTGAGATAGCAGTAGTGGGTGTCTCTATGCTGGCTGAGCTGTGGCTGATGTTACAGATGTATACACAGGACTTTGAGGTATTACAGATGTGAGATAGCAGTAGTGGGTGTCTTTATGCTGGCTGAGCTGTGGCTGATGTTACAGATGTATACACAGTAAAGTGAGGTATTACAGATGTGAGAAAGTGATAGTGGGGGTCTGTATGCTGGCTGAGCTGTGGCTGATGTTACAGATGTATGCACAGGACTGTGAAGTATTACGGATGTGAGATAGCAGTAGTTGGTGTCTATATGCAGGCTGAGCTGTGTCTGATGTTACAGATGTATACACAGGACTGTGAGGTATTACAGATGTGAGAAAGCAGTAGTGGGTTTCTCTATGCTGGCTGTGCTGTGGCTGATGTTACAGACATATACACAGGACTGTGAGGTATTACAGATGTGAGATAGCAGTAGTGGGTTTCTCTATGCTGGCTGAGCTGTGGCTGATGTTACAGAGTTATACACTGGACTGTGAGGTATTACAAATGTGAGATAGCAGAAGTGGGTGTCTCTATGCTGGCTGATCTCTGTCTCATGTTACTGATGTATACACAGGACTGTGAGGTATTACAGATGTGAGAGAGCAGTAGTGGGTGTCTCTATGCTGGCTGAGCTGTGGCTGATGTTACAGATGTATACACAGGACTGTGAGGTATTACAGATGTGAGATAGCAGTAGTGGGTGTCTCTATGCTGGCTGTGCTGTGGCTGATGTTACAGATGTATACACAGGACTGTGAGGTATTACAGATGTGAGATAGCAGTAGTGGGTGTCTCTATGCTGGCTGTGTTGTGACTGATGTTACAGATGTATACACAGGACTGTGAGGTATTACAGATGTGAGATAGCAGTAGATGGTGTCTCTATGCTGGCTGTGCTGTGGCTGATGTTACAGATGTATACACAGGACTGTGAGGTATTACAGATGAGAGATAGCAGTAGTGGGTGTCTCTATGCTGGCTGAGCTGTGGCTGATGTTACAGATGTATACACAGGACTGTGAGGTATTACAGATGTGAGATAGCAGTAGTGGCTGTCTCTATGCTGGCTGTGCTGTGGCTGATGTTACAGATGTATACACACGACTGTGAGGTATTACAGATGTGAGATAGCAGTAGTGGCTGTCTCTATGCTGGCTGTGCTGTGGCTGATGTTACAGATGTATACGCAGGACTGTGAGGTATTACAGATGTGAGATAGCAGTAGTGGGTGTCTCTATGCTGGCTGAGCTGTGGCTGATGTTACAGAGTTATACACAGGACTGTGAGGTATTATAGATGTGAGATAGCAGTAGTGGGCATCTCTATGCTGGCTGAGCTGTGGCTGATGTTACAGATGTATACACAGGACTGTGAGGTATTATAGATGTGAGATAGCAGTAGTGGGTGTCTCTATGTTGGCTGTGCTGTGGCTGATGTTACAGAGTTATACAAAGGACTGTGAGGTATTACAGATGTGAGATAGCAGTAGTGGGTGTCTCTATGCTGGCTGTGCTGTGGCTGATGTTACAGATGTATCCACAGGACTGTGAGGTATTACAGATGTGAGATAGCAGTAGTGGGTGTCTCTATGCTGGATGTGCTGTGGCTGATGTTACAGATGTATACACAGGACTGTGAGGTATTACAGATGTGAGATAGCAGTAGTTGGTGTCTCTATGCTGGCTGAGCTGTGGCTGATGTTACAGATGTATACACAGGACTGTGAGGTATTACAGATGTGAGATAGCAGTAGTGGGTGTCTCTAAGCTGGCTGAGCTCTGGCTGATGTTACAGATGTATACACAGGACTGTGAGGTATTACAGATGTGAGATGGCAGTAGTGG
Organism: Taudactylus pleione; assembly: GCA_031769625.1. Classification (NCBI taxonomy): domain Eukaryota; kingdom Metazoa; phylum Chordata; class Amphibia; order Anura; family Myobatrachidae; genus Taudactylus; species Taudactylus pleione. Next base: position 434,095 of record JAUIMM010002119.1, read on the forward strand.
GTGTCTCTATGATGGCTAAGCTGTGGCTGATGTTACAGATGTATACACATGACTGTGAGGTATTACAGATGTGAGATAGCAGTAGTGCGTGTCTCTATACTGGCTGAGCTGTGGCTGATGTTACAGATGTATACACAGGACTGTGTGTTTTTACAGATGTGAGCTAGCAGTAGTGGGTGTCTCTATGCTGGCTGTGCTGTGGCTGATGTTACAGATGTATACACAGGACTGTGAGGTATTACAGATGTGAGATAGCAGTAGTGGGTGTCTCTATGATGGCTAAGCTGTGGCTGATGTTACAGATGTATACACAGGACTGTGAGGTATTACAGATGTGAGATAGCAGTAGTGGGAGTCTCTATGATGGCTAAGCTGTGGCTGATGTTACAGATGTATACACAGGACTGTGAGGTATTACAGATGTGAGATATCAGTAGTGCGTATCTCTATGCTGACTGAGCTGTGGCTGATGTTACAGATGTATACACAGGAATGTGAGTTATTACAGATGTGAGATAGCAGTAGTGGGTGTCTCTATGCTGGCTGAGCTGTGGCTGATGTTACAGAGTTTTACACAGGACTGTGAGGTATTACAGATGTGAGATAGCAGAAGTGGGTGTCTCTATGCTGGCTGATCTCTGTCTCATGTTACAGATGTATACACAGGACTGTGAGGTATTACAGATGTGAGATAGCAGTAGTGGGTGTCTCTATGCTGGCTGATCTCTGTCTCATGTTACAGATGTATACACAGGACTGTGAGGTATTACAGATGTGAGATAGCAGTAGTGGGTGTCTCTATGCTGGCTGAGCTGTGGCTGATGTTACAGAGTTTTACACACAGGACTGTGAGGTATTACAGATGTGAGATAGCAGTAGTGGGTGTCTCTATGCTGGCTGAGCTGTGGCTGATGTTACAGAGTTATACACAGGACTGTGAGGTATTACAGATGTGAGATAGCAGAAGTGGGTGTCTCTATGCTGGCTGAGCTGTGGCTGATGTTACAGATGTATACACAGGACTGTGAGGTATTACAGATGTGAGATAGCAGTAGTGGGCGTCTCTATGCTGGCTGTGCTGTGGCTGATGTTACAGATGTATACACAGGACTGTGAGGTATTACAGATGTGAGATAGCAGTAGTGGGTGTTTCTATGCTGGCTGAGCTGTGGCTGATGTTACAGATGTATACACAGGACAGTGTGGTATTACAGATGTGAGATAGCAGTAGTGGGTGTCTCTATGCTGGTTGTGCTGTGGCTGATGTTACAGATGTATACACAGGACTGTGAGGTATTACAGATGTGAGATAGCAGTAGTGGGTGTCTCTATGCTGGCTGTGCTGTGGCTGATGTTACAGATGTATACACAGGACTGTGAGGTATTACAGATGTGAGATAGCAGTAGTGGGTGTCTCTATGCTGGCTGTGCTGTGGCTGATGTTACAGATGTATACACAGGACTGTGAGGTATTACAGATGAGAGATAGCAGTTGTGGGTGTCTCTATGCTGGCTGAGCTGTGGCTGATGTTACAGACGTATACACAGGACTGTGAGGTATTACAGATGTGAGATAGCAGTAGTGGGTGTCTTTATGCTGGCTGAGCTGTGGCTGATGTTACAGATGTATACACAGTAAAGTGAGGTATTACAGATGTGAGAAAGTGATAGTGGGGGTCTGTATGCTGGCTGAGCTGTGGCTGATGTTACAGATGTATGCACAGGACTGTGAAGTATTACGGATGTGAGATAGCAGTAGTTGGTGTCTATATGCAGGCTGAGCTGTGGCTGATGTTACAGATGTATACACAGGACTGTGAGGTATTACAGATGTGAGATAGCAGTAGTGGCTGTCTCTATGCTGGCTGTGCTGTGGCTGATGTTACAGATGTATACACAGGACTGTGAGGTATTACAGATGTGAGATAGCAGTAGTGGGTGTCTCTATGCTGGCTGAGCTGTGGCTGATGTTACAGAGTTATACACAGGACTGTGAGGTATTACAGATGTGAGATAGCAGTAGTGGGTTTCTCTATGCTGGCTGAGCTGTGGCTGATGTTACAGAGTTATACACTGGACTGTGAGGTATTACAAATGTGAGATAGCAGAAGTGGGTGTCTCTATGCTGGCTGATCTCTGTCTCATGTTACAGATGTATACACAGGACTGTGAGGTATTACAGATGTGAGATAGCAGTAGTGGGTGTCTCTATGCTGGCTGAGCTGTGGCTGATGTTACAGATGTATACACAGGACTGTGAGGTATTACAGATGTGAGATAGCAGTAGTGGGTGTCTCTATGCTGGCTGTGCTGTGGCTGATGTTACAGATGTATACACAGGACTGTGAGGTATTACAGATGTGAGATAGCAGTAGTGGGTGTCTCTATGCTGGCTGTGTTGTGACTGATGTTACAGATGTATACACAGGACTGTGAGGTATTACAGATGTGAGATAGCAGTAGATGGTGTCTCTATGCTGGCTGTGCTGTGGCTGATGTTACAGATGTATACACAGGACTGTGAAGTATTACAGATGAGAGATAGCAGTAGTGGGTGTCTCTATGCTGGCTGAGCTGTGGCTGATGTTACAGATGTATACACAGGACTGTGAGGTATTACAGATGTGAGATAGCAGTAGTGGCTGTCTCTATGCTGGCTGTGCTGTGGCTGATGTTACAGATGTATACACACGACTGTGAGGTATTACAGATGTGAGATAGCAGTAGTGGCTGTCTCTATGCTGGCTGTGCTGTGGCTGATGTTACAGATGTATACGCAGGACTGTGAGGTATTACAGATGTGAGATAGCAGTAGTGGGTGTCTCTATGCTGGCTGAGCTGTGGCTGATGTTACAGAGTTATACACAGGACTGTGAGGTATTATAGATGTGAGATAGCAGTAGTGGGTGTCTCTATGCTGGCTGAGCTGTGGCTGATGTTACAGAGTTATACACAGGACTGTGAGGTATTACAGATGTGAGATAGCGGAAGTGGGTGTCTCTATGCTGGCTGAGCTGTGGATGATGTTACAGATGTATACACAGGATTGTGAGGTATTACAGATGTGAGATAGCAGTAGTGGGTGTCTCTATGCTGGCTGAGCTGTGGCTGATGTTACAGATGTATACACAGGACTGTGAGGTATTACGGATGTGAGATAGCAGTAGTGGGTGTTTTTATGCTGGTTGAGCTGTGGCTGATGTTACAGATGTATACACAGGACTGTGATGTATTACAGATGTGAGATAGCAGTAGTGGGTGTCTCTATGCTGGCTGTGCTGTGGCTGATGTTACAGATGTATACACAGGACTGTGAGGTATTATGGATGTGAGATAGCAGTAGTGGGTGTCTCTATGCTGGCTGAGCTGTGGCTGATGTTACAGATGTATACACAGGACTTTGAGGTATTACAGATGTGAGATAGCAGTAGTGGGTGTCTTTATGCTGGCTGAGCTGTGGCTGATGTTACAGATGTATACACAGTAAAGTGAGGTATTACAGATGTGAGAAAGTGATAGTGGGGGTCTGTATGCTGGCTGAGCTGTGGCTGATGTTACAGATGTATGCACAGGACTGTGAAGTATTACGGATGTGAGATAGCAGTAGTTGGTGTCTATATGCAGGCTGAGCTGTGTCTGATGTTACAGATGTATACACAGGACTGTGAGGTATTACAGATGTGAGAAAGCAGTAGTGGGTTTCTCTATGCTGGCTGTGCTGTGGCTGATGTTACAGATGTATACACAGGACTGTGAGGTATTACAGATGTGAGATAGCAGTAGTGGCTGTCTCTATGCTGGCTGTGCTGTGGCTGATGTTACAGATGTATACACAGGACTGTGAGATATTACAGATGTGAGATAGCAGTAGTGGGTGTCTCTATGCTGGCTGAGCTGTGGCTGATGGTACAGAGTTATACACAGGACTGTGAGGTATTACAGATGTGAGATAGCAGAAGTGGGTGTCTCTATGCTGGCTGAGCTGTGGCTGATGTTACAGATGTATACACAGGACTGTGAGGTATTACAGATGTGAGATAGCAGTAGTGGGTTTCTCTATGCTGGCTGAGCTGTGGCTGATGTTACAGATGTATACACAGGACTGTGTGGTATTACAGATGTGAGATAGCAGTAGTGGGTGTCTCTATGCTGGCTGTGCTGTGGCTGATGTTACAGATGTATACACAGGACTGTGAGGTATTACAGATGTGAGATAGCAGTAGTGGGTGTCTCTATGCTGGCTGTGCTGTGGCTGATGTTACAGATGTATACACAGGACTGTGAGGTATTACAGATGTGAGATAGCAGTAGTGGGTGTCTTTATGCTGGCTGAGCTGTGGCTGATGTTACAGATGTATACACAGTAAAGTGAGGTATTACAGATGTGAGAAAGTGATAGTGGGGGTCTGTATGCTGGCTGAGCTGTGGCTGATGTTACAGATGTATGCACAGGACTGTGAAGTATTACGGATGTGAGATAGCAGTAGTTGGTGTCTATATGCAGGCTGAGCTGTGTCTGATGTTACAGATGTATACACAGGACTGTGAGGTATTACAGATGTGAGAAAGCAGTAGTGGGTTTCTCTATGCTGCCTGTGCTGTGGCTGATGTTACAGATGTATACACAGGACTGTGAGGTATTACAGATGTGAGATAGCAGTAGTGGCTGTCTCTATGCTGGCTGTGCTGTGGCTGATGTTACAGATGTATACACAGGACTGTGAGGTATTACAGATGTGAGATAGCAGTAGTGGGTGTCTCTATGCTGGCTGAGCTGTGGCTGATGTTACAGAGTTATACACAGGACTGTGAGGTATTACAGATGTGAGATAGCAGTAGTGGGTGTCTCTATGCTGGCTGAGCTGTGGCTGATGTTACAGAGTTATACAAAGGACTGTGAGGTATTACAGATGTGAGATAGCAGTAGTGGGTGTCTCTATGCTGGCTGAGCTGTGGCTGATGTTACAGATGTATACACAGGACTGTGTGGTATTACAGATGTGAGATAGCAGTAGTGGGTGTCTCTATGCTGGCTGTGCTGTGGCTGATGTTACAGATGTATACACAGGACTGTGAGGTATTACAGATGTGAGATAGCAGTAGTGGGTGTCTCTATGCTGGCTGTGCTGTGGCTGATATTACAGATGTATACACAGGACTGTGAGGTATTACAGATGTGAGATAGCAGTAGTGGGTGTCTCTATGCTGGCTGTGTTGTGACTGATGTTACAGATGTATACACAGGACTGTAAGGTATTACAGATGTGAGATAGCAGTAGATGGTGTCTCTATGCTGGCTGTGCTGTGGCTGATGTTACAGATGTATTCACAGGACTGTGAGGTATTACAGATGAGAGATAGCAGTAGTGGGTGTCTCTATGCTGGCTGAGCTGTGGCTGATGTTACAGACATATACACAGGACTGTGAGGTATTATGGATGTGAGATAGCAGTAGTGGGTGTCTCTATGCTGGCTGAGCTGTGGCTGATGTTACAGATGTATACACAGGACTTTGAGGTATTACAGATGTGAGATAGCAGTAGTGGGTGTCTTTATGCTGGCTGAGCTGTGGCTGATGTTACAGATGTATACACAGTAAAGTGAGGTATTACAGATGTGAGAAAGTGATAGTGGGGGTCTGTATGCTGGCTGAGCTGTGGCTGATGTTACAGATGTATGCACAGGACTGTGAAGTATTACGGATGTGAGATAGCAGTAGTTGGTGTCTATATGCAGGCTGAGCTGTGTCTGATGTTACAGATGTATACACAGGACTGTGAGGTATTACAGATGTGAGAAAGCAGTAGTGGGTTTCTCTATGCTGGCTGTGCTGTGGCTGATGTTACAGACATATACACAGGACTGTGAGGTATTACAGATGTGAGATAGCAGTAGTGGGTTTCTCTATGCTGGCTGAGCTGTGGCTGATGTTACAGAGTTATACACTGGACTGTGAGGTATTACAAATGTGAGATAGCAGAAGTGGGTGTCTCTATGCTGGCTGATCTCTGTCTCATGTTACAGATGTATACACAGGACTGTGAGGTATTACAGATGTGAGATAGCAGTAGTGGGTGTCTCTATGCTGGCTGAGCTGTGGCTGATGTTACAGATGTATACACAGGACTGTGAGGTATTACAGATGTGAGATAGCAGTAGTGGGTGTCTCTATGCTGGCTGTGCTGTGGCTGATGTTACAGATGTATACACAGGACTGTGAGGTATTACAGATGTGAGATAGCAGTAGTGGGTGTCTCTATGCTGGCTGTGTTGTGACTGATGTTACAGATGTATACACAGGACTGTGAGGTATTACAGATGTGAGATAGCAGTAGATGGTGTCTCTATGCTGGCTGTGCTGTGGCTGATGTTACAGATGTATACACAGGACTGTGAGGTATTACAGATGAGAGATAGCAGTAGTGGGTGTCTCTATGCTGGCTGAGCTGTGGCTGATGTTACAGATGTATACACAGGACTGTGAGGTATTACAGATGTGAGATAGCAGTAGTGGCTGTCTCTATGCTGGCTGTGCTGTGGCTGATGTTACAGATGTATACACACGACTGTGAGGTATTACAGATGTGAGATAGCAGTAGTGGCTGTCTCTATGCTGGCTGTGCTGTGGCTGATGTTACAGATGTATATGCAGGACTGTGAGGTATTACAGATGTGAGATAGCAGTAGTGGGTGTCTCTATGCTGGCTGAGCTGTGGCTGATGTTACAGAGTTATACACAGGACTGTGAGGTATTATAGATGTGAGATAGCAGTAGTGGGTGTCTCTATGCTGGCTGAGCTGTGGCTGATGTTACAGAGTTATACACAGGACTGTGAGGTATTACAGATGTGAGATAGCGGAAGTGGGTGTCTCTATGCTGGCTGAGCTGTGGATGATGTTACAGATGTATACACAGGACTGTGAGGTATTACAGATGTGAGATAGCAGTAGTGGGTGTCTCTATGCTGGCTGAGCTGTGGCTGATGTTACAGATGTATACACAGGACTGTGAGGTATTACGGATGTGAGATAGCAGTAGTGGGTGTTTTTATGCTGGCTGTGCTGTGGCTGATGTTACAGATGTATACACAGGACTGTGATGTATTACAGATGTGAGATAGCAGTAGTGGGTGTCTCTATGCTGGCTGTGCTGTGGCTGATGTTACAGATGTATACACAGGACTGTGAGGTATTATGTATGTGAGATAGCAGTAGTGGGTGTCTCTATGCTGGCTGAGCTGTGGCTGATGTTACAGATGTATACACAGGACTTTGAGGTATTACAGATGTGAGATAGCAGTAGTGGGTGTCTTTATGCTGGCTGAGCTGTGGCTGATGTTACAGATGTATACACAGTAAAGTGAGGTATTACAGATGTGAGAAAGTGATAGTGGGGGTCTGTATGCTGGCTGAGCTGTGGCTGATGTTACAGATGTATGCACAGGACTGTGAGGTATTACAGATGTGAGAAAGCAGTAGTGGGTTTCTCTATGCTGGCTGTGCTGTGGCTGATGTTACAGATGTATACACAGGACTGTGAGGTATTACAGATGTGAGATAGCAGTAGTGGCTGTCTCTATGCTGGCTGTGCTGTTGCTGATGTTACAGATGTATACACAGGACTGTGAGGTATTACAGATGTGAGATAGCAGTAGTGGGTGTCTCTATGCTGGCTGAGCTGTGGCTGATGTTACAGAGTTATACACAGGACTGTGAGGTATTACAGATGTGAGATAGCAGAAGTGGGTGTCTCTATGCTGGCTGAGCTGTGGCTGATGTTACAGATGTATACACAGGACTGTGAGGTATTACAGATGTGAGATAGCAGTAGTGGGTTTCTCTATGCTGGCTGAGCTGTGGCTGATGTTACAGATGTATACACAGGACTGTGTGGTATTACAGATGTGAGATAGCAGTAGTGGGTGTCTCTATGCTGGCTGTGCTGTGGCTGATGTTACAGATGTATACACAGGACTGTGAGGTATTACAGATGTGAGATAGCAGTAGTGGGTGTCTCTATGCTGGCTGTGCTGTGGCTGATGTTACAGATGTATACACAGGACTGTGAGGTATTACAGATGTGAGATAGCAGTAGTGGGTGTCTTTATGCTGGCTGAGCTGTGGCTGATGTTACAGATGTATACACAGTAAAGTGAGGTATTACAGATGTGAGAAAGTGATAGTGGGGGTCTGTATGCTGGCTGAGCTGTGGCTGATGTTACAGATGTATGCACAGGACTGTGAAGTATTACAGATGTGAGATAGCAGTAGTTGGTGTCTATATGCAGGCTGAGCTGTGTCTGATGTTACAGATGTATACACAGGACTGTGAGGTATTACAGATGTGAGAAAGCAGTAGTGGGTTTCTCTATGCTGGCTGTGCTGTGGCTGATGTTACAGATGTATAAACAGGACTGTGAGGTATTACAGATGTGAGATAGCAGTAGTGGCTGTCTCTATGCTGGCTGTGCTGTGGCTGATGTTACAGATGTATACACAGGACTGTGAGGTATTACAGATGTGAGATAGCAGTAGTGGGTGTCTCTATGCTGGCTGAGCTGTGGCTGATGTTACAGAGTTATACACAGGACTGTGAGGTATTACAGATGTGAGATAGCAGTAGTGGGTGTCTCTATGCTGGCTGAGCTGTGGCTGATGTTACAGAGTTATACACAGGACTGTGAGGTATTACAGATGTAAGATAGCAGTAGTGGGTGTCTCTATGCTGGCTGAGCTGTGGCTGATGTTACAGATGTATACACAGGACTGTGTGGTATTACAGATGTGAGATAGCAGTAGTGGGTGTCTCTATGCTGGCTGTGCTGTGGCTGATGTTACAGATGTATACACAGGACTGTGAGGTATTACAGATGTGAGAAAGCAGTAGTGGGTTTCTCTATGCTGGCTGTGCTGTGGCTGATGTTACAGATGTATACACAGGACTGTGAGGTATTACAGATGTGAGATAGCAGTAGTGGCTGTCTCTATGCTGGCTGTGCTGTGGCTGATGTTACAGATGTATACACAGGACTGTGAGGTATTACAGATGTGAGATAGCAGTAGTGGGTGTCTCTATGCTGGCTGAGCTGTGGCTGATGTTACAGAGTTATACACAGGACTGTGAGGTATTACAGATGTGAGATAGCAGTAGTGGGTGTCTCTATGCTGGCTGAGCTGTGGCTGATGTTACAGAGTTATACACAGGACTGTGAGGTATTACAGATGTGAGATAGCAGTAGTGGGTGTCTCTATGCTGGCTGAGCTGTGGCTGATGTTACAGATGTATACACAGGACTGTGAGGTATTACAGATGTGAGATAGCAGTAGTGGGTGTCTCTATGCTGGCTGTGCTGTGGCTGATGTTACAGATGTATACACAGGACTGTGAGGTATTACAGATGTGAGATAGCAGTAGTGGGTGTCTCTATGCTGGCTGTGTTGTGACTGATGTTACAGATGTATACACAGGACTGTGAGGTATTACAGATGTGAGATAACAGTAGATGGTGTCTCTATGCTGGCTGTGCTGTGGCTGATGTTACAGATGTATTCACAGGACTGTGAGGTATTACAGATGAGAGATAGCAGTAGTGGGTGTCTCTATGCTGGCTGAGCTGTGGCTGATGTTACAGACATATACACAGGACTGTGAGGTATTATGGATGTGAGATAGCAGTAGTGGGTGTCTCTATGCTGGCTGAGCTGTGGCTGATGTTACAGATGTATACACAGGACTTTGAGGTATTACAGATGTGAGATAGCAGTAGTGGGTGTCTTTATGCTGGCTGAGCTGTGGCTGATGTTACAGATGTATACACAGTAAAGTGAGGTATTACAGATGTGAGAAAGTGATAGTGGGGGTCTGTATGCTGGCTGAGCTGTGGCTGATGTTACAGATGTATGCACAGGACTGTGAAGTATTACGGATGTGAGATAGCAGTAGTTGGTGTCTATATGCAGGCTGAGCTGTGTCTGATGTTACAGATGTATACACAGGACTGTGAGGTATTACAGATGTGAGAAAGCAGTAGTGGGTTTCTCTATGCTGGCTGTGCTGTGGCTGATGTTACAGATGTATACACAGGACTGTGAGGTATTACAGATGTGAGATAGCAGTAGTGGCTGTCTCTATGCTGGCTGTGCTGTGGCTGATGTTACAGATGTATACACAGGACTGTGAAGTATTACAGATGTGAGATAGCAGTAGTGGGTGTCTCTATGCTGGCTGAGCTGTGGCTGATGTTACAGAGTTATACACAGGACTGTGAGGTATTACAGATGTGAGATAGCAGAAGTGGGTGTCTCTATGCTGGCTGAGCTGTGGCTGATGTTACAGATGTATACACAGGACTGTGAGGTATTACAGATGTGAGATAGCAGTAGTGGGTTTCTCTATGCTGGCTGAGCTGTGGCTGATGTTACAGATGTATACACAGGACTGTGTGGTATTACAGATGTGAGATAGCAGTAGTGGGTGTCTCTATGCTGGCTGTGCTGTGGCTGATGTTACAGATGTATACACAGGACTGTGAGGTATTACAGATGTGAGATAGCAGTAGTGGGTGTCTCTATGCTGGCTGTGCTGTGGCTGATGTTACAGATGTATACACAGGACTGTGAGGTATTACAGATGTGAGATAGCAGTAGTGGGTGTCTTTATGCTGGCTGAGCTGTGGCTGATGTTACAGATGTATACACAGTAAAGTGAGGTATTACAGATGTGAGAAAGTGATAGTGGGGGTCTGTATGCTGGCTGAGCTGTGGCTGATGTTACAGATGTATGCACAGGACTGTGAAGTATTACGGATGTGAGATAGCAGTAGTTGGTGTCTATATGCAGGCTGAGCTGTGTCTGATGTTACAGATGTATACACAGGACTGTGAGGTATTACAGATGTGAGAAAGCAGTAGTGGGTTTCTCTATGCTGGCTGTGCTGTGGCTGATGTTACAGATGTATACACAGGACTGTGAGGTATTACAGATGTGAGATAGCAGTAGTGGCTGTCTCTATGCTGGCTGTGCTGTGGCTGATGTTACAGATGTATACACAGGACTGTGAGGTATTACAGATGTGAGATAGCAGTAGTGGGTGTCTCTATGCTGGCTGAGCTGTGGCTGATGTTACAGAGTTATACACAGGACTGTGAGGTATTACAGATGTGAGATAGCAGTAGTGGGTGTCTCTATGCTGGCTGAGCTGTGGCTGATGTTACAGAGTTATACACAGGACTGTGAGGTATTACAGATGTGAGATAGCAGTAGTGGGTGTCTCTATGCTGGCTGAGCTGTGGTTGATGTTACAGATGTATACACAGGACTGTGTGGTATTACAGATGTGAGATAGCAGTAGTGGGTGTCTCTATGCTGGCTGTGCTGTGGCTGATGTTACAGATGTATACACAGGACTGTGAGGTATTACAGATGTGAGATAGCAGTAGTGGGTGTCTCTATGCTGGCTGAGCTGTGGCTGATGTTACAGATGTATACACAGGACTGTGTGGTATTACAGATGTGAGATAGCAGTAGTGGGTGTCTCTATGCTGGCTGTGCTGTGGCTGATGTTACAGATGTATACACAGGACTGTGAGGTATTACAGATGTGAGATAGCAGTAGTGGGTGTCTCTATGCTGGCTGTGCTGTGGCTGATGTTACAGAAGTATACACAGGACTGTGAGGTATTACAGATGTGAGATAGCAGTAGTGGGTGTCTCTATGCTGGCTGTGTTGTGACTGATGTTACAGATGTATACACAGGACTGTGAGGTATTACAGATGTGAGATAGCAGTAGATGGTGTCTCTATGCTGGCTGTGCTGTGGCTGATGTTACAGATGTATTCACAGGACTGTGAGGTATTACAGATGAGAGATAGCAGTAGTGGGTGTCTCTATGCTGGCTGAGCTGTGGCTGATGTTACAGACATATACACAGGACTGTGAGGTATTATGGATGTGAGATAGCAGTAGTGGGTGTCTCTATGCTGGCTGAGCTGTGGCTGATGTTACAGATGTATACACAGGACTTTGAGGTATTACAGATGTGAGATAGCAGTAGTGGGTGTCTTTATGCTGGCTGAGCTGTGGCTGATGTTACAGATGTATACACAGTAAAGTGAGGTATTACAGATGTGAGAAAGTGATAGTGGGGGTCTGTATGCTGGCTGAGCTGTGGCTGATGTTACAGATGTATGCACAGGACTGTGAAGTATTACGGATGTGAGATAGCAGTAGTTGGTGTCTATATGCAGGCTGAGCTGTGTCTGATGTTACAGATGTATACACAGGACTGTGAGGTATTACAGATGTGAGAAAGCAGTAGTGGGTTTCTCTATGCTGGCTGTGCTGTGGCTGATGTTACAGACATATACACAGGACTGTGAGGTATTACAGATGTGAGATAGCAGTAGTGGCTGTCTCTATGCTGGCTGAGCTGTGGCTGATGTTACAGATGTATACACAGGACTGTGAGGTATTACAGATGTGAGATAGCAGTAGTGGGTGTCTCTATGCTGGCTGAGCTGTGGCTGATGTTACAGAGTTTTACACACAGGACTGTGAGGTATTACAGATGTGAGATAGCAGTAGTGGGTGTCTCTATGCTGGCTGAGCTGTGGCTGATGTTACAGAGTTATACACAGGACTGTGAGGTATTACAGATGTGAGATAGCAGAAGTGGGTGTCTATGCTGGCTGAGCTGTGGCTGATGTTACAGATGTATACACAGGACTGTGAGGTATTACAGATGTGAGATAGCAGTAGTGGGTGTCTCTATGCTGGCTGAGCTGTGGCTGATGTTACAGATGTATACACAGGACTGTGTGGTATTACAGATGTGAGATAGCAGTAGTGGGTGTCTCTATGCTGGCTGTGCTGTGGCTGATGTTACAGATGTATACACAGTAAAGTGAGGTATTACAGATGTGAGAAAGTGATAGTGGGGGTCTGTATGCTGGCTGAGCTGTGGCTGATGTTACAGATGTATGCACAGGACTGTGAAGTATTACGGATGTGAGATAGCAGTAGTTGGTGTCTATATGCAGGCTGAGCTGTGTCTGATGTTACAGATGTATACACAGGACTGTGAGGTATTACAGATGTGAGAAAGCAGTAGTGGGTTTCTCTATGCTGGCTGTGCTGTGGCTGATGTTACAGATGTATACACAGGACTGTGAGGTATTACAGATGTGAGATAGCAGTAGTGGCTGTCTCTATGCTGGCTGTGCTGTGGCTGATGTTACAGATGTATACACAGGACTGTGAGGTATTACAGATGTGAGATAGCAGTAGTGGGTGTCTCTATGCTGGCTGAGCTGTGGCTGATGTTACAGAGTTATACACAGGACTGTGAGGTATTACAGATGTGAGATAGCAAAAGTGGGTGTCTCTATGCTGGCTGAGCTGTGGCTGATGTTACAGATGTATACACAGGACTGTGAGGTATTACAGATGTGAGATAGCAGTAGTGGGTTTCTCTATGCTGGCTGAGCTGTGGCTGATGTTACAGATGTATACACAGGACTGTGTGGTATTACAGATGTGAGATAGCAGTAGTGGGTGTCTCTATGCTGGCTGTGCTGTGGCTGATGTTACAGATGTATACACAGGACTGTGAGGTATTACAGATGTGAGATAGCAGTAGTGGGTGTCTCTATGCTGGCTGTGCTGTGGCTGATGTTACAGATGTATACACAGGACTGTGAGGTATTACAGATGTGAGATAGCAGTAGTGGGTGTCTTTATGCTGGCTGAGCTGTGGCTGATGTTACAGATGTATACACAGTAAAGTGAGGTATTACAGATGTGAGAAAGTGATAGTGGGGGTCTGTATGCTGGCTGAGCTGTGGCTGATGTTACAGATGTATGCACAGGACTGTGAAGTATTACGGATGTGAGATAGCAGTAGTTGGTGTCTATATGCAGGCTGAGCTGTGTCTGATGTTACAGATGTATACACAGGACTGTGAGGTATTACAGATGTGAGAAAGCAGTAGTGGGTTTCTCTATGCTGGCTGTGCTGTGGCTGATGTTACAGATGTATACACAGGACTGTGAGGTATTACAGATGTGAGATAGCAGTAGTGGCTGTCTCTATGCTGGCTGTGCTGTGGCTGATGTTACAGATGTATACACAGGACTGTGAGGTATTACAGATGTGAGATAGCAGTAGTGGGTGTCTCTATGCTGGCTGAGCTGTGGCTGATGTTACAGAGTTATACACAGGACTGTGAGGTATTACAGATGTGAGATAGCAGTAGTGGGTGTCTCTATGCTGGCTGAGCTGTGGCTGATGTTACAGAGTTATACACAGGACTGTGAGGTATTACAGATGTGAGATAGCAGCAGTGGGTGTCTCTATGCTGGCTGAGCTGTGGTTGATGTTACAGATGTATACACAGGACTGTGTGGTATTACAGATGTGAGATAGCAGTAGTGGGTGTCTCTATGCTGGCTGTGCTGTGGCTGATGTTACAGATGTATACACAGGACTGTGAGGTATTACAGATGTGAGATAGCAGTAGTGGGTGTCTCTATGCTGGCTGAGCTGTGGCTGATGTTACAGATGTATACACAGGACTGTGTGGTATTACAGATGTGAGATAGCAGTAGTGGGTGTCTCTATGCTGGCTGTGCTGTGGCTGATGTTACAGATGTATACACAGGACTGTGAGGTATTACAGATGTGAGATAGCAGTAGTGGGTGTCTCTATGCTGGCTGTGCTGTGGCTGATGTTACAGAAGTATACACAGGACTGTGAGGTATTACAGATGTGAGATAGCAGTAGTGGGTGTCTCTATGCTGGCTGTGTTGTGACTGATGTTACAGATGTATACACAGGACTGTGAGGTATTACAGATGTGAGATAGCAGTAGATGGTGTCTCTATGCTGGCTGTGCTGTGGCTGATGTTACAGATGTATTCACAGGACTGTGAGGTATTACAGATGAGAGATAGCAGTAGTGGGTGTCTCTATGCTGGCTGAGCTGTGGCTGATGTTACAGACATATACACAGGACTGTGAGGTATTATGGATGTGAGATAGCAGTAGTGGGTGTCTCTATGCTGGCTGAGCTGTGGCTGATGTTACAGATGTATACACAGGACTTTGAGGTATTACAGATGTGAGATAGCAGTAGTGGGTGTCTTTATGCTGGCTGAGCTGTGGCTGATGTTACAGATGTATACACAGTAAAGTGAGGTATTACAGATGTGAGAAAGTGATAGTGGGGGTCTGTATGCTGGCTGAGCTGTGGCTGATGTTACAGATGTATGCACAGGACTGTGAAGTATTACGGATGTGAGATAGCAGTAGTTGGTTTCTATATGCAGGCTGAGCTGTGTCTGATGTTACAGATGTATAGACAGGACTGTGAGGTATTACAGATGTGAGAAAGCAGTAGTGGGTTTCTCTATGCTGGCTGTGCTGTGGCTGATGTTACAGACATATACACAGGACTGTGAGGTATTACAGATGTGAGATAGCAGTAGTGGCTGTCTCTATGCTGGCTGAGCTGTGGCTGATGTTACAGATGTATACACAGGACTGTGAGGTATTACAGATGTGAGATAGCAGTAGTGGGTGTCTCTATGCTGGCTGAGCTGTGGCTGATGTTACAGAGTTTTACACACAGGACTGTGAGGTATTACAGATGTGAGATAGCAGTAGTGGGTGTCTCTATGCTGGCTGAGCTGTGGCTGATGTTACAGAGTTATACACAGGACTGTGAGGTATTACAGATGTGAGATAGCAGAAGTGGGTGTCTATGCTGGCTGAGCTGTGGCTGATGTTACAGATGTATACACAGGACTGTGAGGTATTACAGATGTGAGATAGCAGTAGTGGGTGTCTCTATGCTGGCAGAGCTGTGGCTGATGTTACAGATGTATACACAGGACTGTGTGGTATTACAGATGTGAGATAGCAGTAGTGGGTGTCTCTATGCTGGCTGTGCTGTGGCTGATGTTACAGATGTATACACAGTAAAGTGAGGTATTACAGATGTGAGAAAGTGATAGTGGGGGTCTGTATGCTGGCTGAGCTGTGGCTGATGTTACAGATGTATGCACAGGACTGTGAAGTATTACGGATGTGAGATAGCAGTAGTTGGTGTCTATATGCAGGCTGAGCTGTGTCTGATGTTACAGATGTATACACAGGACTGTGAGGTATTACAGATGTGAGAAAGCAGTAGTGGGTTTCTCTATGCTGGCTGTGCTGTGGCTGATGTTACAGATGTATACACAGGACTGTGAGGTATTACAGATGTGAGATAGCAGTAGTGGCTGTCTCTATGCTGGCTGTGCTGTGGCTGATGTTACAGATGTATACACAGGACTGTGAGGTATTACAGATGTGAGATAGCAGTAGTGGGTGTCTCTATGCTGGCTGAGCTGTGGCTGATGTTACAGAGTTATACACAGGACTGTGAGGTATTACAGATGTGAGATAGCAAAAGTGGGTGTCTCTATGCTGGCTGAGCTGTGGCTGATGTTACAGATGTATACACAGGACTGTGAGGTATTACAGATGTGAGATAGCAGTAGTGGGTTTCTCTATGCTGGCTGAGCTGTGGCTGATGTTACAGATGTATACACAGGACTGTGTGGTATTACAGATGTGAGATAGCAGTAGTGGGTGTCTCTATGCTGGCTGTGCTGTGGCTGATGTTACAGATGTATACACAGGACTGTGAGGTATTACAGATGTGAGATAGCAGTAGTGGGTGTCTCTATGCTGGCTGTGCTGTGGCTGATGTTACAGATGTATACACAGGACTGTGAGGTATTACAGATGTGAGATAGCAGTAGTGGGTGTCTTTATGCTGGCTGAGCTGTGGCTGATGTTACAGATGTATACACAGTAAAGTGAGGTATTACAGATGTGAGAAAGTGATAGTGGGGGTCTGTATGCTGGCTGAGCTGTGGCTGATGTTACAGATGTATGCACAGGACTGTGAAGTATTACGGATGTGAGATAGCAGTAGTTGGTGTCTATATGCAGGCTGAGCTGTGTCTGATGTTACAGATGTATACACAGGACTGTGAGGTATTACAGATGTGAGAAAGCAGTAGTGGGTTTCTCTATGCTGGCTGTGCTGTGGCTGATGTTACAGATGTATACACAGGACTGTGAGGTATTACAGATGTGAGATAGCAGTAGTGGCTGTCTCTATGCTGGCTGTGCTGTGGCTGATGTTACAGATGTATACACAGGACTGTGAGGTATTACAGATGTGAGATAGCAGTAGTGGGTGTCTCTATGCTGGCTGAGCTGTGGCTGATGTTACAGAGTTATACACAGGACTGTGAGGTATTACAGATGTGAGATAGCAGTAGTGGGTGTCTCTATGCTGGCTGAGCTGTGGCTGATGTTACAGAGTTATACACAGGACTGTGAGGTATTACAGATGTGAGATAGCAGTAGTGGGTGTCTCTATGCTGGCTGAGCTGTGGTTGATGTTACAGATGTATACACAGGACTGTGTGGTATTACAGATGTGAGATAGCAGTAGTGGGTGTCTCTATGCTGGCTGTGCTGTGGCTGATGTTACAGATGTATACACAGGACTGTGAGGTATTACAGATGTGAGATAGCAGTAGTGGGTGTCTCTATGCTGGCTGAGCTGTGGCTGATGTTACAGATGTATACACAGGACTGTGTGGTATTACAGATGTGAGATAGCAGTAGTGGGTGTCTCTATGCTGGCTGTGCTGTGGCTGATGTTACAGATGTATACACAGGACTGTGAGGTATTACAGATGTGAGATAGCAGTAGTGGGTGTCTCTATGCTGGCTGTGCTGTGGCTGATGTTACAGAAGTATACACAGGACTGTGAGGTATTACAGATGTGAGATAGCAGTAGTGGGTGTCTCTATGCTGGCTGTGTTGTGACTGATGTTACAGATGTATACACAGGACTGTGAGGTATTACAGATGTGAGATAGCAGTAGATGGTGTCTCTATGCTGGCTGTGCTGTGGCTGATGTTACAGATGTATTCACAGGACTGTGAGGTATTACAGATGAGAGATAGCAGTAGTGGGTCTCTCTATGCTGGCTGAGCTGTGGCTGATGTTACAGACATATACACAGGACTGTGAGGTATTATGGATGTGAGATAGCAGTAGTGGGTGTCTCTATGCTGGCTGAGCTGTGGCTGATGTTACAGATGTATACACAGGACTTTGAGGTATTACAGATGTGAGATAGCAGTAGTGGGTGTCTTTATGCTGGCTGAGCTGTGGCTGATGTTACAGATGTATACACAGTAAAGTGAGGTATTACAGATGTGAGAAAGTGATAGTGGGGGTCTGTATGCTGGCTGAGCTGTGGCTGATGTTACAGATGTATGCACAGGACTGTGAAGTATTACGGATGTGAGATAGCAGTAGTTGGTTTCTATATGCAGGCTGAGCTGTGTCTGATGTTACAGATGTATAGACAGGACTGTGAGGTATTACAGATGTGAGAAAGCAGTAGTGGGTTTCTCTATGCTGGCTGTGCTGTGGCTGATGTTACAGACATATACACAGGACTGTGAGGTATTACAGATGTGAGATAGCAGTAGTGGCTGTCTCTATGCTGGCTGAGCTGTGGCTGATGTTACAGATGTATACACAGGACTGTGAGGTATTACAGATGTGAGATAGCAGTAGTGGGTGTCTCTATGCTGGCTGAGCTGTGGCTGATGTTACAGAGTTTTACACACAGGACTGTGAGGTATTACAGATGTGAGATAGCAGTAGTGGGTGTCTCTATGCTGGCTGAGCTGTGGCTGATGTTACAGAGTTATACACAGGACTGTGAGGTATTACAGATGTGAGATAGCAGAAGTGGGTGTCTCTATGCTGGCTGAGCTGTGGCTGATGTTACAGATGTATACACAGGACTGTGAGGTATTACAGATGTGAGATAGCAGTAGTGGGTGTCTCTATGCTGGCTGAGCTGTGGCTGATGTTACAGATGTATACACAGGACTGTGTGGTATTACAGATGTGAGATAGCAGTAGTGGGTGTCTCTATGCTGGCTGTGCTGTGGCTGATGTTACAGATGTATACACAGGACTGTGAGGTATTACAGATGTGAGATAGCAGTAGTGGCTGTCTCTATGCTGGCTGTGCTGTGGCTGATGTTACAGATGTATACACAGTACTGTGAGGTATTACAGATGTGAGATAGCAGTAGTGGGTGTTTCTATGCTGGCTGAGCTGTGGATGATGTTACAGATGTATACACAGGACAGTGTGGTATTACAGATGTGAGATAGCAGTAGTGGGTGTCTCTATGCTGGCTGTGCTGTGGCTAATGTTACAGATGTATACACAGGACTGTGAGGTATTACAGATGTGAGATAGCAGTAGTGGGTGTCTCTATGCTGGCTGTGCTGTGGCTGATGTTACAGATGTATACACAGGACTGTGAGGTATTACAGATGAGAGATAGCAGTTGTGGGTGTCTCTATGCTGGCTGAGCTGTGGCTGATGTTACAGACGTATACACAGGACTGTGAGGTATTACAGATGTGAGATAGCAGTAGTGGGTGTCTTTATGCTGGCTGAGCTGTGGCTGATGTTACAGATGTATACACAGTAAGGTGAGGTATTACAGATGTGAGAAAGTGATAGTGGGGGTCTGTATGCTGGCTGAGCTGTGGCTGATGTTACAGATGTATGCACAGGACTGTGAAGTATTACGGATGTGAGATAGCAGTAGTTGGTGTCTATATGCAGGCTGAGCTGTGGCTGATGTTACAGATGTATACACAGGACTGTGAGGTATTACAGATGTGAGATAGCAGTAGTGGCTGTCTCTATGCTGGCTGTGCTGTGGCTGATGTTACAGATGTATACACAGGACTGTGAGGTATTACAGATGTGAGATAGCAGTAGTGGGTGTCTCTATGCTGGCTGAGCTGTGGCTGATGTTACAGAGTTATACACAGGACTGTGAGGTATTACAGATGTGAGATAGCAGTAGTGGGTTTCTCTATGTTGGCTGAGCTGTGGCTGATGTTACAGAGTTATACACTGGACTGTGAGGTATTACAAATGTGAGATAGCAGAAGTGGGTGTCTCTATGCTGGCTGATCTCTGTCTCATGTTACAGATGTATACACAGGACTGTGAGGTATTACAGATGTGAGATAGCAGTAGTGGGTGTCTCTATGCTGGCTGAGCTGTGGCTGATGTTACAGATGTATACACAGGACTGTGAGGTATTACAGATGTGAGATAGCAGTAGTGGCTGTCTCTATGCTGGCTGTGCTGTGGCTGATGTTACAGATGTATACACAGGACTATGAGGTATTACAGATGTGAGATAGCAGTAGTGGGTGTCTCTATGCTGGCTGTGTTGTGACTGATGTTACAGATGTATACACAGGACTGTGAGGTATTACAGATGTGAGATAGCAGTAGATGGTGTCTCTATGCTGGCTGTGCTGTGGCTGATGTTACAGATGTATACACAGGACTGTGAGGTATTACAGATGAGAGATAGCAGTAGTGGGTGTCTCTATGCTGGCTGAGCTGTGGCTGATGTTACAGATGTATACACAGGACTGTGAGGTATTACAGATGTGAGATAGCAGTAGTGGCTGTCTCTATGCTGGCTGTGCTGTGGCTGATGTTACAGATGTATACACACGACTGTGAGGTATTACAGATGTGAGATAGCAGTAGTGGTTGTCTCTATGCTGGCTGTGCTTTGGCTGATGTTACAGATGTATACGCAGGACTGTGAGGTATTACAGATGTGAGATAGCAGTAGTGGGTGTCTCTATGCTGGCTGAGCTGTGGCTGATGTTACAGAGTTATACACAGGACTGTGAGGTATTATAGATGTGAGATAGCAGTAGTGGGTGTCTCTATGCTGGCTGAGCTGTGGCTGATGTTACAGAGTTATACACAGGACTGTGAGGTATTACAGATGTGAGATAGCGGAAGTGGGTGTCTCTATGCTGGCTGAGCTGTGGATGATGTTACAGATGTATACACAGGACTGTGAGGTATTACAGATGTGAGATAGCAGTAGTGGGTGTCTCTATGCTGGCTGAGCTGTGGCTGATGTTACAGATGTATACACAGGACTGTGAGGTATTACGGATGTGAGATAGCAGTAGTGGGTGTTTTTATGCTGGTTGAGCTGTGGCTGATGTTACAGATGTATACACAGGACTGTGATGTATTACAGATGTGAGATAGCAGTAGTGGGTGTCTCTATGCTGGCTGTGCTGTGGCTGATGTTACAGATGTATACACAGGACTGTGAGGTATTACAGATGTGAGATAGCAGTAGTGGCTGTCTCTATGCTGGCTGTGCTGTGGCTGATGTTACAGATGTATACACAGGACTGTGAGGTATTACAGATGTGAGATAGCAGTAGTGGGTGTCTCTATGCTGGCTGAGCTGTGGCTGATGTTACAGAGTTATACACAGGACTGTGAGGTATTACAGATGTGAGATAGCAGAAGTGGGTGTCTCTATGCTGGCTGAGCTGTGGCTGATGTTACAGATGTATACACAGGACTGTGAGGTATTACAGATGTGAGATAGCAGTAGTGGGTTTCTCTATGCTGGCTGAGCTGTGGCTGATGTTACAGATGTATACACAGGACTGTGTGGTATTACAGATGTGAGATAGCAGTAGTGGGTGTCTCTATGCTGGCTGTGCTGTGGCTGATGTTACAGATGTATACACAGGACTGTGAGGTATTACAGATGTGAGATAGCAGTAGTGGGTGTCTCTATGCTGGCTGTGCTGTGGCTGATGTTACAGATGTATACACAGGACTGTGAGGTATTACAGATGTGAGATAGCAGTAGTGGGTGTCTTTATGCTGGCTGAGCTGTGGCTGATGTTACAGATGTATACACAGTAAAGTGAGGTATTACAGATGTGAGAAAGTGATAGTGGGGGTCTGTATGCTGGCTGAGCTGTGGCTGATGTTACAGATGTATGCACAGGACTGTGAAGTATTACGGATGTGAGATAGCAGTAGTTGGTGTCTATATGCAGGCTGAGCTGTGTCTGATGTTACAGATGTATACACAGGACTGTGAGGTATTACAGATGTGAGAAAGCAGTAGTGGGTTTCTCTATGCTGGCTGTGCTGTGGCTGAAGTTACAGATGTATACACAGGACTGTGAGGTACTACAGATGTGAGATAGCAGTAGTGGCTGTCTCTATGCTGGCTGTGCTGTGGCTGATGTTACAGATGTATACACAGGACTGTGAGGTATTACAGATGTGAGATAGCAGTAGTGGGTGTCTCTATGCTGGCTGAGCTGTGGCTGATGTTACAGAGTTATACACAGGACTGTGAGGTATTACAGATGTGAGATAGCAGTAGTGGGTGTCTCTATGCTGGCTGAGCTGTGGCTGATGTTACAGAGTTATACACAGGACTGTGAGGTATTACAGATGTGAGATAGCAGTAGTGGGTGTCTCTATGCTGGCTGAGCTGTGGCTGATGTTACAGATGTATACACAGGACTGTGTGGTATTACAGATGTGAGATAGCAGTAGTGGGTGTCTCTATGCTGGCTGTGCTGTGGCTGATGTTACAGATGTATACACAGGACTGTGAGGTATTACAGATGTGAGATAGCAGTAGTGGGTGTCTCTATGCTGGCTGTGCTGTGGCTGATGTTACAGATGTATACACAGGACTGTGAGGTATTACAGATGTGAGATAGCAGTAGTGGGTGTCTCTATGCTGGCTGTGTTGTGACTGATGTTACAGATGTATACACAGGACTGTGAGGTATTACAGATGTGAGATAGCAGTAGATGGTGTCTCTATGCTGGCTGTGCTGTGGCTGATGTTACAGATGTATTCACAGGACTGTGAGGTATTACAGATGAGAGATAGCAGTAGTGGGTGTCTCTATGCTGGCTGAGCTGTGGCTGATGTTACAGACATATACACAGGACTGTGAGGTATTATGGATGTGAGATAGCATTAGTGGGTGTCTCTATGCTGGCTGAGCTGTGGCTGATGTTACAGATGTATACACAGGACTTTGAGGTATTACAGATGTGAGATAGCAGTAGTGGGTGTCTTTATGCTGGCTGAGCTGTGGCTGATGTTACAGATGTATACACAGTAAAGTGAGGTATTACAGATGTGAGAAAGTGATAGTGGGGGTCTGTATGCTGGCTGAGCTGTGGCTGATGTTACAGATGTATGCACAGGACTGTGAAGTATTACGGATGTGAGATAGCAGTAGTTGGTGTCTATATGCAGGCTGAGCTGTGTCTGATGTTACAGATGTATACACAGGACTGTGAGGTATTACAGATGTGAGAAAGCAGTAGTGGGTTTCTCTATGCTGGCTGTGCTGTGGCTGATGTTACAGACATATACACAGGACTGTGAGGTATTACAGATGTGAGATAGCAGTAGTGGCTGTCTCTATGCTGGCTGAGCTGTGGCTGATGTTACAGATGTATACACAGGACTGTGAGGTATTACAGATGTGAGATAGCAGTAGTGGGTGTCTCTATGCTGGCTGAGCTGTGGCTGATGTTACAGAGTTTTACACACAGGACTGTGAGGTATTACAGATGTGAGATAGCAGTAGTGGGTGTCTCTATGCTGGCTGAGCTGTGGCTGATGTTACAGAGTTATACACAGGACTGTGAGGTATTACAGATGTGAGATAGCAGAAGTGGGTGTCTCTATGCTGGCTGAGCTGTGGCTGATGTTACAGATGTATACACAGGACTGTGAGGTATTACAGATGTGAGATAGCAGTAGTGGGTGTCTCTATGCTGGCTGAGCTGTGGCTGATGTTACAGATGTATACACAGGACTGTGTGGTATTACAAATGTGAGATAGCAGTAGTGGGTGTCTCTATGCTGGCTGTGCTGTGGCTGATGTTACAGATGTATACACAGGACTGTGAGGTATTACAGATGTGAGATAGCAGTAGTGGGTGTCTCTATGCTGGCTGTGCTGTGACTGATGTTACAGATGTATACACAGGACTGTGAGGTATTACAGATGTGAGATAGCAGTAGTGGGTGTCTCTATGCTGGCTGTGCTGTGGCTGATGTTAAAGATGTATTCACAGGACTGTGAGGTATTACAGATGTGAAATAGCAGTAGATGGTGTCTCTATGCTGGCTGTGCTGTGGCTGATGTTACAGATGTATTCACAGGACTGTGAGGTATTACAGATGAGAGATAGCAGTAGTGGGTGTCTCTATGCTGGCTGAGCTGTGGCTGATGTTACAGACATATACACAGAACTGTGAGGTATTACAGATGTGAGATAGCAGTAGTGGGTGTCTCTATGCTGGCTGAGCTGTGGCTGATGTTACAGATGTATACACAGGACTGTGAGGTATTACAGATGTGAGATAGCAGTAGTGGGCGTCTCTATGCTGGCTGAGCTGTGGCTGATGTTACAGATGTATATACAGGACTGTCAGGTATTACAGATGTGAGATAGCAGTAGTGGGCATCTCTATGCTGGCTGAGCTGTGGCTGATGTTACAGATGTATACACAGGACTGTGAGGTATTATAGATGTGAGATAGCAGTAGTGGGTGTCTCTATGTTGGCTGTGCTGTGGCTGATGTTACAGAGTTATACACAGGACTGTGAGGTATTACAGATGTGAGATAGCAGTAGTGGGTGTCTCTATGCTGGCTGTGCTGTGGCTGATGTTACAGATGTATCCACAGGACTGTGAGGTATTACAGATTTGAGATAGCAGTAGTGGGTGTCTCTATGCTGGATGTGCTGTGGCTGATGTTACAGATGTATACACAGGACTGTGAGGTATTACAGATGTGAGATAGCAGTAGTTGGTGTCTCTATGCTGGCTGAGCTGTGGCTGATGTTACAGATGTATACACAGGACTGTGAGGTATTACAGATGTGAGATAGCAGTAGTGGGTGTCTCTAAGCTGGCTGAGCTCTGGCTGATGTTACAGATGTATACACAGGACTGTGAGGTATTACAGATGTGAGATGGCAGTAGTGGGTGTCTCTATGATGGCTAAGCTGTGGCTGATGTTACAGATGTATACACATGACTGTGAGGTATTACAGATGTGAGATAGCAGTAGTGCGTGTCTCTATATTGGCTGAGCTGTGGCTGATGTTACAGATGTATACACAGGACTGTGAGTTATTACAGATGTGAGATAGCAGTAGTGGGTGTCTCTATGCTGGCTGTGCTGTGGCTGATGTTACAGATGTATACACAGGACTGTGAGGTATTACAGATGTGAGATAGCAGTAGTGGGTGTCTCTATGATGGCTAAGCTGTGGCTGATGTTACAGATGTATACACAGGACTGTGAGGTATTACAGATGTGAGATAGCAGTAGTGGGTGTCTCTATGATGGCTAAGCTGTGGCTGATGTTACAGATGTATACACAGGACTGTGAGGTATTACAGATGTGAGATAGCAGTAGTGCGTGTCTCTATGCTGACTGAGCTGTGGCTGATGTTACAGATGTATACACAGGACTGTGAGTTATTACAGATGTGAGATAGCAGTAGTGGGTGTCTCTATGCTGGCTGAGCTGTGGCTGATGTTACAGAGTTTTACACAGGACTGTGAGGTATTACAGATGTGAGATAGCAGTAGTGGGTGTCTCTATGCTGGCTGAGCTGTGGCTGATGTTACAGAGTTATACACAGGACTGTGAGGTATTACAGATGTGAGATAGCAGAAGTGGGTGTCTCTATGCTGGCTGAGCTGTGGCTGATGTTACAGATGTATACACAGGACTGTGAGGTATTACAGATGTGAGATAGCAGTAGTGGGCGTCTCTATGCTGGCTGTGCTGTGGCTGATGTTACAGATGTATACACAGGACTGTGAGGTATTACAGATGTGAGATAGCAGTAGTGGTTGTTTCTATGCTGGCTGAGCTGTGGCTGATGTTACAGATGTATACACAGGACAGTGTCGTATTACAGATGTGAGATAGCAGTAGTGGGTGTCTCTATGCTGGCTGTGCTGTGGCTGATGTTACAGATGTATACACAGGACTGTGAGGTATTACAGATGTGAGATAGCAGTAGTGGGTGTCTCTATGCTGGCTGTGCTGTGGCTGATGTTACAGATGTATACACAGGATTGTGAGGTATTACAGATGTGAGATAGCAGTAGTGGGTGTCTCTATGCTGGCTGTGCTGTGGCTGATGTTACAGATGTATACAAAGGACTGTGAGGTATTACAGATGAGAGATAGCAGTTGTGGGTGTCTCTATGCTGGCTGAGCTGTGGCTGATGTTACAGAGTTATACACAGGACTGTGAGGTATTACAGATGTGAGATAGCAGTAGTGGGTGTCTCTATGCTGGCTGAGCTGTGGCTGATGTTACAGAGTTATACACAGGACTGTGAGGTATTACAGATGTGAGATAGCAGTAGTGGCTGTCTCTATGCTGGCTGTGCTGTGGCTGATGTTACAGATGTATACACAGGACTGTGAGGTATTACAGATGTGAGATAGCAGTAGTGGGTGTCTCTATGCTGGCTGAGCTGTGGCTGATGTTACAGAGTTATACACAGGACTGTGAGGTATTACAGATGTGAGATAGCAGTAGTGGGTGTCTCTATGCTGGCTGAGCTGTGGCTGATGTTACAGAGTTATACACAGGACTGTGAGGTATTACAGATGTGAGATAGCAGTAGTGGGTGTCTCTATGCTGGCTGAGCTGTGGTTGATGTTACAGATGTATACACAGGACTGTGTGGTATTACAGATGTGAGATAGCAGTAGTGGGTGTCTCTATGCTGGCTGTGCTGTGGCTGATGTTACAGATGTATACACAGGACTGTGAGGTATTACAGATGTGAGATAGCAGTAGTGGGTGTCTCTATGCTGGCTGAGCTGTGGCTGATGTTACAGATGTATACACAGGACTGTGTGGTATTACAGATGTGAGATAGCAGTAGTGGGTGTCTCTATGCTGGCTGTGCTGTGGCTGATGTTACAGATGTATACACAGGACTGTGAGGTATTACAGATGTGAGATAGCAGTAGTGGGTGTCTCTATGCTGGCTGTGCTGTGGCTGATGTTACAGAAGTATACACAGGACTGTGAGGTATTACAGATGTGAGATAGCAGTAGTGGGTGTCTCTATGCTGGCTGTGTTGTGACTGATGTTACAGATGTATACACAGGACTGTGAGGTATTACAGATGTGAGATAGCAGTAGATGGTGTCTCTATGCTGGCTGTGCTGTGGCTGATGTTACAGATGTATTCACAGGACTGTGAGGTATTACAGATGAGAGATAGCAGTAGTGGGTGTCTCTATGCTGGCTGAGCTGTGGCTGATGTTACAGACATATACACAGGACTGTGAGGTATTATGGATGTGAGATAGCAGTAGTGGGTGTCTTTATGCTGGCTGAGCTGTGGCTGATGTTACAGATGTATACACAGTAAAGTGAGGTATTACAGATGTGAGAAAGTGATAGTGGGGGTCTGTATGCTGGCTGAGCTGTGGCTGATGTTACAGATGTATGCACAGGACTGTGAAGTATTACGGATGTGAGATAGCAGTAGTTGGTGTCTATATGCAGGCTGAGCTGTGTCTGATGTTACAGATGTATACACAGGACTGTGAGGTATTACAGATGTGAGAAAGCAGTAGTGGGTTTCTCTATGCTGGCTGTGCTGTGGCTGATGTTACAGACATATACACAGGACTGTGAGGTATTACAGATGTGAGATAGCAGTAGTGGCTGTCTCTATGCTGGCTGAGCTGTGGCTGATGTTACAGATGTATACACAGGACTGTGAGGTATTACAGATGTGAGATAGCAGTAGTGGGTGTCTCTATGCTGGCTGAGCTGTGGCTGATGTTACAGAGTTTTACACACAGGACTGTGAGGTATTACAGATGTGAGATAGCAGTAGTGGGTGTCTCTATGCTGGCTATGCTGTGGCTGATGTTACAGAGTTATACACAGGACTGTGAGGTATTACAGATGTGAGATAGCAGAAGTGGGTGTCTCTATGCTGGCTGAGCTGTGGCTGATGTTACAGATGTATACACAGGACTGTGAGGTATTACAGATGTGAGATAGCAGTAGTGGGTGTCTCTATGCTGGCTGAGCTGTGGCTGATGTTACAGATGTATACACAGGACTGTGTGGTATTACAGATGTGAGATAGCAGTAGTGGGTGTCTCTATGCTGGCTGTGCTGTGGCTGATGTTACAGATGTATACACAGTAAAGTGAGGTATTACAGATGTGAGAAAGTGATAGTGGGGGTCTGTATGCTGGCTGAGCTGTGGCTGATGTTACAGATGTATGCACAGGACTGTGAAGTATTACGGATGTGAGATAGCAGTAGTTGGTGTCTATATGCAGGCTGAGCTGTGTCTGATGTTACAGATGTATACACAGGACTGTGAGGTATTACAGATGTGAGAAAGCAGTAGTGGGTTTCTCTATGCTGGCTGTGCTGTGGCTGATGTTACAGATGTATACACAGGACTGTGAGGTATTACAGATGTGAGATAGCAGTAGTGGCTGTCTCTATGCTGGCTGTGCTGTGGCTGATGTTACAGATGTATACACAGGACTGTGAGGTATTACAGATGTGAGATAGCAGTAGTGGGTGTCTCTATGCTGGCTGAGCTGTGGCTGATGTTACAGAGTTATACACAGGACTGTGAGGTATTACAGATGTGAGATAGCAAAAGTGGGTGTCTCTATGCTGGCTGAGCTGTGGCTGATGTTACAGATGTATACACAGGACTGTGAGGTATTACAGATGTGAGATAGCAGTAGTGGGTTTCTCTATGCTGGCTGAGCTGTGGCTGATGTTACAGATGTATACACAGGACTGTGTGGTATTACAGATGTGAGATAGCAGTAGTGGGTGTCTCTATGCTGGCTGTGCTGTGGCTGATGTTACAGATGTATACACAGGACTGTGAGGTATTACAGATGTGAGATAGCAGTAGTGGGTGTCTCTATGCTGGCTGTGCTGTGGCTGATGTTACAGATGTATACACAGGACTGTGAGGTATTACAGATGTGAGATAGCAGTAGTGGGTGTCTTTATGCTGGCTGAGCTGTGGCTGATGTTACAGATGTATACACAGTAAAGTGAGGTATTACAGATGTGAGAAAGTGATAGTGGGGGTCTGTATGCTGGCTGAGCTGTGGCTGATGTTACAGATGTATGCACAGGACTGTGAAGTATTACGGATGTGAGATAGCAGTAGTTGGTGTCTATATGCAGGCTGAGCTGTGTCTGATGTTACAGATGTATACACAGGACTGTGAGGTATTACAGATGTGAGAAAGCAGTAGTGGGTTTCTCTATGCTGGCTGTGCTGTGGCTGATGTTACAGATGTATACACAGGACTGTGAGGTATTACAGATGTGAGATAGCAGTAGTGGCTGTCTCTATGCTGGCTGTGCTGTGGCTGATGTTACAGATGTATGCACAGGACTATGAGGTATTACAGATGTGAGATAGCAGTAGTGGGTGTCTCTATGCTGGCTGAGCTGTGGCTGATGTTACAGAGTTATACACAGGACTGTGAGGTATTACAGATGTGAGATAGCAGTAGTGGGTGTCTCTATGCTGGCTGAGCTGTGGCTGATGTTACAGAGTTATACACAGGACTGTGAGGTATTACAGATGTGAGATAGCAGTAGTGGGTGTCTCTATGCTGGCTGAGCTGTGGTTGATGTTACAGATGTATACACAGGACTGTGTGGTATTACAGATGTGAGATAGCAGTAGTGGGTGTCTCTATGCTGGCTGTGCTGTGGCTGATGTTACAGATGTATACACAGGACTGTGAGGTATTACAGATGTGAGATAGCAGTAGTGGGTGTCTCTATGCTGGCTGAGCTGTGGCTGATGTTACAGATGTATACACAGGACTGTGTGGTATTACAGATGTGAGATAGCAGTAGTGGGTGTCTCTATGCTGGCTGTGCTGTGGCTGATGTTACAGATGTATACACAGGACTGTGAGGTATTACAGATGTGAGATAGCAGTAGTGGGTGTCTCTATGCTGGCTGTGCTGTGGCTGATGTTACAGAAGTATACACAGGACTGTGAGGTATTACAGATGTGAGATAGCAGTAGTGGGTGTCTCTATGCTGGCTGTGTTGTGACTGATGTTACAGATGTATACACAGGACTGTGAGGTATTACAGATGTGAGATAGCAGTAGATGGTGTCTCTATGCTGGCTGTGCTGTGGCTGATGTTACAGATGTATTCACAGGACTGTGAGGTATTACAGATGAGAGATAGCAGTAGTGGGTGTCTCTATGCTGGCTGAGCTGTGGCTGATGTTACAGACATATACACAGGACTGTGAGGTATTATGGATGTGAGATAGCAGTAGTGGGTGTCTCTATGCTGGCTGAGCTGTGGCTGATGTTACAGATGTATACACAGGACTTTGAGGTATTACAGATGTGAGATAGCAGTAGTGGGTGTCTTTATGCTGGCTGAGCTGTGGCTGATGTTACAGATGTATACACAGTAAAGTGAGGTATTACAGATGTGAGAAAGTGATAGTGGGGGTCTGTATGCTGGCTGAGCTGTGGCTCATGTTACAGATGTATGCACAGGACTGTGAAGTATTACGGATGTGAGATAGCAGTAGTTGGTTTCTATATGCAGGCTGAGCTGTGTCTGATGTTACAGATGTATAGACAGGACTGTGAGGTATTACAGATGTGAGAAAGCAGTAGTGGGTTTCTCTATGCTGGCTGTGCTGTGGCTGATGTTACAGACATATACACAGGACTGTGAGGTATTACAGATGTGAGATAGCAGTAGTGGCTGTCTCTATGCTGGCTGAGCTGTGGCTGATGTTACAGATGTATACACAGGACTGTGAGGTATTACAGATGTGAGATAGCAGTAGTGGGTGTCTCTATGCTGGCTGAGCTGTGGCTGATGTTACAGAGTTTTACACACAGGACTGTGAGGTATTACAGATGTGAGATAGCAGTAGTGGGTGTCTCTATGCTGGCTGAGCTGTGGCTGATGTTACAGAGTTATACACAGGACTGTGAGGTATTACAGATGTGAGATAGCAGAAGTGGGTGTCTCTATGCTGGCTGAGCTGTGGCTGATGTTACAGATGTATACACAGGACTGTGAGGTATTACAGATGTGAGATAGCAGTAGTGGGTGTCTCTATGCTGGCTGAGCTGTGGCTGATGTTACAGATGTATACACAGGACTGTGAGGTATTACAGATGTGAGATAGCAGTAGTGGGTGTCTCTATGCTGGCTGTGCTGTGGCTGATGTTACAGATGTATACACAGGACTGTGAGGTATTACAGATGTGAGATAGCAGTAGTGGCTGTCTCTATGCTGGCTGTGCTGTGGCTGATGTTACAGATGTATACACAGTACTGTGAGGTATTACAGATGTGAGATAACAGTAGTGGGTGTCTCTATGCTGGCTGAGCTGTGGATGATGTTACAGAGTTATACACAGGACTGTGAGGTATTACAGATGTGAGATAGCAGTAGTGGGTGTCTCTATGCTGGCTGAGCTGTGGCTGATGTTACAGAGTTATACACAGGACTGTGAGGTATTACAGATGTGAGATAGCAGTAGTGGGTGTCTCTATGCTGGCTGAGCTGTGGCTGATGTTACAGATGTATACACAGGACTGTGTGGTATTACAGATGTGAGATAGCAGTAGTGGGTGTCTCTATGCTGGCTGTGCTGTGGCTGATGTTACAGATGTATACACAGGACTGTGAGGTATTACAGATGTGAGATAGCAGTAGTGGGTGTCTCTATGCTGGCTGTGCTGTGGCTGATGTTACAGATGTATACACAGGACTGTGAGGTATTACAGATGTGAGATAGCAGTAGTGGGTGTCTCTATGCTGGCTGTGTTGTGACTGATGTTACAGATGTATACACAGGACTGTGAGGTATTACAGATGTGAGATAGCAGTAGATGGTGTCTCTATGCTGGCTGTGCTGTGGCTGATGTTACAGATGTATTCACAGGACTGTGAGGTATTACAGATGAGAGATAGCAGTAGTGGGTGTCTCTATGCTGGCTGAGCTGTGGCTGATGTTACAGACATATACACAGGACTGTGAGGTATTATGGATGTGAGATAGCAGTAGTGGGTGTCTCTATGCTGGCTGAGCTGTGGCTGATGTTACAGATGTATACACAGGACTTTGAGGTATTACAGATGTGAGTTAGCAGTAGTGGGTGTCTTTATGCTGGCTGAGCTGTGGCTGATGTTACAGATGTATACACAGTAAAGTGAGGTATTACAGATGTGAGAAAGTGATAGTGGGGGTCTGTATGCTGGCTGAGCTGTGGCTGATGTTACAGATGTATGCACAGGACTGTGAAGTATTACGGATGTGAGATAGCAGTAGTTGGTGTCTATATGCAGGCTGAGCTGTGTCTGATGTTACAGATGTATACACAGGACTGTGAGGTATTACAGATGTGAGAAAGCAGTAGTGTGTTTCTCTATGCTGGCTGTGCTGTGGCTGATGTTACAGACATATACACAGGACTGTGAGGTATTACAGATGTGAGATAGCAGTAGTGGCTGTCTCTATGCTGGCTGAGCTGTGGCTGATGTTACAGATGTATACACAGGACTGTGAGGTATTACAGATGTGAGATAGCAGTAGTGGGTGTCTCTATGCTGGCTGAGCTGTGGCTGATGTTACAGAGTTTTACACACAGGACTGTGAGGTATTACAGATGTGAGATAGCAGTAGTGGGTGTCTCTATGCTGGCTGAGCTGTGGCTGATGTTACAGAGTTATACACAGGACTGTGAGGTATTACAGATGTGAGATAGCAGAAGTGGGTGTCTCTATGCTGGCTGAGCTGTGGCTGATGTTACAGATGTATACACAGGACTGTGAGGTATTACAGATGTGAGATAGCAGTAGTGGGTGTCTCTATGCTGGCTGAGCTGTGGCTGATGTTACAGATGTATACACAGGACTGTGTGGTATTACAGATGTGAGATAGCAGTAGTGGGTGTCTCTATGCTGGCTGTGCTGTGGCTGATGTTACAGATGTATACACAGGACTGTGAGGTATTACAGATGTGAGATAGCAGAAGTGGGTGTCTCTATGCTGGCTGAGCTGTGGCTGATGTTACAGATGTATACACAGGACTGTGAGGTATTACAGATGTGAGATAGCAGTAGTGGGCGTCTCTATGCTGGCTGTGCTGTGGCTGATGTTACAGATGTATACACAGGACTGTGAGGTATTACAGATGTGAGATAGCAGTAGTGGGTGTTTCTATGCTGGCTGAGCTGTGGGTGATGTTACAGATGTATACACAGGACAGTGTGGTATTACAGATGTGAGATAGCAGTAGTGGGTGTCTCTATGCTGGCTGTGCTGTGGCTGATGTTACAGATGTACACACAGGACTGTGAGGTATTACAGATGTGAGATAGCAGTAGTGGGTGTCTCTATGCTGGCTGTGCTGTGGCTGATGTTACAGATGTATACACAGGACTGTGAGGTATTACAGATGTGAGATAGCAGTAGTGGGTGTCTCTATGCTGGCTGTGCTGTGGCTGATGTTACAGATGTATACACAGGACTGTGAGGTATTACAGATGAGAGATAGCAGTTGTGGGTGTCTCTATGCTGGCTGAGCTGTGGCTGATGTTACAGACGTATACACAGGACTGTGAGGTATTACAGATGTGAGATAGCAGTAGTGGGTGTCTTTATGCTGGCTGAGCTGTGGCTGATGTTACAGATGTATACACAGTAAGGTGAGGTATTACAGATGTGAGAAAGTGATAGTGGGGTTCTGTATGCTGGCTGAGCTGTGGCTGATGTTACAGATGTATGCACAGGACTGTGAAGTATTACGGATGTGAGATAGCAGTAGTTGGTGTCTATATGCAGGCTGAGCTGTGGCTGATGTTACAGATGTATACACAGGACTGTGAGGTATTACAGATGTGAGATAGCAGTAGTGGCTGTCTCTATGCTGGCTGTGCTGTGGCTGATGTTACAGATGTATACACAGGACTGTGAGGTATTACAGATGTGAGATAGCAGTAGTGGGTGTCTCTATGCTGGCTGAGCTGTGGCTGATGTTACAGAGTTATACACAGGACTGTGAGGTATTACAGATGTGAGATAGCAGTAGTGGGTTTCTCTATGCTGGCTGAGCTGTGGCTGATGTTACAGAGTTATACACTGGACTGTGAGGTATTACAAATGTGAGATAGCAGAAGTGGGTGTCTCTATGCTGGCTGATCTCTGTCTCATGTTACAGATGTATACACAGGACTGTGAGGTATTACAGATGTGAGATAGCAGTAGTGGGTGTCTCTATGCTGGCTGAGCTGTGGCTGATGTTACAGATGTATACACAGGACTGTGAGGTATTACAGATGTGAGATAGCAGTAGTGGCTGTCTCTATGCTGGCTGTGCTGTGGCTGATGTTACAGATGTATACACAGGACTATGAGGTATTACAGATGTGAGATAGCAGTAGTGGGTGTCTCTATGCTGGCTGAGCTGTGGCTGATGTTACAGATGTATACACAGGACTGTGAGGTATTACAGATGTGAGATAGCAGTAGTGGCTGTCTCTATGCTGGCTGTGCTGTGGCTGATGTTACAGATGTATACACACGACTGTGAGGTATTACAGATGTGAGATAGCAGTAGTGGCTGTCTCTATGCTGGCTGTGCTGTGGCTGATGTTACAGATGTATACGCAGGACTGTGAGGTATTACAGATGTGAGATAGCAGTAGTGGGTGTCTCTATGCTGGCTGAGCTGTGGCTGATGTTACAGAGTTATACACAGCACTGTGAGGTATTATAGATGTGAGATAGCAGTAGTGGGTGTCTCTATGCTGGCTGAGCTGTGGCTGATGTTACAGAGTTATACACAGGACTGTGAGGTATTACAGATGTGAGATAGCGGAAGTGGGTGTCTCTATGCTGGCTGAGCTGTGGATGATGTTACAGATGTATACACAGGACTGTGAGGTATTACAGATGTGAGATAGCAGTAGTGGGTGTCTCTATGCTGGCTGAGCTGTGGCTGATGTTACAGATGTATACACAGGACTGTGAGGTATTACGGATGTGAGATAGCAGTAGTGGGTGTTTTTATGCTGGTTGAGCTGTGGCTGATGTTACAGATGTATACACAGGACTGTGATGTATTACAGATGTGAGATAGCAGTAGTGGGTGTCTCTATGCTGGCTGTGCTGTGGCTGATGTTACAGATGTATACACAGGACTGTGAGGTATTACAGATGTGAGATAGCAGTAGTGGCTGTCTCTATGCTGGCTGTGCTGTGGCTGATGTTACAGATGTATACACAGGACTGTGAGGTATTACAGATGTGAGATAGCAGTAGTGGGTGTCTCTATGCTGGCTGAGCTGTGGCTGATGTTACAGAGTTATACACAGGACTGTGAGGTATTACAGATGTGAGATAGCAGAAGTGGGTGTCTCTATGCTGGCTGAGCTGTGGCTGATGTTACAGATGTATACACAGGACTGTGAGGTATTACAGATGTGAGATAGCAGTAGTGGGTTTCTCTATGCTGGCTGAGCTGTGGCTGATGTTACAGATGTATACACAGGACTGTGTGGTATTACAGATGTGAGATAGCAGTAGTGGGTGTCTCTATGCTGGCTGTGCTGTGGCTGATGTTACAGATGTATACACAGGACTGTGAGGTATTACAGATGTGAGATAGCAGTAGTGGGTGTCTCTATGCTGGCTGTGCTGTGGCTGATGTTACAGATGTATACACAGGACTGTGAGGTATTACAGATGTGAGATAGCAGTAGTGGGTGTCTTTATGCTGGCTGAGCTGTGGCTGATGTTACAGATGTATACACAGTAAAGTGAGGTATTACAGATGTGAGAAAGTGATAGTGGGGGTCTGTATGCTGGCTGAGCTGTGGCTGATGTTACAGATGTATGCACAGGACTGTGAAGTATTACGGATGTGAGATAGCAGTAGTTGGTGTCTATATGCAGGCTGAGCTGTGTCTGATTTTACAGATGTATACACAGGACTGTGAGGTATTACAGATGTGAGAAAGCAGTAGTGGGTTTCTCTATGCTGGCTGTGCTGTGGCTGAAGTTACAGATGTATACACAGGACTGTGAGGTATTACAGATGTGAGATAGCAGTAGTGGCTGTCTCTATGCTGGCTGTGCTGTGGCTGATGTTACAGATGTATACACAGGACTGTGAGGTATTACAGATGTGAGATAGCAGTAGTGGGTGTCTCTATGCTGGCTGAGCTGTGGCTGATGTTACAGAGTTATACACAGGACTGTGAGGTATTACAGATGTGAGATAGCAGTAGTGGGTGTCTCTATGCTGGCTGAGCTGTGGCTGATGTTACAGAGTTATACACAGGACTGTGAGGTATTACAGATGTGAGATAGCAGTAGTGGGTGTCTCTATGCTGGCTGAGCTGTGGCTGATGTTACAGATGTATACACAGGACTGTGTGGTATTACAGATGTGAGATAGCAGTAGTGGGTGTCTCTATGCTGGCTGTGCTGTGGCTGATGTTACAGATGTATACACAGGACTGTGAGGTATTACAGATGTGAGATAGCAGTAGTGGGTGTCTCTATGCTGGCTGTGCTGTGGCTGATGTTACAGATGTATACACAGGACTGTGAGGTATTACAGATGTGAGATAGCAGTAGTGGGTGTCTCTATGCTGGCTGTGTTGTGACTGATGTTACAGATGTATACACAGGACTGTGAGGTATTACAGATGTGAGATAGCAGTAGATGGTGTCTCTATGCTGGCTGTGCTGTGGCTGATGTTACAGATGTATTCACAGGACTGTGAGGTATTACAGATGAGAGATAGCAGTAGTGGGTGTCTCTATGCTGGCTGAGCTGTGGCTGATGTTACAGACATATACACAGGACTGTGAGGTATTATGGATGTGAGATAGCATTAGTGGGTGTCTCTATGCTGGCTGAGCTGTGGCTGATGTTACAGATGTATACACAGGACTTTGAGGTATTACAGATGTGAGATAGCAGTAGTGGGTGTCTTTATGCTGGCTGAGCTGTGGCTGATGTTACAGATCTATACACAGTAAAGTGAGGTATTACAGATGTGAGAAAGTGATAGTGGGGGTCTGTATGCTGGCTGAGCTGTGGCTGATGTTACAGATGTATGCACAGGACTGTGAAGTATTACGGATGTGAGATAGCAGTAGTTGGTGTCTATATGCAGGCTGAGCTGTGTCTGATGTTACAGATGTATACACAGGACTGTGAGGTATTACAGATGTGAGAAAGCAGTAGTGGGTTTCTCTATGCTGGCTGTGCTGTGGCTGATGTTACAGACATATACACAGGACTGTGAGGTATTACAGATGTGAGATAGCAGTAGTGGCTGTCTCTATGCTGGCTGAGCTGTGGCTGATGTTACAGATGTATACACAGGACTGTGAGGTATTACAGATGTGAGATAGCAGTAGTGGGTGTCTCTATGCTGGCTGAGCTGTGGCTGATGTTACAGAGTTTTACACACAGGACTGTGAGGTATTACAGATGTGAGATAGCAGTAGTGGGTGTCTCTATGCTGGCTGAGCTGTGGCTGATGTTACAGAGTTATACACAGGACTGTGAGGTATTACAGATGTGAGATAGCAGAAGTGGGTGTCTCTATGCTGGCTGAGCTGTGGCTGATGTTACAGATGTATACACAGGACTGTGAGGTATTACAGATGTGAGATAGCAGTAGTGGGTGTCTCTATGCTGGCTGAGCTGTGGCTGATGTTACAGATGTATACACAGTAAGGTGAGGTATTACAGATGTGAGAAAGTGATAGTGGGGGTCTGTATGCTGGCTGAGCTGTGGCTGATGTTACAGATGTATGCACAGGACTGTGAAGTATTACGGATGTGAGATAGCAGTAGTTGGTGTCTATATGCAGGCTGAGCTGTGGCTGATGTTACAGATGTATACACAGGACTGTGAGGTATTACAGATGTGAGATAGCAGTAGTGGCTGTCTCTATGCTGGCTGTGCTGTGGCTGATGTTACAGATGTATACACAGGACTGTGAGGTATTACAGATGTGAGATAGCAGTAGTGGGTGTCTCTATGCTGGCTGAGCTGTGGCTGATGTTACAGAGTTATACACAGGACTGTGAGGTATTACAGATGTGAGATAGCAGTAGTGGGTTTCTCTATGCTGGCTGAGCTGTGGCTGATGTTACAGAGTTATACACTGGACTGTGAGGTATTACAAATGTGAGATAGCAGAAGTGGGTGTCTCTATGCTGGCTGATCTCTGTCTCATGTTACAGATGTATACACAGGACTGTGAGGTATTACAGATGTGAGATAGCAGTAGTGGGTGTCTCTATGCTGGCTGAGCTGTGGCTGATGTTACAGATGTATACACAGGACTGTGAGGTATTACAGATGTGAGATAGCAGTAGTGGCTGTCTCTATGCTGGCTGTGCTGTGGCTGATGTTACAGATGTATACACAGGACTATGAGGTATTACAGATGTGAGATAGCAGTAGTGGGTGTCTCTATGCTGGCTGAGCTGTGGCTGATGTTACAGATGTATACACAGGACTGTGAGGTATTACAGATGTGAGATAGCAGTAGTGGCTGTCTCTATGCTGGCTGTGCTGTGGCTGATGTTACAGATGTATACACACGACTGTGAGGTATTACAGATGTGAGATAGCAGTAGTGGCTGTCTCTATGCTGGCTGTGCTGTGGCTGATGTTACAGATGTATACGCAGGACTGTGAGGTATTACAGATGTGAGATAGCAGTAGTGGGTGTCTCTATGCTGGCTGAGCTGTGGCTGATGTTACAGAGTTATACACAGCACTGTGAGGTATTATAGATGTGAGATAGCAGTAGTGGGTGTCTCTATGCTGGCTGAGCTGTGGCTGATGTTACAGAGTTATACACAGGACTGTGAGGTATTACAGATGTGAGATAGCGGAAGTGGGTGTCTCTATGCTGGCTGAGCTGTGGATGATGTTACAGATGTATACACAGGACTGTGAGGTATTACAGATGTGAGATAGCAGTAGTGGGTGTCTCTATGCTGGCTGAGCTGTGGCTGATGTTACAGATGTATACACAGGACTGTGAGGTATTACGGATGTGAGATAGCAGTAGTGGGTGTTTTTATGCTGGTTGAGCTGTGGCTGATG
Organism: Taudactylus pleione; assembly: GCA_031769625.1. Classification (NCBI taxonomy): domain Eukaryota; kingdom Metazoa; phylum Chordata; class Amphibia; order Anura; family Myobatrachidae; genus Taudactylus; species Taudactylus pleione. The sequence goes on from JAUIMM010002119.1 coordinate 473,301, forward strand.
TTACAGATGTATACACAGGACTGTGATGTATTACAGATGTGAGATAGCAGTAGTGGGTGTCTCTATGCTGGCTGTGCTGTGGCTGATGTTACAGATGTATAAACAGGACTGTGAGGTATTACAGATGTGAGATAGCAGTAGTGGCTGTCTCTATGCTGGCTGTGCTGTGGCTGATGTTACAGATGTATACACAGGACTGTGAGGTATTACAGATGTGAGATAGCAGTAGTGGGTGTCTCTATGCTGGCTGAGCTGTGGCTGATGTTACAGAGTTATACACAGGACTGTGAGGTATTACAGATGTGAGATAGCAGAAGTGGGTGTCTCTATGCTGGCTGAGCTGTGGCTGATGTTACAGATGTATACACAGGACTGTGAGGTATTACAGATGTGAGATAGCAGTAGTGGGTTTCTCTATGCTGGCTGAGCTGTGGCTGATGTTACAGATGTATACACAGGACTGTGTGGTATTACAGATGTGAGATAGCAGTAGTGGGTGTCTCTATGCTGGCTGTGCTGTGGCTGATGTTACAGATGTATACACAGGACTGTGAGGTATTACAGATGTGAGATAGCAGTAGTGGGTGTCTCTATGCTGGCTGTGCTGTGGCTGATGTTACAGATGTATACACAGGACTGTGAGGTATTACAGATGTGAGATAGCAGTAGTGGGTGTCTTTATGCTGGCTGAGCTGTGGCTGATGTTACAGATGTATACACAGTAAAGTGAGGTATTACAGATGTGAGAAAGTGATAGTGGGGGTCTGTATGCTGGCTGAGCTGTGGCTGATGTTACAGATGTATGCACAGGACTGTGAAGTATTACGGATGTGAGATAGCAGTAGTTGGTGTCTATATGCAGGCTGAGCTGTGTCTGATGTTACAGATGTATACACAGGACTGTGAGGTATTACAGATGTGAGAAAGCAGTAGTGGGTTTCTCTATGCTGGCTGTGCTGTGGCTGAAGTTACAGATGTATACACAGGACTGTGAGGTATTACAGATGTGAGATAGCAGTAGTGGCTGTCTCTATGCTGGCTGTGCTGTGGCTGATGTTACAGATGTATACACAGGACTGTGAGGTATTACAGATGTGAGATAGCAGTAGTGGGTGTCTCTATGCTGGCTGAGCTGTGGCTGATGTTACAGAGTTATACACAGGACTGTGAGGTATTACAGATGTGAGATAGCAGTAGTGGGTGTCTCTATGCTGGCTGAGCTGTGGCTGATGTTACAGAGTTATACACAGGACTGTGAGGTATTACAGATGTGAGATAGCAGTAGTGGGTGTCTCTATGCTGGCTGAGCTGTGGCTGATGTTACAGATGTATACACAGGACTGTGTGGTATTACAGATGTGAGATAGCAGTAGTGGGTGTCTCTATGCTGGCTGTGCTGTGGCTGATGTTACAGATGTATACACAGGACTGTGAGGTATTACAGATGTGAGATAGCAGTAGTGGGTGTCTCTATGCTGGCTGTGCTGTGGCTGATGTTACAGATGTATACACAGGACTGTGAGGTATTACAGATGTGAGATAGCAGTAGTGGGTGTCTCTATGCTGGCTGTGTTGTGACTGATGTTACAGATGTATACACAGGACTGTGAGGTATTACAGATGTGAGATAGCAGTAGATGGTGTCTCTATGCTGGCTGTGCTGTGGCTGATGTTACAGATGTATTCACAGGACTGTGAGGTATTACAGATGAGAGATAGCAGTAGTGGGTGTCTCTATGCTGGCTGAGCTGTGGCTGATGTTACAGACATATACACAGGACTGTGAGGTATTATGGATGTGAGATAGCATTAGTGGGTGTCTCTATGCTGGCTGAGCTGTGGCTGATGTTACAGATGTATACACAGGACTTTGAGGTATTACAGATGTGAGATAGCAGTAGTGGGTGTCTTTATGCTGGCTGAGCTGTGGCTGATGTTACAGATGTATACACAGTAAAGTGAGGTATTACAGATGTGAGAAAGTGATAGTGGGGGTCTGTATGCTGGCTGAGCTGTGGCTGATGTTACAGATGTATGCACAGGACTGTGAAGTATTACGGATGTGAGATAGCAGTAGTTGGTGTCTATATGCAGGCTGAGCTGTGTCTGATGTTACAGATGTATACACAGGACTGTGAGGTATTACAGATGTGAGAAAGCAGTAGTGGGTTTCTCTATGCTGGCTGTGCTGTGGCTGATGTTACAGACATATACACAGGACTGTGAGGTATTACAGATGTGAGATAGCAGTAGTGGCTGTCTCTATGCTGGCTGAGCTGTGGCTGATGTTACAGATGTATACACAGGACTGTGAGGTATTACAGATGTGAGATAGCAGTAGTGGGTGTCTCTATGCTGGCTGAGCTGTGGCTGATGTTACAGAGTTTTACACACAGGACTGTGAGGTATTACAGATGTGAGATAGCAGTAGTGGGTGTCTCTATGCTGGCTGAGCTGTGGCTGATGTTACAGAGTTATACACAGGACTGTGAGGTATTACAGATGTGAGATAGCAGAAGTGGGTGTCTCTATGCTGGCTGAGCTGTGGCTGATGTTACAGATGTATACACAGGACTGTGAGGTATTACAGATGTGAGATAGCAGTAGTGGGTGTCTCTATGCTGGCTGAGCTGTGGCTGATGTTACAGATGTATACACAGGACTGTGTGGTATTACAGATGTGAGATAGCAGTAGTGGGTGTCTCTATGCTGGCTGTGCTGTGGCTGATGTTACAGATGTATACACAGGACTGTGAGGTATTACAGATGTGAGATAGCAGTAGTGGGTGTCTCTATGCTGGCTGTGCTGTGACTGATGTTACAGATGTATACACAGGACTGTGAGGTATTACAGATGTGAGATAGCAGTAGTGGGTGTCTCTATGCTGGCTGTGCTGTGGCTGATGTTAAAGATGTATTCACAGGACTGTGAGGTATTACAGATGTGAAATAGCAGTAGATGGTGTCTCTATGCTGGCTGTGCTGTGGCTGATGTTACAGATGTATTCACAGGACTGTGAGGTATTACAGATGAGAGATAGCAGTAGTGGGTGTCTCTATGCTGGCTGAGCTGTGGCTGATGTTACAGACATATAGACAGAACTGTGAGGTATTACAGATGTGAGATAGCAGTAGTGGGTGTCTCTATGCTGGCTGAGCTGTGGCTGATGTTACAGATGTATACACAGGACTGTGAGGTATTACAGATGTGAGATAGCAGTAGTGGGCGTCTCTATGCTGGCTGAGCTGTGGCTGATGTTACAGATGTATATACAGGACTGTCAGGTATTACAGATGTGAGATAGCAGTAGTGGGCATCTCTATGCTGGCTGAGCTGTGGCTGATGTTACAGATGTATACACAGGACTGTGAGGTATTATAGATGTGAGATAGCAGTAGTGGGTGTCTCTATGTTGGCTGTGCTGTGGCTGATGTTACAGAGTTATACACAGGACTGTGAGGTATTACAGATGTGAGATAGCAGTAGTGGGTGTCTCTATGCTGGCTGTGCTGTGGCTGATGTTACAGATGTATCCACAGGACTGTGAGGTATTACAGATTTGAGATAGCAGTAGTGGGTGTCTCTATGCTGGATGTGCTGTGGCTGATGTTACAGATGTATACACAGGACTGTGAGGTATTACAGATGTGAGATAGCAGTAGTTGGTGTCTCTATGCTGGCTGAGCTGTGGCTGATGTTACAGATGTATACACAGGACTGTGAGGTATTACAGATGTGAGATAGCAGTAGTGGGTGTCTCTAAGCTGGCTGAGCTCTGGCTGATGTTACAGATGTATACACAGGACTGTGAGGTATTACAGATGTGAGATGGCAGTAGTGGGTGTCTCTATGATGGCTAAGCTGTGGCTGATGTTACAGATGTATACACATGACTGTGAGGTATTACAGATGTGAGATAGCAGTAGTGCGTGTCTCTATACTGGCTGAGCTGTGGCTGATGTTACAGATGTATACACAGGACTGTGAGTTATTACAGATGTGAGATAGCAGTAGTGGGTGTCTCTATGCTGGCTGTGCTGTGGCTGATGTTACAGATGTATACACAGGACTGTGAGGTATTACAGATGTGAGATAGCAGTAGTGGGTGTCTCTATGATGGCTAAGCTGTGGCTGATGTTACAGATGTATACACAGGACTGTGAGGTATTACAGATGTGAGATAGCAGTAGTGGGTGTCTCTATGATGGCTAAGCTGTGGCTGATGTTACAGATGTATACACAGGACTGTGAGGTATTACAGATGTGAGATAGCAGTAGTGCGTGTCTCTATGCTGACTGAGCTGTGGCTGATGTTACAGATGTATACACAGGACTGTGAGTTATTACAGATGTGAGATAGCAGTAGTGGGTGTCTCTATGCTGGCTGAGCTGTGGCTGATGTTACAGAGTTTTACACAGGACTGTGAGGTATTACAGATGTGAGATAGCAGTAGTGGGTGTCTCTATGCTGGCTGAGCTGTGGCTGATGTTACAGAGTTATACACAGGACTGTGAGGTATTACAGATGTGAGATAGCAGAAGTGGGTGTCTCTATGCTGGCTGAGCTGTGGCTGATGTTACAGATGTATACACAGGACTGTGAGGTATTACAGATGTGAGATAGCAGTAGTGGGCGTCTCTATGCTGGCTGTGCTGTGGCTGATGTTACAGATGTATACACAGGACTGTGAGGTATTACAGATGTGAGATAGCAGTAGTGGTTGTTTCTATGCTGGCTGAGCTGTGGCTGATGTTACAGATGTATACACAGGACAGTGTGGTATTACAGATGTGAGATAGCAGTAGTGGGTGTCTCTATGCTGGCTGTGCTGTGGCTGATGTTACAGATGTATACACAGGACTGTGAGGTATTACAGATGTGAGATAGCAGTAGTGGGTGTCTCTATGCTGGCTGTGCTGTGGCTGATGTTACAGATGTATACACAGGACTGTGAGGTATTACAGATGTGAGATAGCAGTAGTGGGTGTCTCTATGCTGGCTGTGCTGTGGCTGATGTTACAGATGTATACACAGGACTGTGAGGTATTACAGATGAGAGATAGCAGTTGTGGGTGTCTCTATGCTGGCTGAGCTGTGGCTGATGTTACAGACGTATACACAGGACTGTTAGGTATTACAGATGTGAGATAGCAGTAGTGGGTGTCTTTATGCTGGCTGAGCTGTGGCTGATGTTACAGATGTATACACAGTAAAGTGAGGTATTACAAATGTGAGAAAGTGATAGTGGGGGTCTGTATGCTGGCTGAGCTGTGGCTGATGTTACAGATGTATGCACAGGACTGTGAAGTATTACGGATGTGAGATAGCAGTAGTTGGTGTCTATATGCAGGCTGAGCTGTGGCTGATGTTACAGATGTATACACAGGACTGTGAGGTATTACAGATGTGAGATAGCAGTAGTGGCTGTCTCTATGCTGGCTGTGCTGTGGCTGATGTTACAGAGTTATACACAGGACTGTGAGGTATTACAGATGTGAGATAGCAGTAGTGGGTTTCTCTATGCTGGCTGAGCTGTGGCTGATGTTACAGAGTTATACACTGGACTGTGAGGTATTACAAATGTGAGATAGCAGAAGTGGGTGTCTCTATGCTGGCTGATCTCTGTCTCATGTTACAGATGTATACACAGGACTGTGAGGTATTACAGATGTGAGATAGCAGTAGTGGGTGTCTCTATGCTGGCTGAGCTGTGGCTGATGTTACAGATGTATACACAGGACTGTGAGGTATTACAGATGTGAGATAGCAGTAGTGGGTGTCTCTATGCTGGCTGTGCTGTGGCTGATGTTACAGATGTATACACAGGACTGTGAGGTATTACAGATGTGAGATAGCAGTAGTGGGTGTCTCTATGCTGGCTGTGTTGTGACTGATGTTACAGATGTATACACAGGACTGTGAGGTATTACAGATGTGAGATAGCAGTAGATGGTGTCTCTATGCTGGCTGTGCTGTGGCTGATGTTACAGATGTATACACACGACTGTGAGGTATTACAGATGTGAGATAGCAGTAGATGGTGTCTCTATGCTGGCTGTGCTGTGGCTGATGTTACAGATGTATTCACAGGACTGTGAGGTATTACAGATGAGAGATAGCAGTAGTGGGTGTCTCTATGCTGGCTGAGCTGTGGCTGATGTTACAGACATATACACAGGACTGTGAGGTATTATGGATGTGAGATAGCATTAGTGGGTGTCTCTATGCTGGCTGAGCTGTGGCTGATGTTACAGATGTATACACAGGACTTTGAGGTATTACAGATGTGAGATAGCAGTAGTGGGTGTCTTTATGCTGGCTGAGCTGTGGCTGATGTTACAGATGTATACACAGTAAAGTGAGGTATTACAGATGTGAGAAAGTGATAGTGGGGGTCTGTATGCTGGCTGAGCTGTGGCTGATGTTACAGATGTATGCACAGGACTGTGAAGTATTACGGATGTGAGATAGCAGTAGTTGGTGTCTATATGCAGGCTGAGCTGTGTCTGATGTTACAGATGTATACACAGGACTGTGAGGTATTACAGATGTGAGAAAGCAGTAGTGGGTTTCTCTATGCTGGCTGTGCTGTGGCTGATGTTACAGACATATACACAGGACTGTGAGGTATTACAGATGTGAGATAGCAGTAGTGGCTGTCTCTATGCTGGCTGAGCTGTGGCTGATGTTACAGATGTATACACAGGACTGTGAGGTATTACAGATGTGAGATAGCAGTAGTGGGTGTCTCTATGCTGGCTGAGCTGTGGCTGATGTTACAGAGTTTTACACACAGGACTGTGAGGTATTACAGATGTGAGATAGCAGTAGTGGGTGTCTCTATGCTGGCTGAGCTGTGGCTGATGTTACAGAGTTATACACAGGACTGTGAGGTATTACAGATGTGAGATAGCAGAAGTGGGTGTCTCTATGCTGGCTGAGCTGTGGCTGATGTTACAGATGTATACACAGGACTGTGAGGTATTACAGATGTGAGATAGCAGTAGTGGGTGTCTCTATGCTGGCTGAGCTGTGGCTGATGTTACAGATGTATACACAGGACTGTGTGGTATTACAGATGTGAGATAGCAGTAGTGGGTGTCTCTATGCTGGCTGTGCTGTGGCTGATGTTACAGATGTATACACAGGACTGTGAGGTATTACAGATGTGAGATAGCAGTAGTGGGTGTCTCTATGCTGGCTGTGCTGTGACTGATGTTACAGATGTATACACAGGACTGTGAGGTATTACAGATGTGAGATAGCAGTAGTGGGTGTCTCTATGCTGGCTGTGCTGTGGCTGATGTTACAGATGTATTCACAGGACTGTGAGGTATTACAGATGTGAAATAGCAGTAGATGGTGTCTCTATGCTGGCTGTGCTGTGGCTGATGTTACAGATGTATTCACAGGACTGTGATATATTACAGATGAGAGATAGCAGTAGTGGGTGTCTCTATGCTGGCTGAGCTGTGGCTGATGTTACAGACATATACACAGAACTGTGAGGTATTACAGATGTGAGATAGCAGTAGTGGGTGTCTCTATGCTGGCTGAGCTGTGGCTGATGTTACAGATGTATACACAGGACTGTGAGGTATTACAGATGTGAGATAGCAGTAGTGGGCGTCTCTATGCTGGCTGAGCTGTGGCTGATGTTACAGATGTATACACAGGACTGTCAGGTATTACAGATGTGAGATAGCAGTAGTGGGCATCTCTATGCTGGCTGAGCTGTGGCTGATGTTACAGATGTATACACAGGACTGTGAGGTATTATAGATGTGAGATAGCAGTAGTGGGTGTCTCTATGTTGGCTGTGCTGTGGCTGATGTTACAGAGTTATACACAGGACTGTGAGGTATTACAGATGTGAGATAGCAGTAGTGGGTGTCTCTATGCTGGCTGTGCTGTGGCTGATGTTACAGATGTATCCACAGGACTGTGAGGTATTACAGATGTGAGATAGCAGTAGTGGGTGTCTCTATGCTGGATGTGCTGTGGCTGATGTTACAGATGTATACACAGGACTGTGAGGTATTACAGATGTGAGATAGCAGTAGTGGGTGTCTCTATGCTGGCTGAGCTGTGGCTGATGTTACAGATGTATACACAGGACTGTGAGGTATTACAGATGTGAGATAGCAGTAGTGGGTGTCTCTAAGCTGGCTGAGCTCTGGCTGATGTTACAGATGTATACACAGGACTGTGAGGTATTACAGATGTGAGATGGCAGTAGTGGGTGTCTCTATGATGGCTAAGCTGTGGCTGATGTTACAGATGTATACACATGACTGTGAGGTATTACAGATGTGAGATAGCAGTAGTGCATGTCTCTATACTGGCTGAGCTGTGGCTGATGTTACAGATGTATACACAGGACTGTGAGTTATTACAGATGTGAGATAGCAGTAGTGGGTGTCTCTATGCTGGCTGTGCTGTGGCTGATGTTACAGATGTATACACAGGACTGTGAGGTATTACAGATGTGAGATAGCAGTAGTGGGTGTCTCTATGATGGCTAAGCTGTGGCTGATGTTACAGATGTATACACAGGACTGTGAGGTATTACAGATGTGAGATAGCAGTAGTGGGTGTCTCTATGATGGCTAAGCTGTGGCTGATGTTACAGATGTATACACAGGACTGTGAGGTATTACAGATGTGAGATAGCAGTAGTGGGTGTCTCTATGCTGGCTGTGCTGTGACTGATGTTACAGATGTATACACAGGACTGTGAGGTATTACAGATGTGAGATAGCAGCAGTGGGTGTCTCTATGCTGGCTGAGCTGTGACAGATGTTACAGATGTATACACAGGACTGTGAGGTATTACAGATGTGAGATAGCAGTAGTGGGTGTCTCTATGCTGGCTGTGCTGTGGCTGATGTTATAGATGTATACACAGGACTGTGAGGTGTTACAGATGTGAGATAGCAGTAGTGGGTGTCTCTATGCTGGCTGAGCTGTGGCTGATGTTACAGATGTATACACAGGACTGTGAGGTATTACAGATGTGAGATAGCAGTAGTGGGTGTCTCTATGCTGGCTGTGCTGTGGCTGACGTTACAGATGTATACACAGGACTGTGAGGTATTACAGATGAGATAGCAGTAGTATGTATCTCTATGCTGGCTGAGCTGTGGCTGATGTTACAGATGTATACACAGGACTGTGAGGTATTACAGATGTGAGATAGCAGTAGTGGGTGTATATATGCTGGCTGTGCTGTGGCTGATGTTACAGATGTATACACAGGACTGTGAGGTGTTACAGATGTGAGATAGCAGTAGTGGGTGTCTCTATGCTGGCTGAGCTGTGGCTGATGTTACAGATGTATACACAGGACTGTGAGGTGTTACAGATGTGAGATAGCAGTAGTGGGTGTCTCTATGCTGGCTGAGCTGTGGCTGATGTTACAGATGTATACACAGGACTGTGAGGTATTACAGATGTGAGATAGCAGCAGTGGGTGTCTCTATGCTGGCTGAGCTGTGACTGATGTTACAGATGTATACACAGGAATGTGAGGTATTACAGATGTGAGATAGCAGTAGTGGGTGTCTCTATGCTGGCTGTGCTGTGGCTGACGTTACAGATGTATACACAGGACTGTGAGGTATTACAGATGAGATAGCAGTAGTAGGTATCTCTATGCTGGCTGAGCTGTGGCTGATGTTACAGATGTATACACAGGACTGTGAGGTATTACAGATGTGAGATAGCAGTAGTGGGTGTCTCTATGATGGCTGTGCTGTGGCTGATGTTAGAGATGTATACACAGGACTGTGAGGTATTACAGATGTGAGATAGCAGTAGTGGGTGTCTCTATACTGGCTGTGCTGTGGCTGATGTTACAGATATATACACAGGACTGTGAGGTATTACAGATGTGAGATAGCAGTAGTGGGTGTCTCTATGCTGGCTGAGCTGTGGCTGATGTTACAGATGTATACCCAGGACTGTAAGGTATTACAGATGTGAGATAGCAGTAGTGGGTGTCTCTATGCTGGCTGTGCGGTGGCTGACATTACAGATGTATACACAGGACTGTGAGGTATTACAGATGAGATAGCAGTAGTAGGTATCTCTATGCTGGCTGAGCTGTGGCTGATGTTACAGATGTATACACAGGACTGTGAGGTATTACAGATGTGAGATAGCAGCAGTGGGTGTCTATATGCTGGCTGTGCTGTGGCTGATGTTACAGATGTATACACAGGACTGTGAGGTGTTATACATGTGAGATAGCAGTAGTGGGTGTCTCTATGCTGGCTGAGCTGTGGCTGATGTTACAGATGTATACACAGGACTGTGAGGTATTACAGATGTGAGATAGCAGCAGTGGGTGTCTCTATGCTGGCTGAGCTGTGGCTGATGTTACAGATGTATACGCAGGACTGTGAGGTATTACAGATGTGAGATAGCAGTAGTGGGTGTCTCTATGCTGGCTGAGCTGTGGCTGATGTTACAGAGTTTTACACACAGGACTGTGAGGTATTACAGATGTGAGATAGCAGTAGTGGGTGTCTCTATGCTGGCTGAGCTGTGGCTGATGTTACAGAGTTATACACAGGACTGTGAGGTATTACAGATGTGAGATAGCAGAAGTGGGTGTCTCTATGCTGGCTGAGCTGTGGCTGATGTTACAGATGTATACACAGGACTGTGAGGTATTACAGATGTGAGATAGCAGTAGTGGGTGTCTCTATGCTGGCTGAGCTGTGGCTGATGTTACAGATGTATACACAGGACTGTGTGGTATTACAGATGTGAGATAGCAGTAGTGGGTGTCTCTATGCTGGCTGTGCTGTGGCTGATGTTACAGATGTATACACAGGACTGTGAGGTATTACAGATGTGAGATAGCAGTAGTGGGTGTCTCTATGCTGGCTGTGCTGTGACTGATGTTACAGATGTATACACAGGACTGTGAGGTATTACAGATGTGAGATAGCAGTAGTGGGTGTCTCTATGCTGGCTGTGCTGTGGCTGATGTTACAGATGTATTCACAGGACTGTGAGGTATTACAGATGTGAAATAGCAGTAGATGGTGTCTCTATGCTGGCTGTGCTGTGGCTGATGTTACAGATGTATTCACAGGACTGTGAGGTATTACAGATGAGAGATAGCAGTAGTGGGTGTCTCTATGCTGGCTGAGCTGTGGCTGATGTTACAGACATATACACAGAACTGTGAGGTATTACAGATGTGAGATAGCAGTAGTGGGTGTCTCTATGCTGGCTGAGCTGTGGCTGATGTTACAGATGTATACACAGGACTGTGAGGTATTACAGATGTGAGATAGCAGTAGTGGGCGTCTCTATGCTGGCTGAGCTGTGGCTGATGTTACAGATGTATACACAGGACTGTCAGGTATTACAGATGTGAGATAGCAGTAGTGGGCATCTCTATGCTGGCTGAGCTGTGGCTGATGTTACAGATGTATACACAGGACTGTGAGGTATTATAGATGTGAGATAGCAGTAGTGGGTGTCTCTATGTTGGCTGTGCTGTGGCTGATGTTACAGAGTTATACACAGGACTGTGAGGTATTACAGATGTGAGATAGCAGTAGTGGGTGTCTCTATGCTGGCTGTGCTGTGGCTGATGTTACAGATGTATCCACAGGACTGTGAGGTATTACAGATGTGAGATAGCAGTAGTGGGTGTCTCTATGCTGGATGTGCTGTGGCTGATGTTACAGATGTATACACAGGACTGTGAGGTATTACAGATGTGAGATAGCAGTAGTGGGTGTCTCTATGCTGGCTGAGCTGTGGCTGATGTTACAGATGTATACACAGGACTGTGAGGTATTACAGATGTGAGATAGCAGTAGTGGGTGTCTCTAAGCTGGCTGAGCTCTGGCTGATGTTACAGATGTATACACAGGACTGTGAGGTATTACAGATGTGAGATGGCAGTAGTGGGTGTCTCTATGATGGCTAAGCTGTGGCTGATGTTACAGATGTATACACATGACTGTGAGGTATTACAGATGTGAGATAGCAGTAGTGCGTGTCTCTATACTGGCTGAGCTGTGGCTGATGTTACAGATGTATACACAGGACTGTGAGTTATTACAGATGTGAGATAGCAGTAGTGGGTGTCTCTATGCTGGCTGTGCTGTGGCTGATGTTACAGATGTATACACAGGACTGTGAGGTATTACCGATGTGAGATAGCAGTAGTGGGTGTCTCTATGATGGCTAAGCTGTGGCTGATGTTACAGATGTATACACAGGACTGTGAGGTATTACAGATGTGAGATAGCAGTAGTGGGTGTCTCTATGATGGCTAAGCTGTGGCTGATGTTACAGATGTATACACAGGACTGTGAGGTATTACAGATGTGAGATAGCAGTAGTGGGTGTCTCTATGCTGGCTGTGCTGTGACTGATGTTACAGATGTATACACAGGACTGTGAGGTATTACAGATGTGAGATAGCAGCAGTGGGTGTCTCTATGCTGGCTGAGCTGTGACAGATGTTACAGATGTATACACAGGACTGTGAGGTATTACAGATGTGAGATAGCAGTAGTGGGTGTCTCTATGCTGGCTGTGCTGTGGCTGATGTTATAGATGTATACACAGGACTGTGAGGTGTTACAGATGTGAGATAGCAGTAGTGGGTGTCTCTATGCTGGCTGAGCTGTGGCTGATGTTACAGATGTATACACAGGACTGTGAGGTATTACAGATGTGAGATAGCAGTAGTGGGTGTCTCTATGCTGGCTGTGCTGTGACTGACGTTACAGATGTATACACAGGACTGTGAGGTATTACAGATGAGATAGCAGTAGTATGTATCTCTATGCTGGCTGAGCTGTGGCTGATGTTACAGATGTATACACAGGACTGTGAGGTATTACAGATGTGAGATAGCAGTAGTGGGTGTATATATGCTGGCTGTGCTGTGGCTGATGTTACAGATGTATACACAGGACTGTGAGGTGTTACAGATGTGAGATAGCAGTAGTGGGTGTCTCTATGCTGGCTGAGCTGTGGCTGATGTTACAGATGTATACACAGGACTGTGAGGTGTTACAGATGTGAGATAGCAGTAGTGGGTGTCTCTATGCTGGCTGAGCTGTGGCTGATGTTACAGATGTATACACAGGACTGTGAGGTATTACAGATGTGAGATAGCAGCAGTGGGTGTCTCTATGCTGGCTGAGCTGTGACTGATGTTACAGATGTATACACAGGAATGTGAGGTATTACAGATGTGAGATAGCAGTAGTGGGTGTCTCTATGCTGGCTGTGCTGTGGCTGACGTTACAGATGTATACACAGGACTGTGAGGTATTACAGATGAGATAGCAGTAGTAGGTATCTCTATGCTGGCTGAGCTGTGGCTGATGTTACAGATGTATACACAGGACTGTGAGGTATTACAGATGTGAGATAGCAGTAGTGGGTGTCTCTATGATGGCTGTGCTGTGGCTGATGTTAGAGATGTATACACAGGACTGTGAGGTATTACAGATGTGAGATAGCAGTAGTGGGTGTCTCTATACTGGCTGTGCTGTGGCTGATGTTACAGATATATACACAGGACTGTGAGGTATTACAGATGTGAGATAGCAGTAGTGGGTGTCTCTATGCTGGCTGAGCTGTGGCTGATGTTACAGATGTATACCCAGGACTGTAAGGTATTACAGATGTGAGATAGCAGTAGTGGGTGTCTCTATGCTGGCTGTGCGGTGGCTGACATTACAGATGTATACACAGGACTGTGAGGTATTACAGATGAGATAGCAGTAGTAGGTATCTCTATGCTGGCTGAGCTGTGGCTGATGTTACAGATGTATACACAGGACTGTGAGGTATTACAGATGTGAGATAGCAGCAGTGGGTGTCTATATGCTGGCTGTGCTGTGGCTGATGTTACAGATGTATACACAGGACTGTGAGGTGTTATACATGTGAGATAGCAGTAGTGGGTGTCTCTATGCTGGCTGAGCTGTGGCTGATGTTACAGATGTATACACAGGACTGTGAGGTATTACAGATGTGAGATAGCAGCAGTGGGTGTCTCTATGCTGGCTGAGCTGTGGCTGATGTTACAGATGTATACGCAGGACTGTGAGGTATTACAGATGTGAGATAGCAGTAGTGGGTGTCTCTATGCTGGCTGTGCTGTGGGTGATGTTACAGATGTATACGCAGGACTGTGAGGTATTACAGATGTGAGTTAGCAGTAGTGGGTGTCTCTATGCTGGTGTGCTGTGGCTGATGTTACAGATCTATACACAGGACTGTGAGGTATTACAGATGTGAGATAGCAGTAGTGGGTGTCTCTATGCTGGCTGTGCTGTGGCTGATGTTACAGATGTATACACAGGACTGTGAGGTATTACAGATGTGAGATAGCAGTAGTGGGGTCTCTATTCTGGCTGTGCTGTTTCTGATGTTATAGATGTATACACAGGACTGTGAGGTATTACAGATGTGAGATAGCAGTAGTGGGTGTCTCTATGCTGGCTGTGCTGTGGCTGATGTTACAGATGTATACACAGGACTGTGAGGTATTACAGATGAGAGATAGCAGCAGTGGGTGTCTATATGCTGGCTGTGCTGTGGCTGATGTTACAGATGTATACACAGGACTGTGAGGTGTTATACATGTGAGATAGCAGTAGTGGGTGTCTCTATGCTGGCTGAGCTGTGGCTGATGTTACAGATGTATACACAGGACTGTGAGGTATTACAGATGTGAGATAGCAGCAGTGGGTGTCTCTATGCTGGCTGAGCTGTGGCTGATGTTACAGATGTATACGCAGGACTGTGAGGTATTACAGATGTGAGATAGCAGTAGTGGGTGTCTCTATGCTGGCTGTGCTGTGGGTGATGTTACAGATGTATACGCAGGACTGTGAGGTATTACAGATGTGAGTTAGCAGTAGTGGGTGTCTCTATGCTGGTGTGCTGTGGCTGATGTTACAGATCTATACACAGGACTGTGAGGTATTACAGATGTGAGATAGCAGTAGTGGGTGTCTCTATGCTGGCTGTGCTGTGGCTGATGTTACAGATGTATACACAGGACTGTGAGGTATTACAGATGTGAGATAGCAGTAGTGGGGTCTCTATTCTGGCTGTGCTGTTTCTGATGTTATAGATGTATACACAGGACTGTGAGGTATTACAGATGTGAGACAGCAGTAGTGGGTGTCTCTATGCTGGCTGTGCTGTGGCTGATGTTACAGATGTATACACAGGACTGTGAGGTATTACAGATGTGAGATAGCAGTAGTGCGTGTCTCTATGCTGGCTGTGCTGTGACTGATGTTACAGATGTATACACAGGACTGTGAGGTATTACAGATGTGAGATAGCAGCAGTGGGTGTCTCTATGCTGGCTGAGCTGTGGCTGATGTTACAGATGTATACGCAGGACTGTGAGGTATTACAGATGTGAGATAGCAGTAGTGGGTGTCTCTATGCTGGCTGAGCTGTGGCTGATGTTACAGAGTTTTACACACAGGACTGTGAGGTATTACAGATGTGAGATAGCAGTAGTGGGTGTCTCTATGCTGGCTGAGCTGTGGCTGATGTTACAGAGTTATACACAGGACTGTGAGGTATTACAGATGTGAGATAGCAGAAGTGGGTGTCTCTATGCTGGCTGAGCTGTGGCTGATGTTACAGATGTATACACAGGACTGTGAGGTATTACAGATGTGAGATAGCAGTAGTGGGTGTCTCTATGCTGGCTGAGCTGTGGCTGATGTTACAGATGTATACACAGGACTGTGTGGTATTACAGATGTGAGATAGCAGTAGTGGGTGTCTCTATGCTGGCTGTGCTGTGGCTGATGTTACAGATGTATACACAGGACTGTGAGGTATTACAGATGTGAGATAGCAGTAGTGGGTGTCTCTATGCTGGCTGTGCTGTGACTGATGTTACAGATGTATACACAGGACTGTGAGGTATTACAGATGTGAGATAGCAGTAGTGGGTGTCTCTATGCTGGCTGAGCTGTGGCTGATGTTACAGATGTATACACAGGACTGTGTGGTATTACAGATGTGAGATAGCAGTAGTGGGTGTCTCTATGCTGGCTGTGCTGTGGCTGATGTTACAGATGTATACACAGGACTGTGAGGTATTACAGATGTGAGATAGCAGTAGTGGGTGTCTCTATGCTGGCTGTGCTGTGACTGATGTTACAGATGTATACACAGGACTGTGAGGTATTACAGATGTGAGATAGCAGTAGTGGGTGTCTCTATGCTGGCTGTGCTGTGGCTGATGTTACAGATGTATTCACAGGACTGTGAGGTATTACAGATGTGAAATAGCAGTAGATGGTGTCTCTATGCTGGCTGTGCTGTGGCTGATGTTACAGATGTATTCACAGGACTGTGAGGTATTACAGATGAGAGATAGCAGTAGTGGGTGTCTCTATGCTGGCTGAGCTGTGGCTGATGTTACAGACATATACACAGAACTGTGAGGTATTACAGATGTGAGATAGCAGTAGTGGGTGTCTCTATGCTGGCTGAGCTGTGGCTGATGTTACAGATGTATACACAGGACTGTGAGGTATTACAGATGTGAGATAGCAGTAGTGGGCGTCTCTATGCTGGCTGAGCTGTGGCTGATGTTACAGATGTATACACAGGACTGTCAGGTATTACAGATGTGAGATAGCAGTAGTGGGCATCTCTATGCTGGCTGAGCTGTGGCTGATGTTACAGATGTATACACAGGACTGTGAGGTATTATAGATGTGAGATAGCAGTAGTGGGTGTCTCTATGTTGGCTGTGCTGTGGCTGATGTTACAGAGTTATACACAGGACTGTGAGGTATTACAGATGTGAGATAGCAGTAGTGGGTGTCTCTATGCTGGCTGTGCTGTGGCTGATGTTACAGATGTATCCACAGGACTGTGAGGTATTACAGATGTGAGATAGCAGTAGTGGGTGTCTCTATGCTGGATGTGCTGTGGCTGATGTTACAGATGTATACACAGGACTGTGAGGTATTACAGATGTGAGATAGCAGTAGTGGGTGTCTCTATGCTGGCTGAGCTGTGGCTGATGTTACAGATGTATACACAGGACTGTGAGGTATTACAGATGTGAGATAGCAGTAGTGGGTGTCTCTAAGCTGGCTGAGCTCTGGCTGATGTTACAGATGTATACACAGGACTGTGAGGTATTACAGATGTGAGATGGCAGTAGTGGGTGTCTCTATGATGGCTAAGCTGTGGCTGATGTTACAGATGTATACACATGACTGTGAGGTATTACAGATGTGAGATAGCAGTAGTGCGTGTCTCTATACTGGCTGAGCTGTGGCTGATGTTACAGATGTATACACAGGACTGTGAGTTATTACAGATGTGAGATAGCAGTAGTGGGTGTCTCTATGCTGGCTGTGCTGTGGCTGATGTTACAGATGTATACACAGGACTGTGAGGTATTACAGATGTGAGATAGCAGTAGTGGGTGTCTCTATGATGGCTAAGCTGTGGCTGATGTTACAGATGTATACACAGGACTGTGAGGTATTACAGATGTGAGATAGCAGTAGTGGGTGTCTCTATGATGGCTAAGCTGTGGCTGATGTTACAGATGTATACACAGGACTGTGAGGTATTACAGATGTGAGATAGCAGTAGTGGGTGTCTCTATGCTGGCTGTGCTGTGACTGATGTTACAGATGTATACACAGGACTGTGAGGTATTACAGATGTGAGATAGCAGCAGTGGGTGTCTCTATGCTGGCTGAGCTGTGACAGATGTTACAGATGTATACACAGGACTGTGAGGTATTACAGATGTGAGATAGCAGTAGTGGGTGTCTCTATGCTGGCTGTGCTGTGGCTGATGTTATAGATGTATACACAGGACTGTGAGGTGTTACAGATGTGAGATAGCAGTAGTGGGTGTCTCTATGCTGGCTGAGCTGTGGCTGATGTTACAGATGTATACACAGGACTGTGAGGTATTACAGATGTGAGATAGCAGTAGTGGGTGTCTCTATGCTGGCTGTGCTGTGACTGACGTTACAGATGTATACACAGGACTGTGAGGTATTACAGATGAGATAGCAGTAGTATGTATCTCTATGCTGGCTGAGCTGTGGCTGATGTTACAGATGTATACACAGGACTGTGAGGTATTACAGATGTGAGATAGCAGTAGTGGGTGTATATATGCTGGCTGTGCTGTGGCTGATGTTACAGATGTATACACAGGACTGTGAGGTGTTACAGATGTGAGATAGCAGTAGTGGGTGTCTCTATGCTGGCTGAGCTGTGGCTGATGTTACAGATGTATACACAGGACTGTGAGGTGTTACAGATGTGAGATAGCAGTAGTGGGTGTCTCTATGCTGGCTGAGCTGTGGCTGATGTTACAGATGTATACACAGGACTGTGAGGTATTACAGATGTGAGATAGCAGCAGTGGGTGTCTCTATGCTGGCTGAGCTGTGACTGATGTTACAGATGTATACACAGGAATGTGAGGTATTACAGATGTGAGATAGCAGTAGTGGGTGTCTCTATGCTGGCTGTGCTGTGGCTGACGTTACAGATGTATACACAGGACTGTGAGGTATTACAGATGAGATAGCAGTAGTAGGTATCTCTATGCTGGCTGAGCTGTGGCTGATGTTACAGATGTATACACAGGACTGTGAGGTATTACAGATGTGAGATAGCAGTAGTGGGTGTCTCTATGATGGCTGTGCTGTGGCTGATGTTAGAGATGTATACACAGGACTGTGAGGTATTACAGATGTGAGATAGCAGTAGTGGGTGTCTCTATACTGGCTGTGCTGTGGCTGATGTTACAGATATATACACAGGACTGTGAGGTATTACAGATGTGAGATAGCAGTAGTGGGTGTCTCTATGCTGGCTGAGCTGTGGCTGATGTTACAGATGTATACCCAGGACTGTAAGGTATTACAGATGTGAGATAGCAGTAGTGGGTGTCTCTATGCTGGCTGTGCGGTGGCTGACATTACAGATGTATACACAGGACTGTGAGGTATTACAGATGAGATAGCAGTAGTAGGTATCTCTATGCTGGCTGAGCTGTGGCTGATGTTACAGATGTATACACAGGACTGTGAGGTATTACAGATGTGAGATAGCAGCAGTGGGTGTCTATATGCTGGCTGTGCTGTGGCTGATGTTACAGATGTATACACAGGACTGTGAGGTGTTATACATGTGAGATAGCAGTAGTGGGTGTCTCTATGCTGGCTGAGCTGTGGCTGATGTTACAGATGTATACACAGGACTGTGAGGTATTACAGATGTGAGATAGCAGCAGTGGGTGTCTCTATGCTGGCTGAGCTGTGGCTGATGTTACAGATGTATACGCAGGACTGTGAGGTATTACAGATGTGAGATAGCAGTAGTGGGTGTCTCTATGCTGGCTGTGCTGTGGGTGATGTTACAGATGTATACGCAGGACTGTGAGGTATTACAGATGTGAGTTAGCAGTAGTGGGTGTCTCTATGCTGGTGTGCTGTGGCTGATGTTACAGATCTATACACAGGACTGTGAGGTATTACAGATGTGAGATAGCAGTAGTGGGTGTCTCTATGCTGGCTGTGCTGTGGCTGATGTTACAGATGTATACACAGGACTGTGAGGTATTACAGATGTGAGATAGCAGTAGTGGGGTCTCTATTCTGGCTGTGCTGTTTCTGATGTTATAGATGTATACACAGGACTGTGAGGTATTACAGATGTGAGATAGCAGTAGTGGGTGTCTCTATGCTGGCTGTGCTGTGGCTGATGTTACAGATGTATACACAGGACTGTGAGGTATTACAGATGAGAGATAGCAGCAGTGGGTGTCTATATGCTGGCTGTGCTGTGGCTGATGTTACAGATGTATACACAGGACTGTGAGGTGTTATACATGTGAGATAGCAGTAGTGGGTGTCTCTATGCTGGCTGAGCTGTGGCTGATGTTACAGATGTATACACAGGACTGTGAGGTATTACAGATGTGAGATAGCAGCAGTGGGTGTCTCTATGCTGGCTGAGCTGTGGCTGATGTTACAGATGTATACGCAGGACTGTGAGGTATTACAGATGTGAGATAGCAGTAGTGGGTGTCTCTATGCTGGCTGTGCTGTGGGTGATGTTACAGATGTATACGCAGGACTGTGAGGTATTACAGATGTGAGTTAGCAGTAGTGGGTGTCTCTATGCTGGTGTGCTGTGGCTGATGTTACAGATCTATACACAGGACTGTGAGGTATTACAGATGTGAGATAGCAGTAGTGGGTGTCTCTATGCTGGCTGTGCTGTGGCTGATGTTACAGATGTATACACAGGACTGTGAGGTATTACAGATGTGAGATAGCAGTAGTGGGGTCTCTATTCTGGCTGTGCTGTTTCTGATGTTATAGATGTATACACAGGACTGTGAGGTATTACAGATGTGAGACAGCAGTAGTGGGTGTCTCTATGCTGGCTGTGCTGTGGCTGATGTTACAGATGTATACACAGGACTGTGAGGTATTACAGATGTGAGATAGCAGTAGTGCGTGTCTCTATGCTGGCTGTGCTGTGACTGATGTTACAGATGTATACACAGGACTGTGAGGTATTACAGATGTGAGATGGCAGTAGTGGGTGTCTCTATGCTTGCTGAGCTGTGGCTGATGTTACAGATGTATACACAGGACTGTGAGATATTACAGATGTGAGATAGCAGTAGTGGGTATATATATGCTGGCTGTGCTGTGGCTGATGTTACAGATGTATACACAGGACTGTGAGGTGTTACAGATGTGAGATAGCAGTAGTGGGTGTCTCTATGCTGGCTGAGCTGTGGCTGATGTTACAGATGTATACACAGGACTGTGAGGTGTTACAGATGTGAGATAGCAGTAGTGGGTGTCTCTATGCTGGCTGAGCTGTGGCTGATGTTACAGATGTATACACAGGACTGTGAGGTATTACAGATGTGAGATAGCAGCAGTGGGTGTCTCTATGCTGGCTGAGCTGTGACTGATGTTACAGATGTATACACAGGACTGTGAGGTATTACAGATGTGAGATAGCAGTAGTGGGTGTCTCTATGCTGGCTGTGCTGTGGCTGACGTTACAGATGTAAACACAGGACTGTGAGGTATTACAGATGAGATAGCAGTAGTAGGTATCTCTATGCTGGCTGAGCTGTGGCTGATGTTACAGATGTATACACAGGACTGTGAGGTATTACAGATGTGAGATAGCAGTAGTGGGTGTCTCTATGATGGCTGTGCTGTGGCTGATGTTAGAGATGTATACACAGGACTGTGAGGTATTACAGATGTGAGATAGCAGTAGTGGGTGTCTCTATACTGGCTGTGCTGTGGCTGATGTTACAGATATATACACAGGACTGTGAGGTATTACAGATGTGAGATAGCAGTAGTGGGTGTCTCTATGCTGGCTGAGCTGTGGCTGATGTTACAGATGTATGCCCAGGACTGTAAGGTATTACAGATGTGAGATAGCAGTAGTGGGTGTCTCTATGCTGGCTGTGCGGTGGCTGACATTACAGATGTATACACAGGACTGTGAGGTATTACAGATGAGATAGCAGTAGTAGGTATCTCTATGCTGGCTGAGCTGTGGCTGATGTTACAGATGTATACACAGGACTGTGAGGTATTACAGATGTGAGAAAGCAGTAGTGGGTGTCTATATGCTGGCTGTGCTGTGGCTGATGTTACAGATGTATACACAGGACTGTGAGGTGTTACACATGTGAGATAGCAGTAGTGGGTGTCTCTATGCTGGCTGAGCTGTGGCTGATGTTACAGATGTATACACAGGACTGTGAGGTATTACAGATGTGAGATAGCAGCAGTGGGTGTCTCTATGCCTGCTGAGCTGTGACTGATGTTACAGATGTATACACAGGACTGTGAGGTATTACAGATGTGAGATAGCAGTAGTGTGGGTGTCTATGCTGGCTGTGCTGTGGCTGATGTTACAGATGTATACGCAGGACTGTGAGGTATTACAGATGTGAGATAGCAGTAGTGGGTGTCTCTATGCTGGCTGTGCTGTGGGTGATGTTACAGATGTATACGCAGGACTGTGAGGTATTACAGATGTGAGTTAGCAGTAGTGGGTGTCTCTATGCTGGCTGTGCTGTGGCTGATGTTACAGATCTATACACAGGACTGTGAGGTATTACAGACGTGAGATAGCAGTAGTGGGTGTCTCTATGCTGGCTGTGCTGTGGCTGATGTTACAGATGTATACACAGGACTGTGAGGTATTACAGATGTGAGATAGCAGTAGTGGGGTCTCTATTCTGGCTGTACTGTGTCTGATGTTATAGATGTATACACAGGACTGTGAGGTATTACAGATGTGAGATAGCAGTAGTGGGTGTCACTATGCTGGCTGTGCTGTGGCTGATGTTACAGATGTATACACAGGACTGTGAGGTATTACAGATGTGAGATAGCAGTAGTGGGTGTCTCTATGCTGGCTGTGCTGTGACTGATGTTACAGATGTATACACAGGACTGTGAGGTATTACAGATGTGAGATGGCAGTAGTGGGTGTCTCTATGCTGGCTGAGCTGTGGCTGATGTTACAGATGTATACACAGGACTGTGAGGTATTACAGATGTGAGATAGCAGTAGTCGATGTCCCTATGCATGCTGAGCTGTGGCTGATGTTACAGATGTATACACAGGACTGTGAGGTATTACAGATGTGAGATAGTAGTAGTGGGTGTCTCTATGCTGGCTGAGCTGTGGCTGATGTTACAGATGTATACACAGGACTGTGAGGTATTACAGATGTGAGATAGCAGTAGTCGATGTCTCTATGCAGGCTGAGCTGTGGCTGATGTTACAGATGTATACACAGGACTGTGAGGTATTACAGATGTGAGATAGTAGTAGTGGGTGTCTCTATGCTGGCTGAGCTGTGGCTGATGTTACAGATATATACACAGGACTGTGAGGTATTACAGATGTGAGATAGCAGTAGTGGGTGTCTCTATGCTGGCTGAGCTGTGGCTGATGTTACAGATGTATACACAGGACTGTGAGGTATTACAGATGTGAGATAGCAGTAGTGGGTGTCTCTATGATGGCTGTGCTGTGGCTGATGTTACAGATGTATACACAGGACTGTGAGGTATTACAGATGTGAGATAGCAGTAGTGGGTGTCTCTATGCTGGCTGTGCTGTGGCAGATGTTACAGATATATACACAGGACTGTGAGGTATTACAGATGTGAGATAGCAGTAGTGGGTGTCTCTATGCTGGCTGAGCTGTGGCTGATGTTACAGATGTATACACAGGACTGTGAGGTATTACAGATGTGAGATAGCAGTAGTGGGTGTCTCTATGCTGGCTGTGCTGTGGCTGACGATACAGATGTATACACAGGACTGTGACGTATTACAGATGAGATAGCAGTAGTAGGTATCTCTATGCTGGCTGAGCTGTGGCTGATTGTACAGATGTATACACAGGACTGTGAGGTATTACAGATGTGAGATAGCAGTAGTGGGTGTCTATATGCTGGCTGTGCTGTGGCTGATGTTACAGATGTATACACAGGACTGTGAGGTGTTAGAGATGTGAGATAGCAGTATTGGGTGTCTCTATGCTGGCTGAGCTGTGGCTGATGTTACAGATGTATACACAGGACTGTGAGGTATTACAGATGTGAGATAGCAGCAGTGGGTGTCTCTATGCTGGCTGAGCTGTGACAGATGTTACAGATGTATACACAGGACTGTGAGGTATTACAGATGTGAGATAGCAGTAGTGGGTGTCTCTATGCTGGCTGTGCTGTGGCTGATGTTATAGATGTATACACAGGACTGTGAGGTGTTACAGATGTGAGATAGCAGTAGTGGGTGTCTCTATGCTGGCTGAGCTGTGGCTGATGTTACAGATGTATACACAGGACTGTGAGGTATTACAGATGTGAGATAGCAGTAGTGGGTGTCTCTATGCTGGCTGTGCTGTGGCTGACGTTACAGATGTATACACAGGACTGTGAGGTATTACAGATGAGATAGCAGTAGTATGTATCTCTATGCTGGCTGAGCTGTGGCTGATGTTACAGATGTATACACAGGACTGTGAGGTATTACAGATGTCAGATAGCAGTAGTGGGTGTATATATGCTGGCTGTGCTGTGGCTGATGTTACAGATGTATACACAGGACTGTGAGGTGTTACAGATGTGAGATAGCAGTAGTGGGTGTCTCTATGCTGGCTGAGCTGTGGCTGATGTTACAGATGTATACACAGGACTGTGAGGTGTTACAGATGTGAGATAGCAGTAGTGGGTGTCTCTATGCTGGCTGAGCTGTGGCTGATGTTACAGATGTATACACAGGACTGTGAGGTATTACAGATGTGAGATAGCAGCAGTGGGTGTCTCTATGCTGGCTGAGCTGTGACTGATGTTACAGATGTATACACAGGAATGTGAGGTATTACAGATGTGAGATAGCAGTAGTGGGTGTCTCTATGCTGGCTGTGCAGTGGCTGACGTTACAGATGTATACACAGGACTGTGAGGTATTACAGATGAGATAGCAGTAGTAGGTATCTCTATGCTGGCTGAGCTGTGGCTGATGTTACAGATGTATACCCAGGACTGTAAGGTATTACAGATGTGAGATAGCAGTAGTGGGTGTCTCTATGCTGGCTGTGCGGTGGCTGACATTACAGATGTATACACAGGACTGTGAGGTATTACAGATGAGATAGCAGTAGTAGGTATCTCTATGCTGGCTGAGCTGTGGCTGATGTTACAGATGTATACACAGGACTGTGAGGTATTACAGATGTGAGATAGCAGCAGTGGGTGTCTATATGCTGGCTGTGCTGTGGCTGATGTTACAGATGTATACACAGGACTGTGAGGTGTTACACATGTGAGATAGCAGTAGTGGGTGTCTCTATGCTGGCTGAGCTGTGGCTGATGTTACAGATGTATACACAGGACTGTGAGGTATTACAGATGTGAGATAGCAGCAAAGGGTGTCTCTATGCCTGCTGAGCTGTGACTGATGTTACAGATGTATACACAGGACTGTGAGGTATTACAGATGTGAGATAGCAGTAGTGTGGGTGTCTATGCTGGCTGTGCTGTGGCTGATGTTACAGATGTATACGCAGGACTGTGAGGTATTACAGATGTGAGATAGCAGTAGTGGGTGTCTCTATGCTGGCTGTGCTGTGGGTGATGTTACAGATGTATACGCAGGACTGTGAGGTATTACAGATGTGAGTTATCAGTAGTGGGTGTCTCTATGCTGGTGTGCTGTGGCTGATGTTACAGATCTATACACAGGACTGTGAGGTATTACAGATGTGAGATAGCAGTAGTGGGTGTCTCTATGCTGGCTGTGCTGTGGCTGATGTTACAGATGTATACACAGGACTGTGAGGTATTACAGATGTGAGATAGCAGTAGTGGGGTCTCTATTCTGGCTGTGCTGTTTCTGATGTTATAGATGTATACACAGGACTGTGAGGTATTACAGATGTGAGATAGCAGTAGTGGGTGTCTCTATGCTGGCTGTGCTGTGGCTGATGTTACAGATGTATACACAGGACTGTGAGGTATTACAGATGTGAGATAGCAGTAGTGGGTGTCTCTATGCTGGCTGTGCTGTGACTGATGTTACAGATGTATACACAGGACTGTGAGGTATTACAGATGTGAGATGGCAGAAGTGGGTGTCTCTATGCTGGCTGAGCTGTGGCTGATGTTACAGATGTATACACAGGACTGTGAGATATTACAGATGTGAGATAGCAGTAGTGGGTATATATATGCTGGCTGTGCTGTGGCTGATGTTACAGATGTATACACAGGACTGTGAGGTGTTACAGATGTGAGATAGCAGTAGTGGGTGTCTCTATGCTGGCTGAGCTGTGGCTGATGTTACAGATGTATACACAGGACTGTGAGGTGTTAGAGATGTGAGATAGCAGTAGTGGGTGTCTCTATGCTGGCTGAGCTGTGGCTGATGTTACAGATGTATACACAGGACTGTGAGGTATTACAGATGTGAGATAGCAGCAGTGGGTGTCTCTATGCTGGCTGAGCTGTGACTGATGTTACAGATGTATACACAGGACTGTGAGGTATTACAGATGTGAGATAGCAGTAGTGGGTGTCTCTATGCTGGCTGTGCTGTGGCTGACGTTAAAGATGTAAACACAGGACTGTGAGGTATTACAGATGAGATAGCAGTAGTAGGTATCTCTATGCTGGCTGAGCTGTGGCTGATGTTACAGATGTATACACAGGACTGTGAGGTATTACAGATGTGAGATAGCAGTAGTGGGTGTCTCTATGATGGCTGTGCTGTGGCTGATGTTAGAGATGTATACACAGGACTGTGAGGTATTACAGATGTGAGATAGCAGTAGTGGGTGTCTCTATACTGGCTGTGCTGTGGCTGATGTTACAGATATATACACAGGACTGTGAGGTATTACAGATGTGAGATAGCAGTAGTGGGTGTCTCTATGCTGGCTGAGCTGTGGCTGATGTTACAGATGTATACCCAGGCCTGTAAGGTATTACAGATGTGAGATAGCAGTAGTGGGTGTCTCTATGCTGGCTGTGCGGTGGCTGACATTACAGATGTATACACAGGACTGTGAGGTATTACAGATGAGATAGCAGTAGTAGGTATCTCTATGCTGGCTGAGCTGTGGCTGATGTTACAGATGTATACACAGGACTGTGAGGTATTACAGATGTGAGATAGCAGTAGTGGGTGTCTATATGCTGGCTGTGCTGTGGCTGATGTTACAGATGTATACACAGGACTGTGAGGTGTTACACATGTGAGATAGCAGTAGTGGGTGTCTCTATGCTGGCTGAGCTGTGGCTGATGTTACAGATGTATACACAGGACTGTGAGGTATTACAGATGTGAGATAGCAGCAGTGGGTGTCTCTATGCCTGCTGAGCTGTGACTGATGTTACAGATGTATACACAGGACTGTGAGGTATTACAGATGTGAGATAGCAGTAGTGTGGGTGTCTATGCTGGCTGTGCTGTGGCTGATGTTACAGATGTATACGCAGGACTGTGAGGTATTACAGATGTGAGATAGCAGTAGTGGGTGTCTCTATGCTGGCTGTGCTGTGGGTGATGTTACAGATGTATACGCAGGACTGTGAGGTATTACAGATGTGAGTTAGCAGTAGTGGGTGTCTCTATGCTGGCTGTGCTGTGGCTGATGTTACAGATCTATACACAGGACTGTGAGGTATTACAGACGTGAGATAGCAGTAGTGGGTGTCTCTATGCTGGCTGTGCTGTGGCTGATGTTACAGATGTATACACAGGACTGTGAGGTATTACAGATGTGAGATAGCAGTAGTGGGGTCTCTATTCTGGCTGTGCTGTGTCTGATGTTATAGATGTATACACAGGACTGTGAGGTATTACAGATGTGAGATAGCAGTAGTGGGTGTCACTATGCTGGCTGTGCTGTGGCTGATGTTACAGATGTATACACAGGACTGTGAGGTATTACAGATGTGAGATAGCAGTAGTGGGTGTCTCTATGCTGGCTGTGCTGTGACTGATGTTACAGATGTATACACAGGACTGTGAGGTATTACAGTTGTGAGATAGCAGCAGTGGGTGTCTATATGCTGGCTGTGCTGTGGCTGATGTTACAGATGTATACACAGGACTGTGAGGTGTTATACATGTGAGATAGCAGTAGTGGGTGTCTCTATGCTGGCTGAGATGTGGCTGATGTTACAGATGTATACACAGGACTGTGAGGTATTACAGATGTGAGATAGCAGCAGTGGGTGTCTCTATGCTGGCTGAGCTGTGGCTGATGTTACAGATGTATACGCAGGACTGTGAGGTATTACAGATGTGAGATAGCAGTAGTGGGTGTCTCTATGCTGGCTGTGCTGTGGGTGATGTTACAGATGTATACGCAGGACTGTGAGGTATTACAGATGTGAGTTAGCAGTAGTGGGTGTCTCTATGCTGGTGTGCTGTGGCTGATGTTACAGATCTATACACAGGACTGTGAGGTATTACAGATGTGAGATAGCAGTAGTGGGTGTCTCTATGCTGGCTGTGCTGTGGCTGATGTTACAGATGTATACACAGGACTGTGAGGTATTACAGATGTGAGATAGCAGCAGTGGGTGTCTCTATGCTGGCTGAGCTGTGACAGATGTTACAGATGTATACACAGGACTGTGAGGTATTACAGATGTGAGATAGCAGTAGTGGGTGTCTCTATGCTGGCTGTGCTGTGGCTGATGTTATAGATGTATACACAGGACTGTGAGGTGTTACAGATGTGAGATAGCAGTAGTGGGTGTCTCTATGCTGGCTGAGCTGTGGCTGATGTTACAGATGTATACACAGGACTGTGAGGTATTACAGATGTGAGATAGCAGTAGTGGGTGTCTCTATGCTGGCTGTGCTGTGGCTAACGTTACAGATGTATACACAGGACTGTGAGGTATTACAGATGAGATAGCAGTAGTATGTATCTCTATGCTGGCTGAGCTGTGGCTGATGTTACAGATGTATACACAGGACTGTGAGGTATTACAGATGTGAGATAGCAGTAGTGGGTGTATATATGCTGGCTGTGCTGTGGCTGATGTTACAGATGTATACACAGGACTGTGAGGTGTTACAGATGTGAGATAGCAGTAGTGGGTGTCTCTATGCTGGCTGAGCTGTGGCTGATGTTACAGATGTATACACAGGACTGTGAGGTGTTACAGATGTGAGATAGCAGTAGTGGGTGTCTCTATGCTGGCTGAGCTGTGGCTGATGTTACAGATGTATACACAGGACTGTGAGGTATTACAGATGTGAGATAGCAGCAGTGGGTGTCTCTATGCTGGCTGAGCTGTGACTGATGTTACAGATGTATACACAGGAATGTGAGGTATTACAGATGTGAGTTAGCAGTAGTGGGTGTCTCTATGCTGGCTGTGCTGTGGCTGACGTTACAGATGTATACACAGGACTGTGAGGTATTACAGATGAGATAGCAGTAGTAGGTATCTCTATGCTGGCTGAGCTGTGGCTGATGTTACAGATGTATACACAGGACTGTGAGGTATTACAGATGTGAGATAGCAGTAGTGGGTATCTCTATGATGGCTGTGCTGTGGCTGATGTTAGAGATGTATACACAGGACTGTGAGGTATTACAGATGTGAGATAGCAGTAGTGGGTGTCTCTATACTGGCTGTGCTGTGGCTGATGTTACAGATATATACACAGGACTGTGAGGTATTACAGATGTGAGATAGCAGTAGTGGGTGTCTCTATGCTGGCTGAGCTGTGGCTGATGTTACAGATGTATACCCAGGACTGTAAGGTATTACAGATGTGAGATAGCAGTAGTGGGTGTCTCTATGCTGGCTGTGCGGTGGCTGACATTACAGATGTATACACAGGACTGTGAGGTATTACAGATGAGATAGCAGTAGTAGGTATCTCTATGCTGGCTGAGCTGTGGCTGATGTTACAGATGTATACACAGGACTGTGAGGTATTACAGATGTGAGATAGCAGCAGTGGGTGTCTATATGCTGGCTGTGCTGTGGCTGATGTTACAGATGTATACACAGGACTGTGAGGTGTTACACATGTGAGATAGCAGTAGTGGGTGTCTCTATGCTGGCTGAGCTGTGGCTGATGTTACAGATGTATACACAGGACTGTGAGGTATTACAGATGTGAGATAGCAGCAGTGGGTGTCTCTATGCCTGCTGAGCTGTGACTGATGTTACAGATGTATACACAGGACAGTGAGGTATTACAGATGTGAGATAGCAGTAGTGTGGGTGTCTATGCTGGCTGTGCTGTGGCTGATGTTACAGATGTATACGCAGGACTGTGAGGTATTACAGATGTGAGATAGCAGTAGTGGGTGACTCTATGCTGGCTGTGCTGTGGGTGATGTTACAGATGTATACGCAGGACTGTGAGGTATTACAGATGTGAGTTAGCAGTAGTGGGTGTCTCTATGCTGGCTGTGCTGTGGCTGATGTTACAGATCTATACACAGGACTGTGAGGTATTACAGATGTGAGATAGCAGTAGTGGGTGTCTCTATGCTGGCTGTGCTGTGGCTGATGTTACAGATGTATACACAGGACTGTGAGGTATTACAGATGTGAGATAGCAGTAGTGGGGTCTCTATTCTGGCTGTGCTGTGTCTGATGTTATAGATGTATACACAGGACTGTGAGGTATTACAGATGTGAGATAGCAGTAGTGGGTGTCTCTATGCTGGCTGTGCTGTGGCTGATGTTACAGATGTATACACAGGACTGTGAGGTATTACAGATGTGAGATAGCAGTAGTGGGTGTCTCTATGCTGGCTGTGCTGTGACTGATGTTACAGATGTATACACAGGACTGTGAGGTATTACAGATGTGAGATGGCAGTAGTGGGTGTCTCTATGCTGGCTGAGCTGTGGCTGATGTTACAGATGTATACACAGGACTGTGAGGTATTACAGATGTGAGATAGCAGTAGTGGGTATATATATGCTGGCTGTGCTGTGGCTGATGTTACAGATGTATACACAGGACTGTGAGGTGTTACAGATGTGAGATAGCAGTAGTGGGTGTCTCTATGCTGGCTGAGCTGTGGCTGATGTTACAGATGTATACACAGGACTGTGAGGTGTTACAGATGTGAGATAGCAGTAGTGGGTGTCTCTATGCTGGCTGAGCTGTGGCTGATGTTACAGATGTATACACAGGACTGTGAGGTATTACAGATGTGAGATAGCAGCAGTGGGTGTCTCTATGCTGGCTGAGCTGTGACTGATGTTACAGATGTATACACAGGACTGTGAGGTATTACAGATGTGAGATAGCAGTAGTGGGTGTCTCTATGCTGGCTGTGCTGTGGCTGACGTTACAGATGTATACACAGGACTGTGAGGTATTACAGATGAGATAGCAGTAGTAGGTATCTCTATGCTGGCTGAGCTGTGGCTGATGTTACAGATGTATACACAGGACTGTGAGGTATTACAGATGTGAGATAGCAGTAGTGGGTGTCTCTATGATGGCTGTGCTGTGGCTGATGTTAGAGATGTATACACAGGACTGTGAGGTATTACAGATGTGAGATAGCAGTAGTGGGTGTCTCTATACTGGCTGTGCTGTGGCTGATGTTACAGATATATACACAGGACTGTGAGGTATTACAGATGTGAGATAGCAGTAGTGGGTGTCTCTATGCTGGCTGAGCTGTGGCTGATGTTACAGATGTATACCCAGGACTGTAAGGTATTACAGATGTGAGATAGCAGTAGTGGGTGTCTCTATGCTGGCTGTGCGGTGGCTGACATTACAGATGTATACACAGGACTGTGAGGTATTACAGATGAGATAGCAGTAGTAGGTATCTCTATGCTGGCTGAGCTGTGGCTGATGTTACAGATGTATACACAGGACTGTGAGGTATTACAGATGTGAGATAGCAGTAGTGGGTGTCTATATGCTGGCTGTGCTGTGGCTGATGTTACAGATGTATACACAGGACTGTGAGGTGTTACACATGTGAGATAGCAGTAGTGGGTGTCTCTATGCTGGCTGAGCTGTGACTGATGTTACAGATGTATACACAGGACTGTGAGGTATTACAGATGTGAGATAGCAGCAGTGGGTGTCTCTATGCCTGCTGAGCTGTGACTGATGTTACAGATGTATACACAGGACTGTGAGGTATTACAGATGTGAGATAGCAGTAGTGTGGGTGTCTATGCTGGCTGTGCTGTGGCTGATGTTACAGATGTATACGCAGGACTGTGAGGTATTACAGATGTGAGATAGCAGTAGTGGGTGTCTCTATGCTGGCTGTGCTGTGGGTGATGTTACAGATGTATACGCAGGACTGTGAGGTATTAAAGATGTGAGTTAGCAGTAGTGGGTGTCTCTATGCTGGCTGTGCTGTGGCTGATGTTACAGATCTATACACAGGACTGTGAGGTATTACAGACGTGAGATAGCAGTAGTGGGTGTCTCTATGCTGGCTGTGCTGTGGCTGATGTTACAGATGTATACACAGGACTGTGAGGTATTACAGATGTGAGATAGCAGTAGTGGGGTCTCTATTCTGGCTGTGCTGTGTCTGATGTTATAGATGTATACACAGGACTGTGAGGTATTACAGATGTGAGATAGCAGTAGTGGGTGTCACTATGCTGGCTGTGCTGTGGCTGATGTTACAGATGTATACACAGGACTGTGAGGTATTACAGATGTGAGATAGCAGTAGTGGGTGTCTCTATGCTGGCTGTGCTGTGACTGATGTTACAGATGTATACACAGGACTGTGAGGTATTACAGATGTGAGATGGCAGTAGTGGGTGTCTCTATGCTGGCTGAGCTGTGGCTGATGTTACAGATGTATACACAGGACTGTGAGGTATTACAGATGTGAGATAGCAGTAGTCGATGTCCCTATGCATGCTGAGCTGTGGCTGATGTTACAGATATATACACAGGACTGTGAGGTATTACAGATGTGAGATAGTAGTAGTGGGTGTCTCTATGCTGGCTGAGCTGTGGCTGATGTTACAGATGTATACACAGGACTGTGAGGTATTACAGATGTGAGATAGCAGTAGTGTGGGTGTCTATGCTGGCTGTGCTGTGGCTGATGTTACAGATGTATACGCAGGACTGTGAGGTATTACAGATGTGAGATAGCAGTAGTGGGTGACTCTATGCTGGCTGTGCTGTGGGTGATGTTACAGATGTATACGCAGGACTGTGAGGTATTACAGATGTGAGTTAGCAGTAGTGGGTGTCTCTATGCTGGCTGTGCTGTGGCTGATGTTACAGATCTATACACAGGACTGTGAGGTATTACAGATGTGAGATAGCAGTAGTGGGTGTCTCTATGCTGGCTGTGCTGTGGCTGATGTTACAGATGTATACACAGGACTGTGAGGTATTACAGATGTGAGATAGCAGTAGTGGGGTCTCTATTCTGGCTGTGCTGTGTCTGATGTTATAGATGTATACACAGGACTGTGAGGTATTACAGATGTGAGATAGCAGTAGTGGGTGTCTCTATGCTGGCTGTGCTGTGGCTGATGTTACAGATGTATACACAGGACTGTGAGGTATTACAGATGTGAGATAGCAGTAGTGGGTGTCTCTATGCTGGCTGTGCTGTGACTGATGTTACAGATGTATACACAGGACTGTGAGGTATTACAGATGTGAGATGGCAGTAGTGGGTGTCTCTATGCTGGCTGAGCTGTGGCTGATGTTACAGATGTATACACAGGACTGTGAGGTATTACAGATGTGAGATAGCAGTAGTGGGTATATATATGCTGGCTGTGCTGTGGCTGATGTTACAGATGTATACACAGGACTGTGAGGTGTTACAGATGTGAGATAGCAGTAGTGGGTGTCTCTATGCTGGCTGAGCTGTGGCTGATGTTACAGATGTATACACAGGACTGTGAGGTGTTACAGATGTGAGATAGCAGTAGTGGGTGTCTCTATGCTGGCTGAGCTGTGGCTGATGTTACAGATGTATACACAGGACTGTGAGGTATTACAGATGTGAGATAGCAGCAGTGGGTGTCTCTATGCTGGCTGAGCTGTGACTGATGTTACAGATGTATACACAGGACTGTGAGGTATTACAGATGTGAGATAGCAGTAGTGGGTGTCTCTATGCTGGCTGTGCTGTGGCTGACGTTACAGATGTATACACAGGACTGTGAGGTATTACAGATGAGATAGCAGTAGTAGGTATCTCTATGCTGGCTGAGCTGTGGCTGATGTTACAGATGTATACACAGGACTGTGAGGTATTACAGATGTGAGATAGCAGTAGTGGGTGTCTATATGCTGGCTGTGCTGTGGCTGATGTTACAGATGTATACACAGGACTGTGAGGTGTTAGAGATGTGAGATAGCAGTATTGGGTGTCTCTATGCTGGCTGAGCTGTGGCTGATGTTACAGATGTATACACAGGACTGTGAGGTATTACAGATGTGAGATAGCAGCAGTGGGTGTCTCTATGCTGGCTGAGCTGTGACAGATGTTACAGATGTATACACAGGACTGTGAGGTATTACAGATGTGAGATAGCAGTAGTGGGTGTCTCTATGCTGGCTGTGCTGTGGCTGATGTTATAGATGTATACACAGGACTGTGAGGTGTTACAGATGTGAGATAGCAGTAGTGGGTGTCTCTATGCTGGCTGAGCTGTGGCTGATGTTACAGATGTATACACAGGACTGTGAGGTATTACAGATGTGAGATAGCAGTAGTGGGTGTCTCTATGCTGGCTGTGCTGTGGCTGACGTTACAGATGTATACACAGGACTGTGAGGTATTACAGATGAGATAGCAGTAGTATGTATCTCTATGCTGGCTGAGCTGTGGCTGATGTTACAGATGTATACACAGGACTGTGAGGTATTACAGATGTGAGATAGCAGTAGTGGGTGTATATATGCTGGCTGTGCTGTGGCTGATGTTACAGATGTATACACAGGACTGTGAGGTGTTACAGATGTGAGATAGCAGTAGTGGTGTCTCTATGCTGGCTGAGCTGTGGCTGATGTTACAGATGTATACACAGGACTGTGAGGTGTTACAGATGTGAGATAGCAGTAGTGGGTGTCTCTATGCTGGCTGAGCTGTGGCTGATGTTACAGATGTATACACAGGACTGTGAGGTATTACAGATGTGAGATAGCAGCAGTGGGTGTCTCTATGCTGGCTGAGCTGTGACTGATGTTACAGATGTATACACAGGAATGTGAGGTATTACAGATGTGAGATAGCAGTAGTGGGTGTC
Organism: Taudactylus pleione; assembly: GCA_031769625.1. Classification (NCBI taxonomy): domain Eukaryota; kingdom Metazoa; phylum Chordata; class Amphibia; order Anura; family Myobatrachidae; genus Taudactylus; species Taudactylus pleione. The sequence goes on from JAUIMM010002119.1 coordinate 508,153, forward strand.
TCTATGCTGGCTGTGCTGTGGCTGACGTTACAGATGTATACACAGGACTGTGAGGTATTACAGATGAGATAGCAGTAGTAGGTATCTCTATGCTGGCTGAGCTGTGGCTGATGTTACATATGTATACACAGGACTGTGAGGTATTACAGATGTGAGATAGCAGTAGTGGGTATCTCTATGATGGCTGTGCTGTGGCTGATGTTAGAGATGTATACACAGGACTGTGAGGTATTACAGATGTGAGATAGCAGTAGTGGGTGTCTCTATACTGGCTGTGCTGTGGCTGATGTTACAGATATATACACAGGACTGTGAGGTATTACAGATGTGAGATAGCAGTAGTGGGTGTCTCTATGCTGGCTGAGCTGTGGCTGATGTTACAGATGTATACCCAGGACTGTAAGGTATTACAGATGTGAGATAGCAGTAGTGGGTGTCTCTATGCTGGCTGTGCGGTGGCTGACATTACAGATGTATACACAGGACTGTGAGGTATTACAGATGAGATAGCAGTAGTAGGTATCTCTATGCTGGCTGAGCTGTGGCTGATGTTACAGATGTATACACAGGACTGTGAGGTATTACAGATGTGAGATAGCAGCAGTGGGTGTCTATATGCTGGCTGTGCTGTGGCTGATGTTACAGATGTATACACAGGACTGTGAGGTGTTACACATGTGAGATAGCAGTAGTGGGTGTCTCTATGCTGGCTGAGCTGTGGCTGATGTTACAGATGTATACACAGGACTGTGAGGTATTACAGATGTGAGATAGCAGCAGTGGGTGTCTCTATGCCTGCTGAGCTGTGACTGATGTTACAGATGTATACACAGGACTGTGAGGTATTACAGATGTGAGATAGCAGTAGTGTGGGTGTCTATGCTGGCTGTGCTGTGGCTGATGTTACAGATGTATACGCAGGACTGTGAGGTATTACAGATGTGAGATAGCAGTAGTGGGTGACTCTATGCTGGCTGTGCTGTGGGTGATGTTACAGATGTATACGCAGGACTGTGAGGTATTACAGATGTGAGTTAGCAGTAGTGGGTGTCTCTATGCTGGCTGTGCTGTGGCTGATGTTACAGATCTATACACAGGACTGTGAGGTATTACAGATGTGAGATAGCAGTAGTGGGTGTCTCTATGCTGGCTGTGCTGTGGCTGATGTTACAGATGTATACACAGGACTGTGAGGTATTACAGATGTGAGATAGCAGTAGTGGGGTCTCTATTCTGGCTGTGCTGTGTCTGATGTTATAGATGTATACACAGGACTGTGAGGTATTACAGATGTGAGATAGCAGTAGTGGGTGTCTCTATGCTGGCTGTGCTGTGGCTGATGTTACAGATGTATACACAGGACTGTGAGGTATTACAGATGTGAGATAGCAGTAGTGGGTGTCTCTATGCTGGCTGTGCTGTGACTGATGTTACAGATGTATACACAGGACTGTGAGGTATTACAGATGTGAGATGGCAGTAGTGGGTGTCTCTATGCTGGCTGAGCTGTGGCTGATGTTACAGATGTATACACAGGACTGTGAGGTATTACAGATGTGAGATAGCAGTAGTGGGTATATATATGCTGGCTGTGCTGTGGCTGATGTTACAGATGTATACACAGGACTGTGAGGTGTTACAGATGTGAGATAGCAGTAGTGGGTGTCTCTATGCTGGCTGAGCTGTGGCTGATGTTACAGATGTATACACAGGACTGTGAGGTGTTACAGATGTGAGATAGCAGTAGTGGGTGTCTCTATGCTGGCTGAGCTGTGGCTGATGTTACAGATGTATACACAGGACTGTGAGGTATTACAGATGTGAGATAGCAGCAGTGGGTGTCTCTATGCTGGCTGAGCTGTGACTGATGTTATAGATCTATACACAGGACTGTGAGGTATTACAGATGTGAGATAGCAGTAGTGGGTGTCTCTATGCTGGCTGTGCTGTGGCTGATGTTACAGATGTATACACAGGACTGTGAGGTATTACAGATGTGAGATAGCAGTAGTGGGTGTCTCTATGCTGGCTGTGCTGTGGCTGACGTTACAGATGTATACACAGGACTGTGAGGTATTACAGATGAGATAGCAGTAGTAGGTATCTCTATGCTGGCTGAGCTGTGGCTGATGTTACAGATGTATACACAGGACTGTGAGGTATTACAGATGTGAGATAGCAGTAGTGGGTGTCTCTATGATGGCTGTGCTGTGGCTGATGTTAGAGATGTATACACAGGACTGTGAGGTATTACAGATGTGAGATAGCAGTAGTGGGTGTCTCTATACTGGCTGTGCTGTGGCTGATGTTACAGATATATACACAGGACTGTGAGGTATTACAGATGTGAGATAGCAGTAGTGGGTGTCTCTATGCTGGCTGAGCTGTGGCTGATGTTACAGATGTATACCCAGGACTGTAAGGTATTACAGATGTGAGATAGCAGTAGTGGGTGTCTCTATGCTGGCTGTGCGGTGGCTGACATTACAGATGTATACACAGGACTGTGAGGTATTACAGATGAGATAGCAGTAGTAGGTATCTCTATGCTGGCTGAGCTGTGGCTGATGTTACAGATGTATACACAGGACTGTGAGGTATTACAGATGTGAGATAGCAGTAGTGGGTGTCTATATGCTGGCTGTGCTGTGGCTGATGTTACAGATGTATACACAGGACTGTAAGGTGTTACACATGTGAGATAGCAGTAGTGGGTGTCTCTATGCTGGCTGAGCTGTGACTGATGTTACAGATGTATACACAGGACTGTGAGGTATTACAGATGTGAGATAGCAGCAGTGGGTGTCTCTATGCCTGCTGAGCTGTGACTGATGTTACAGATGTATACACAGGACTGTGAGGTATTACAGATGTGAGATAGCAGTAGTGTGGGTGTCTATGCTGGCTGTGCTGTGGCTGATGTTACAGATGTATACGCAGGACTGTGAGGTATTACAGATGTGAGATAGCAGTAGTGGGTGTCTCTATGCTGGCTGTGCTGTGGGTGATGTTACAGATGTATACGCAGGACTGTGAGGTATTACAGATGTGAGTTAGCAGTAGTGGGTGTCTCTATGCTGGCTGTGCTGTGGCTGATGTTACAGATCTATACACAGGACTGTGAGGTATTACAGACGTGAGATAGCAGTAGTGGGTGTCTCTATGCTGGCTGTGCTGTGGCTGATGTTACAGATGTATACACAGGACTGTGAGGTATTACAGATGTGAGATAGCAGTAGTGGGGTCTCTATTCTGGCTGTGCTGTGTCTGATGTTATAGATGTATACACAGGACTGTGAGGTATTACAGATGTGAGATAGCAGTAGTGGGTGTCACTATGCTGGCTGTGCTGTGGCTGATGTTACAGATGTATACACAGGACTGTGAGGTATTACAGATGTGAGATAGCAGTAGTGGGTGTCTCTATGCTGGCTGTGCTGTGACTGATGTTACAGATGTATACACAGGACTGTGAGGTATTACAGATGTGAGATGGCAGTAGTGGGTGTCTCTATGCTGGCTGAGCTGTGGCTGATGTTACAGATGTATACACAGGACTGTGAGGTATTACAGATGTGAGATAGCAGTAGTCGATGTCCCTATGCATGCTGAGCTGTGGCTGATGTTACAGATGTATACACAGGACTGTGAGGTATTACAGATGTGAGATAGTAGTAGTGGGTGTCTCTATGCTGGCTGAGCTGTGGCTGATGTTACAGATGTATACACAGGACTGTGAGGTATTACAGATGTGAGATAGCAGTAGTGGGTGTCTCTATGCTGGCTGTGCTGTGACTGATGTTACAGATGTATACACAGGACTGTGAGGTATTACAGATGTGAGATGGCAGTAATGGGAGTCTCTATGCTGGCTGAGCTGTGGCTGATGTTACAGATGTATACACAGGACTGTGAGGTATTACAGATGTGAGATAGCAGTAGTCGATGTCTCTATGCAGGCTGAGCTGTGGCTGATGTTACAGATGTATACACAGGACTGTGAGGTATTACAGATGTGAGATAGTAGTAGTGGGTGTCTCTATGCTGGCTGAGCTGTGGCTGATGTTACAGATATATACACAGGACTGTGAGGTATTACAGATGTGAGATAGCAGTAGTGGGTGTCTCTATGCTGGCTGAGCTGTGGCTGATGTTACAGATGTATACACAGGACTGTGAGGTATTACAGATGTGAGATAGCAGTAGTGGGTGTCTCTATGATGGCTGTGCTGTGGCTGATGTTACAGATGTATACACAGGACTGTGAGGTATTACAGATGTGAGATAGCAGTAGTGGGTGTCTCTATGCTGGCTGTGCTGTGGCAGATGTTACAGATATATACACAGGACTGTGAGGTATTACAGATGTGAGATAGCAGTAGTGGGTGTCTCTATGCTGGCTGAGCTGTGGCTGATGTTACAGATGTATACACAGGACTGTGAGGTATTACAGATGTGAGATAGCAGTAGTGGGTGTCTCTATGCTGGCTGTGCTGTGGCTGACGATACAGATGTATACACAGGACTGTGACGTATTACAGATGAGATAGCAGTAGTAGGTATCTCTATGCTGGCTGAGCTGTGGCTGATGTTACAGATGTATACACAGGACTGTGAGGTATTACAGATGTGAGATAGCAGTAGTGGGTGTCTATATGCTGGCTGTGCTGTGGCTGATGTTACAGATGTATACACAGGACTGTGAGGTGTTACAGATGTGAGATAGCAGTAGTGGGTGTCTCTATGCTGGCTGAGCTGTGGCTGATGTTACAGATGTATACACAGGACTGTGAGGTATTACAGATGTGAGATAGCAGCAGTGGGTGTCTCTATGCTGGCTGAGCTGTGACAGACGTTACAGATGTATACACAGGACTGTGAGGTATTACAGATGTGAGATAGCAGTAGTGGGTGTCTCTATGCTGGCTGTGCTGTGGCTGATGTTATAGATGTATACACAGGACTGTGAGGTGTTACAGATGTGAGATAGCAGTAGTGGGTGTCTCTATGCTGGCTGAGCTGTGGCTGATGTTACAGATGTATACACAGGACTGTGAGGTATTACAGATGTGAGATAGCAGTAGTGGGTGTCTCTATGCTGGCTGTGCTGTGGCTGACGTTACAGATGTATACACAGGACTGTGAGGTATTACAGATGAGATAGCAGTAGTATGTATCTCTATGCTGGCTGAGCTGTGGCTGATGTTACAGATGTATACACAGGACTGTGAGGTATTACAGATGTGAGATAGCAGTAGTGGGTGTATATATGCTGGCTGTGCTGTGGCTGATGTTACAGATGTATACACAGGACTGTGAGGTGTTACAGATGTGAGATAGCAGTAGTGGGTGTCTCTATGCTGGCTGAGCTGTGGCTGATGTTACAGATGTATACACAGGACTGTGAGGTGTTACAGATGTGAGATAGCAGTAGTGGGTGTCTCTATGCTGGCTGAGCTGTGGCTGATGTTACAGATGTATACACAGGACTGTGAGGTATTACAGATGTGAGATAGCAGCAGTGGGTGTCTCTATGCTGGCTGAGCTGTGACTGATGTTACAGATGTATACACAGGAATGTGAGGTATTACAGATGTGAGATAGCAGTAGTGGTGTCTCTATGCTGGCTGTGCTGTGGCTGACGTTACAGATGTATACACAGGACTGTGAGGTATTACAGATGAGATAGCAGTAGTAGGTATCTCTATGCTGGCTGAGCTGTGGCTGATGTTACAGATGTATACACAGGACTGTGAGGTATTACAGATGTGAGATAGCAGTAGTGGGTGTCTCTATGATGGCTGTGCTGTGGCTGATGTTAGAGATGTATACACAGGACTGTGAGGTATTACAGATGTGAGATAGCAGTAGTGGGTGTCTCTATACTGGCTGTGCTGTGGCTGATGTTACAGATATATACACAGGACTGTGAGGTATTACAGATGTGAGATAGCAGTAGTGGGTGTGTCTATGCTGGCTGAGCTGTGGCTGATGTTACAGATGTATACCCAGGACTGTAAGGTATTACAGATGTGAGATAGCAGTAGTGGGTGTCTCTATGCTGGCTGTGCGGTGGCTGACATTACAGATGTATACACAGGACTGTGAGGTATTACAGATGAGATAGCAGTAGTAGGTATCTCTATGCTGGCTGAGCTGTGGCTGATGTTACAGATGTATACACAGGACTGTGAGGTATTACAGATGTGAGATAGCAGCAGTGGGTGTCTATATGCTGGCTGTGCTGTGGCTGATGTTACAGATGTATACACAGGACTGTGAGGTGTTACACATGTGAGATAGCAGTAGTGGGTGTCTCTATGCTGGCTGAGCTGTGGCTGATGTTACAGATGTATACACAGGACTGTGAGGTATTACAGATGTGAGATAGCAGCAGTGGGTGTCTCTATGCCTGCTGAGCTGTGACTGATGTTACAGATGTATACACAGGACTGTGAGGTATTACAGATGTGAGATAGCAGTAGTGTGGGTGTCTATGCTGGCTGTGCTGTGGCTGATGTTACAGATGTATACGCAGGACTGTGAGGTATTACAGATGAGAGATAGCAGTAGTGGGTGTCTCTATGCTGGCTGTGCTGTGGGTGATGTTACAGATGTATACGCAGGACTGTGAGGTATTACAGATGTGAGTTAGCAGTAGTGGGTGTCTCTATGCTGGCTGTGCTGTGGCTGATGTTACAGATCTATACACAGGACTGTGAGGTATTACAGATGTGAGATAGCAGTAGTGGGTGTCTCTATGCTGGCTGTGCTGTGGCTGATGTTACAGATGTATACACAGGACTGTGAGGTATTACAGATGTGAGATAGCAGTAGTGGGGTCTCTATTCTGGCTGTGCTGTGTCTGATGTTATAGATGTATACACAGGACTGTGAGGTATTACAGATGTGAGATAGCAGTAGTGGGTGTCTCTATGCTGGCTGTGCTGTGGCTGATGTTACAGATGTATACACAGGACTGTGAGGTATTACAGATGTGAGATAGCAGTAGTGGGTGTCTCTATGCTGGCTGTGCTGTGACTGATGTTACAGATGTATACACAGGACTGTGAGGTATTACAGATGTGAGATGGCAGTAGTGGGTGTCTCTATGCTGGCTGAGCTGTGGCTGATGTTACAGATGTATACACAGGACTGTGAGGTATTACAGATGTGAGATAGCAGTAGTCGATGTCCCTATGCATGCTGAGCTGTGGCTGATGTTACAGATGTATACACAGGACTGTGAGGTATTACAGATGTGAGATAGTAGTAGTGGGTGTCTCTATGCTGGCTGAGCTGTGGCTGATGTTACTGATGTATACACAGGACTGTGAGGTATTACAGATGTGAGATAGCAGTAGTGGGTGTCTCTATGCTGGCTGTGCTGTGACTGATGTTACAGATGTATACACAGGACTGTGAGGTATTACAGATGTGAGATGGCAGTAATGGGAGTCTCTATGCTGGCTGAGCTGTGGCTGATGTTACAGATGTATACACAGGACTGTGAGGTATTACAGATGTGAGATAGCAGTAGTTGGTGTCTCTATGCTGGCTGAGCTGTGGCTGATGTTACAGATGTATACACAGGACTGTGAGGTATTACAGATGTGAGATAGCAGTAGTGGGTGTCTCTTTGCTGGCTGAGCTGTGGCTGATGTTACAGATGTATACACAGGACTGTGAGGTATTGCAGATGTGAGATAGCAGTAGGGGGTGTCTCTATGCTGGCTCAGCTGTGGCTGATGTTACAGATGTATACACAGGACTGTGAGGTATTATAGATGTGATATAGCAGTAGTGGGTGTCTCTATGCTGGCTGAGCTGTGGCTGATGTTACAGATGTATACACAGGACTGTGAGGTATTACAGATGTGAGATAGCAGTAGTGGGTGTCTCTATGCTGGCTGAGCTGTGGCTGATGTTACAGATGTATACACAGGACTGTGAGGTATTACAGATGTGAGATAGCAGTAGTGGGTGTCTCTATGCTGGCTGTGCTGTGACTGATGTTACAGATGTATACACAGGACTGTGAGGTATTACAGATGTGAGATGGCAGTAGTGGGAGTCTCTATGCTGGCTGAGCTGTGGCTGATGTTACAGATGTATACACAGGACTGTGAGGTATTACAGATGTGAGATAGCAGTAGTCGATGTCTCTATGCAGGCTGAGCTGTGGCTGATGTTACAGATGTATACACAGGACTGTGAGGTATTACAGATGTGAGATAGTAGTAGTGGGTGTCTCTATGCTGGCTGAGCTGTTGCTGATGTTACAGATGTATACACAGGACTGTGAGGTATTACAGATGTGAGATAGCAGTAGTGGGTGTCTCTATGCTGGCTGAGCTGTGGCTGATGTTACAGATGTATACACAGGACTGTGAGGTATTGCAGATGTGAGATAGCAGTAGGGGGTGTCTCTATGCTGGCTCAGCTGTGGCTGATGTTACAGATGTATACACAGGACTGTGAGGTATTATAGATGTGAGATAGCAGTAGTGGGTGTCTCTATGCTGGCTGAGCTGTGGCTGATGTTACAGATGTATACACAGGACTGTGAGGTATTACAGATGTGAGATAGCAGTAGTGGGTGTCTCTATGCTGGCTGAGCTGTGGCTGATGTTACAGATGTATACACAGGACTGTGAGTTATTACAGATGTGAGATAGCAGTAGTGGGCGTCTCTATGCTGGCTGTGCTGTGGCTGATGTTACAGATGTATACACAGGACTGTGAGGTATTACAGATGTGAGATAGCAGTAGTGGGTGTCTCTATGCTGGCTGTGCTGTGGCTGATGTTACAGATTTATACACAGGACTGTGAGGTATTACAGATGTGAGATAGCAGTAGTGGGTGTCTCTATGCTGGCTGAGCTGTGGCTGATGTTACAGATGTATACACAGGACTGTGAGGTATTACAGATGTGAGATAGCAGTAGTGGGTGTCTCTATGATGGCTGTGCTGTGGCTGATGTTACAGATGTATACACAGGACTGTGAGGTATTACAGATGTGAGATAGCAGTAGTGGGTGTCTCTATGCTGGCTGTGCTGTGGCAGATGTTACAGATATATACACAGGACTGTGAGGTATTACAGATGTGAGATAGCAGTAGTGGGTGTCTCTATGCTGGCTGAGCTGTGGCTGATGTTACAGATGTATACACAGGACTGTGAGGTATTACAGATGTGAGATAGCAGTAGTGGGTGTCTCTATGCTGGCTGTGCTGTGGCTGACGATACAGATGTATACACAGGACTGTGACGTATTACAGATGAGATAGCAGTAGTAGGTATCTCTATGCTGGCTGAGCTGTGGCTGATGTTACAGATGTATACACAGGACTGTGAGGTATTACAGATGTGAGATAGCAGTAGTGGGTGTCTATATGCTGGCTGTGCTGTGGCTGATGTTACAGATGTATACACAGGAATGTGAGGTGTTACAGATGTGAGATAGCAGTAGTGGGTGTCTCTATGCTGGCTGAGCTGTGGCTGATGTTACAGATGTATACACAGTACTGTGAGGTATTACAGATGTGAGATAGCAGCAGTGGGTGTCTCTATGCTGGCTGAGCTGTGACAGATGTTACAGATGTATACACAGGACTGTGAGGTATTACAGATGTGAGATAGCAGTAGTGGGTGTCTCTATGCTGGCTGTGCTGTGGCTGATGTTATAGATGTATACACAGGACTGTGAGGTGTTACAGATGTGAGATAGCAGTAGTGGGTGTCTCTATGCTGGCTGAGCTGTGGCTGATGTTACAGATGTATACACAGGACTGTGAGGTATTACAGATGTGAGATAGCAGTAGTGGGTGTCTCTATGCTAGCTGTGCTGTGGCTGACATTACAGATGTATACACAGGACTGTGAGGTATTACAGATGAGATAGCAGTAGTATGTATCTCTATGCTGGCTGAGCTGTGGCTGATGTTACAGATGTATACACAGGACTGTGAGGTATTACAGATGTGAGATAGCAGTAGTGGGTGTATATATGCTGGCTGTGCTGTGGCTGATGTTACAGATGTATACACAGGACTGTGAGGTGTTACAGATGTGAGATAGCAGTAGTGGGTGTCTCTATGCTGGCTGAGCTGTGGCTGATGTTACAGATGTATACACAGGACTGTGAGGTGTTACAGATGTGAGATAGCAGTAGTGGGTGTCTCTATGCTGGCTGAGCTGTGGCTGATGTTACAGATGTATACACAGGACTGTGAGGTATTACAGATGTGAGATAGCAGCAGTGGGTGTCTCTATGCTGGCTGAGCTGTGACTGATGTTACAGATGTATACACAGGACTGTGAGGTATTACAGATGTGAGATAGCAGTAGTGGGTGTCTCTATGCTGGCTGTGCTGTGGCTGACGTTACAGATGTATACACAGGACTGTGAGGTATTACAGATGAGATAGCAGTAGTAGGTATCTCTATGCTGGCTGAGCTGTGGCTGATGTTACCGATGTATACACAGGACTGTGAGGTATTACAGATGTGAGATAGCAGTAGTGGGTGTCTCTATGATGGCTGTGCTGTGGCTGATGTTAGAGATGTATACACAGGACTGTGAGGTATTACAGATGTGAGATAGCAGTAGTGGGTGTCTCTATACTGGCTGTGCTGTGGCTGATGTTACAGATATATACACAGGACTGTGAGGTATTACAGATGTGAGATAGCAGTAGTGGGTGTCTCTATGCTGGCTGAGCTGTGGCTGATGTTACAGATGTATACCCAGGACTGTAAGGTATTACAGATGTGAGATAGCAGTAGTGGGTGTCTCTATGCTGGCTGTGCGGTGGCTGACATTACAGATGTATACACAGGACTGTGAGGTATTACAGATGAGATAGCAGTAGTAGGTATCTCTATGCTGGCTGAGCTGTGGCTGATGTTACAGATGTATACACAGGACTGTGAGGTATTACAGATGTGAGATAGCAGTAGTGGGTGTCTATATGCTGGCTGTGCTGTGGCTGATGTTACAGATGTATACACAGGACTGTGAGGTGTTACACATGTGAGATAGCAGTAGTGGGTGTCTCTATGCTGGCTGAGCTGTGGCTGATGTTACAGATGTATACACAGGACTGTGAGGTATTACAGATGTGAGATAGCAGCAGTGGGTGTCTCTATGCCTGCTGAGCTGTGACTGATGTTACAGATGTATACACAGGACTGTGAGGTATTACAGATGTGAGATAGCAGTAGTGTGGGTGTCTATGCTGGCTGTGCTGTGGCTGATGTTACAGATGTATACGCAGGACTGTGAGGTATTACAGATGTGAGATAGCAGTAGTGGGTGTCTCTATGCTGGCTGTGCTGTGGGTGATGTTACAGATGTATACGCAGGACTGTGAGGTATTACAGATGTGAGTTAGCAGTAGTGGGTGTCTCTATGCTGGCTGTGCTGTGGCTGATGTTACAGATCTATACACAGGACTGTGAGGTATTACAGATGTGAGATAGCAGTAGTGGGTGTCTCTATGCTGGCTGTGCTGTGGCTGATGTTACAGATGTATACGCAGGACTGTGAGGTATTACAGATGTGAGATAGCAGTAGTGGGTGTCTCTATGCTGGCTGTGCTGTGGGTGATGTTACAGATGTATACACAGGACTGTGAGGTATTACAGATGTGAGATAGCAGTAGTGGGTGTCACTATGCTGGCTGTGCTGTGGCTGATGTTACAGATGTATACACAGGACTGTGAGGTATTACAGATGTGAGATAGCAGTAGTGGGTGTCTCTATGCTGGCTGTGCTGTGACTGATGTTACAGATGTATACACAGGACTGTGAGGTATTACAGATGTGAGATGGCAGTAGTGGGTGTCTCTATGCTGGCTGAGCTGTGGCTGATGTTACAGATGTATACACAGGACTGTGAGGTATTACAGATGTGAGATAGCAGTAGTCGATGTCCCTATGCATGCTGAGCTGTGGCTGATGTTACAGATGTATACACAGGACTGTGAGGTATTACAGATGTGAGATAGTAGTAGTGGGTGTCTCTATGCTGGCTGAGCTGTGGCTGATGTTACAGATGTATACACAGGACTGTGAGGTATTACAGATGTGAGATAGCAGTAGTGGGTGTCTCTATGCTGGCTGTGCTGTGACTGATGTTACAGATGTATACACAGGACTGTGAGGTATTACAGATGTGAGATGGCAGTAATGGGAGTCTCTATGCTGGCTGAGCTGTGGCTGATGTTACAGATGTATACACAGGACTGTGAGGTATTACAGATGTGAGATAGCAGTAGTCGATGTCTCTATGCAGGCTGAGCTGTGGCTGATGTTACAGATGTATACACAGGACTGTGAGGTATTACAGATGTGAGATAGCAGTAGTGGGTGTCTCTATGCTGGCTGTGCTGTGGCAGATGTTACAGATATATACACAGGACTGTGAGGTATTACAGATGTGAGATAGCAGTAGTGGGTGTCTCTATGCTGGCTGAGCTGTGGCTGATGTTACAGATGTATACACAGGACTGTGAGGTATTACAGATGTGAGATAGCAGTAGTGGGTGTCTCTATGCTGGCTGTGCTGTGGCTGACGATACAGATGTATACACAGGACTGTGACGTATTACAGATGAGATAGCAGTAGTAGGTATCTCTATGCTGGCTGAGCTGTGGCTGATGTTACAGATGTATACACAGGACTGTGAGGTATTACAGATGTGAGATAGCAGTAGTGGGTGTCTATATGCTGGCTGTGCTGTGGCTGATGTTACAGATGTATACACAGGACTGTGAGGTGTTACAGATGTGAGATAGCAGTAGTGGGTGTCTCTATGCTGGCTGAGCTGTGGCTGATGTTACAGATGTATACACAGGACTGTGAGGTATTACAGATGTGAGATAGCAGCAGTGGGTGTCTCTATGCTGGCTGAGCTGTGACAGATGTTACAGATGTATACACAGGACTGTGAGGTATTACAGATGTGAGATAGCAGTAGTGGGTGTCTCTATGCTGGCTGTGCTGTGGCTGATGTTACAGATGTATACACAGGACTGTGAGGTATTACAGATGTGAGATAGCAGTAGTGGGTGTCTCTATGCTGGCTGTGCTGTGACTGATGTTACAGATGTATACACAGGACTGTGAGGTGTTACAGATGTGAGATAGCAGTAGTGGGTGTCTCTATGCTGGCTGAGCTGTGGCTGATGTTACAGATGTATACACAGGACTGTGAGGTGTTACAGATGTGAGATAGCAGTAGTGGGTGTCTCTATGCTGGCTGAGCTGTGGCTGATGTTACAGATGTATACACAGGACTGTGAGGTATTACAGATGTGAGATAGCAGCAGTGGGTGTCTCTATGCTGGCTGAGCTGTGACTGATGTTACAGATGTATACACAGGAATGTGAGGTATTACAGATGTGAGATAGCAGTAGTGGGTGTCTCTATGCTGGCTGTGCTGTGGCTGACGTTACAGATGTATACACAGGACTGTGAGGTATTACAGATGAGATAGCAGTAGTAGGTATCTCTATGCTGGCTGAGCTGTGGCTGATGTTACAGATGTATACACAGGACTGTGAGGTATTACAGATGTGAGATAGCAGTAGTGGGTGTCTCTATGATGGCTGTGCTGTGGCTGATGTTAGAGATGTATACACAGGACTGTGAGGTTTTACAGATGTGAGATAGCAGTAGTGGGTGTCTCTATACTGGCTGTGCTGTGGCTGATGTTACAGATATATACACAGGACTGTGAGGTATTACAGATGTGAGATAGCAGTAGTGGGTGTCTCTATGCTGGCTGAGCTGTGGCTGATGTTACAGATGTATACCCAGGACTGTAAGGTATTACAGATGTGAGATAGCAGTAGTGGGTGTCTCTATGCTGGCTGTGCGGTGGCTGACATTACAGATGTATACACAGGACTGTGAGGTATTACAGATGAGATAGCAGTAGTAGGTATCTCTATGCTGGCTAAGCTGTGGCTGATGTTACAGATGTATACACAGGACTGTGAGGTATTACAGATGTGAGATAGCAGCAGTGGGTGTCTATATGCTGGCTGTGCTGTGGCTGATGTTACAGATGTATACACAGGACTGTGAGGTGTTACACATGTGAGATAGCAGTAGTGGGTGTCTCTATGCTGGCTGAGCTGTGGCTGATGTTACAGATGTATACACAGGACTGTGAGGTATTACAGATGTGAGATAGCAGCAGTGGGTGTCTCTATGCCTGCTGAGCTGTGACTGATGTTACAGATGTATACACAGGACTGTGAGGTATTACAGATGTGAGATAGCAGTAGTGTGGGTGTCTATGCTGGCTGTGCTGTGGCTGATGTTACAGATGTATACGCAGGACTGTGAGGTATTACAGATGTGAGATAGCAGTAGTGGGTGTCTCTATGCTGGCTGTGCTGTGGGTGATGTTACAGATGTATACGCAGGACTGTGAGGTATTACAGATGTGAGTTAGCAGTAGTGGGTGTCTCTATGCTGGCTGTGCTGTGGCTGATGTTACAGATCTATACACAGGACTGTGAGGTATTACAGATGTGAGATAGCAGTAGTGGGTGTCTCTATGCTGGCTGTGCTGTGGCTGATGTTACAGATGTATACACAGGACTGTGAGGTATTACAGATGTGAGATAGCAGTAGTGGGGTCTCTATTCTGGCTGTGCTGTGTCTGATGTTATAGATGTATACACAGGACTGTGAGGTATTACAGATGTGAGATAGCAGTAGTGGGTGTCTCTATGCTGGCTGTGCTGTGGCTGATGTTACAGATGTATACACAGGACTGTGAGGTATTACAGATGTGAGATAGCAGTAGTGGTTGTCTCTATGCTGGCTGTGCTGTGACTGATGTTACAGATGTATGCACAGGACTGTGAGGTATTACAGATGTGAGATGGCAGTAGTGGGTGTCTCTATGCTGGCTGAGCTGTGGCTGATGTTACAGATGTATACACAGGACTGTGAGGTATTACAGATGTGAGATAGCAGTAGTCGATGTCCCTATGCATGCTGAGCTGTGGCTGATGTTACAGATGTATACACAGGACTGTGAGGTATTACAGATGTGAGATAGTAGTAGTGGGTGTCTCTATGCTGGCTGAGCTGTGGCTGATGTTACAGATGTATACACAGGACTGTGAGGTATTACAGATGTGAGATAGCAGTAGTGGGTGTCTCTATGCTGGCTGTGCTGTGGCTGACGTTACAGATGTATACACAGGACTGTGAGGTATTACAGATGAGATAGCAGTAGTATGTATCTCTATGCTGGCTGTGCTGTGGCTGATATTACAGATGTATACACAGGACTGTGAGGTATTACAGATGTGAGATAGCAGTAGTGGGTGTATATATGCTGGTTGTGCTGTGGCTGATGTTACAGATGTATACACAGGACTGTGAGGTGTTACAGATGTGAGATAGCAGTAGTGGGTGTCTCTATGCTGGCTGAGCTGTGGCTGATGTTACAGATGTATACACAGGACTGTGAGGTGTTACAGATGTGAGATAGCAGTAGTGGGTGTCTCTATGCTGGCTGAGCTGTGGCTGATGTTACAGATGTATACACAGGACTGTGAGGTATTACAGATGTGAGATAGCAGCAGTGGGTGTCTCTATGCTGGCTGAGCTGTGACTGATGTTACAGATGTATACACAGGACTGTGAGGTATTACAGATGTGAGATGGCAGTAATGGGAGTCTCTATGCTGGCTGAGCTGTGGCTGATGTTACAGATGTATACACAGGACTGTGAGGTATTACAGATGTGAGATAGCAGTAGTCGATGTCTCTATGCAGGCTGAGCTGTGGCTGATGTTACAGATGTATACACAGGACTGTGAGGTATTACAGATGTGAGATAGCAGTAGTGGGTGTCTCTATGCTGGCTGTGCTGTGGCAGATGTTACAGATATATACACAGGACTGTGAGGTATTACAGATGTGAGATAGCAGTAGTGGGTGTCTCTATGCTGGCTGAGCTGTGGCTGATGTTACAGATGTATACACAGGACTGTGAGGTATTACAGATGTGAGATAGCAGTAGTGGGTGTCTCTATGCTGGCTGTGCTGTGGCTGACGATACAGATGTATACACAGGACTGTGACGTATTACAGATGAGATAGCAGTAGTAGGTATCTCTATGCTGGCTGAGCTGTGGCTGATGTTACAGATGTATACACAGGACTGTGAGGTATTACAGATGTGAGGTATTACAGATGTGAGATAGTGGGTGTATATATGCTGGCTGTGCTGTGGCTGATGTTACAGATGTATACACAGGACTGTGAGGTGTTACAGATGTGAGATAGCAGTAGTGGGTGTCTCTATGCTGGCTGAGCTGTGGCTGATGTTACAGATGTATACACAGGACTGTGAGGTGTTACAGATGTGAGATAGCAGTAGTGGGTGTCTCTATGCTGGCTGAGCTGTGGCTGATGTTACAGATGTATACACAGGACTGTGAGGTATTACAGATGTGAGATAGCAGCAGTGGGTGTCTCTATGCTGGCTGAGCTGTGACTGATGTTACAGATGTATACACAGGAATGTGAGGTATTACAGATGTGAGATAGCAGTAGTGGGTGTCTCTATGCTGGCTGTGCTGTGGCTGACGTTACAGATGTATACACAGGACTGTGAGGTATTACAGATGAGATAGCAGTAGTAGGTATCTCTATGCTGGCTGAGCTGTGGCTGATGTTACAGATGTATACACAGGACTGTGAGGTATTACAGATGTGAGATAGCAGTAGTGGGTGTCTCTATGATGGCTGTGCTGTGGCTGATGTTAGAGATGTATACACAGGACTGTGAGGTATTACAGATGTGAGATAGCAGTAGTGGGTGTCTCTATACTGGCTGTGCTGTGGCTGATGTTACAGATATATACACAGGACTGTGAGGTATTACAGATGTGAGATAGCAGTAGTGGGTGTCTGTATGCTGGCTGAGCTGTGGCTGATGTTACAGATGTATACCCAGGACTGTAAGGTATTACAGATGTGAGATAGCAGTAGTGGGTGTCTCTATGCTGGCTGTGCGGTGGCTGACATTACAGATGTATACACTGGACTGTGAGGTATTACAGATGAGATAGCAGTAGTAGGTATCTCTATGCTGGCTGAGCTGTGGCTGATGTTACAGATGTATACACAGGACTGTGAGGTATTACAGATGTGAGATAGCAGCAGTGGGTGTCTATATGCTGGCTGTGCTGTGGCTGATGTTACAGATGTATACACAGGACTGTGAGGTGTTACACATGTGAGATAGCAGTAGTGGGTGTCTCTATGCTGGCTGAGCTGTGGCTGATGTTACAGATGTATACACAGGACTGTGAGGTATTACAGATGTGAGATAGCAGAAGTGGGTGTCTCTATGCCTGCTGAGCTGTGACTGATGTTACAGATGTATACACAGGACTGTGAGGTATTACAGATGTGAGATAGCAGTAGTGTGGGTGTCTATGCTGGCTGTGCTGTGGCTGATGTTACAGATGTATACGCAGGACTGTGAGGTATTACAGATGTGAGATAGCAGTAGTGGGTGTCTCTATGCTGGCTGTGCTGTGGGTGATGTTACAGATGTATACGCAGGACTGTGAGGTATTACAGATGTGAGTTAGCAGTAGTGGGTGTCTCTATGCTGGCTGTGCTGTGGCTGATGTTACAGATCTATACACAGGACTGTGAGGTATTACAGATGTGAGATAGCAGTAGTGGGTGTCTCTATGCTGGCTGTGCTGTGGCTGATGTTACAGATGTATACACAGGACTGTGAGGTATTACAGATGTGAGATAGCAGTAGTGGGGTCTCTATTCTGGCTGTGCTGTGTCTGATGTTATAGATGTATACACAGGACTGTGAGGTATTACAGATGTGAGATAGCAGTAGTGGGTGTCTCTATGCTGGCTGTGCTGTGGCTGATGTTACAGATGTATACACAGGACTGTGAGGTATTACAGATGTGAGATAGCAGTAGTGGGTGTCTCTATGCTGGCTGTGCTGTGACTGATGTTACAGATGTATGCACAGGACTGTGAGGTATTACAGATGTGAGATGGCAGTAGTGGGTGTCTCTATGCTGGCTGAGCTGTGGCTGATGTTACAGATGTATACACAGGACTGTGAGGTATTACAGATGTGAGATAGCAGTAGTCGATGTCCCTATGCATGCTGAGCTGTGGCTGATGTTACAGATGTATACACAGGACTGTGAGGTATTACAGATGTGAGATAGTAGTAGTGGGTGTCTCTATGCTGGCTGAGCTGTGGCTGATGTTACAGATGTATACACAGGACTGTGAGGTATTACAGATGTGAGATAGCAGTAGTGGGTGTCTCTATGCTGGCTGTGCTGTGGCTGACGTTACAGATGTATACACAGGACTGTGAGGTATTACAGATGAGATAGCAGTAGTATGTATCTCTATGCTGGCTGTGCTGTGGCTGATGTTACAGATGTATACACAGGACTGTGAGGTATTACAGATGTGAGATAGCAGTAGTGGGTGTATATATGCTGGCTGAGCTGTGGCTGATGTTACAGATGTATACACAGGACTGTGAGGTATTACAGATGTGAGATAGCAGCAGTGGGTGTCTCTATGCTGGCTGAGCTGTGACTGATGTTACAGATGTATACACAGGAATGTGAGGTATTACAGATGTGAGATAGCAGTAGTGGGTGTCTCTATGCTGGCTGTGCTGTGGCTGACATTACAGATGTATACACAGGACTGTGAGGTATTACAGATGAGATAGCAGTAGTAGGTATCTCTATGCTGGCTGAGCTGTGGCTGATGTTACAGATGTATACACAGGACTGTGAGGTATTACAGATGTGAGATAGCAGTAGTGGGTGTCTCTATGATGGCTGTGCTGTGGCTGATGTTACAGATGTATACACAGGACTGTGAGGTATTACAGATGAGATAGCAGTAGTAGGTATCTCTATGCTGGCTGAGCTGTGGCTGATGTTACAGATGTATACACAGGACTGTGAGGTATTACAGATGTGAGATAGCAGTAGTGGGTGTCTCTATGATGGCTGTGCTGTGGCTGATGTTAGAGATGTATACACAGGACTGTGAGGTATTACAGATGTGAGATAGCAGTAGTGGGTGTCTCTATACTGGCTGTGCTGTGGCTGATGTTACAGATATATACACAGGACTGTGAGGTATTACAGATGTGAGATAGCAGTAGTGGGTGTCTCTATGCTGGCTGAGCTGTGGCTGATGTTACAGATGTATACCCAGGACTGTAAGGTATTACAGATGTGAGATAGCAGTAGTGGGTGTCTCTATGCTGGCTGTGCGGTGGCTGACATTACAGATGTATACACAGGACTGTGAGGTATTACAGATGAGATAGCAGTAGTAGGTATCTCTATGCTGGCTGAGCTGTGGCTGATGTTACAGATGTATACACAGGACTGTGAGGTATTACAGATGTGAGATAGCAGCAGTGGGTGTCTATATGCTGGCTGTGCTGTGGCTGATGTTACAGATGTATACACAGGACTGTGAGGTATTACAGATGTGAGATAGCAGCAGTGGGTGTCTCTATGCCTGCTGAGCTGTGACTGATGTTACAGATGTATACACAGGACTGTGAGGTATTACAGATGTGAGATAGCAGTAGTGTGGGTGTCTATGCTGGCTGTGCTGTGGCTGATGTTACAGATGTATACGCAGGACTGTGAGGTATTACAGATGTGAGATAGCAGTAGTGGGTGTCTCTATGCTGGCTGTGCTGTGGGTGATGTTACAGATGTATACGCAGGACTGTGAGGTATTACAGATGTGAGTTAGCAGTAGTGGGTTTCTCTATGCTGGCTGTGCTGTGGCTGATGTTACAGATCTATACACAGGACTGTGAGGTATTACAGATGTGAGATAGCAGTAGTAGGTGTCTCTATGCTGGCTGTGCTGTGGCTGATGTTACAGATGTATACACAGGACTGTGAGGTATTACAGATGTGAGATAGCAGTAGTGGGGTCTCTATTCTAGCTGTGCTGTGTCTGATGTTATAGATGTATACACAGGACTGTGAGGTATTACAGATGTGAGATAGCAGTAGTGGGTGTCTCTATGCTGGCTGTGCTGTGGCTGATGTTACAGATGTATACACAGGAATGTGAGGTATTACAGATGTGAGATAGCAGTAGTGGGTGTCTCTATGCTGGCTGTGCTGTGACTGATGTTACAGATGTATACACAGGACTGTGAGGTATTACAGATGTGAGATGGCATTAATGGGAGTCTCTATGCTGGCTGAGCTGTGGCTGATGTTACAGATGTATACACAGGACTGTGAGGTATTACAGATGTGAGATAGCAGTAGTCGATGTCTCTATGCAGGCTGAGCTGTGGCTGATGTTACAGATGTATACACAGGACTGTGAGGTATTACAGATGTGAGATAGCAGTAGTTGGTGTCTCTATGCTGGCTGAGCTGTGGCTGATGTTACAGATGTATACACAGGACTGTGAGGTATTACAGATGTGAGATAGCAGTAGTGGGTGTCTCTATGCTGGCTGAGCTGTGGCTGATGTTACAGATGTATACACAGGACTGTGAGGTATTGCAGATGTGAGATAGCAGTAGGGGGTGTCTCTATGCTGGCTCAGCTATGGCTGATGTTACAGATGTATACACAGGACTGTGAGGTATTACAGATGTGAGATAGCAGTAGTGGGTGTCTCTATGCTGGCTGAGCTGTGGCTGATGTTACAGATGTATACACAGGACTGTGAGTTATTACAGATGTGAGATAGCAGTAGTGGGCGTCTCTATGCTGGCTGTGCTGTGGCTGATGTTACAGATGTATACACAGGACTGTGAGGTATTACAGATGTGAGATAGCAGTAGTGGGTGTCTCTATGCTGGCTGTGCTGTGGCTGATGTTACAGATATATACACAGGACTTTGAGGTATTACAGATGTGAGATAGCAGTAGTGGGTGTCTCTATGCTGGCTGAGCTGTGGCTGATGTTACAGATGTATACACAGGACTGTGAGGTATTACAGATGTGAGATAGCAGTAGTGGGTGTCTCTATGATGGCTGTGCTGTGGCTGATGTTACAGATGTATACACAGGACTGTGAGGTATTACAGATGTGAGATAGCAGTAGTGGGTGTCTCTATGATGGCTGTGCTGTGGCTGATGTTACAGATGTATACACAGGACTGTGAGGTATTACAGATGTGAGATAGCAGTAGTGGGTGTCTCTATGCTGGCTGTGCTGTGGCAGATGTTACAGATATATACACAGGACTGTGAGGTATTACAGATGTGAGATAGCAGTAGTGGGTGTCTCTATGCTGGCTGAGCTGTGGCTGATGTTACAGATGTATACACAGGACTGTGAGGTATTACAGATGTGAGATAGCAGTAGTGGGTGTCTCTATGCTGGCTGTGCTGTGGCTGACGATACAGATGTATACACAGGACTGTGACGTATTACAGATGAGATAGCAGTAGTAGGTATCTCTATGCTGGCTGAGCTGTGGCTGATGTTACAGATGTATACACAGGACTGTGAGGTATTACAGATGTGAGATAGCAGTAGTGGGTGTCTATATGCTGGCTGTGCTGTGGCTGATGTTACAGATGTATACACAGGACTGTGAGGTATTACAGATGTGAGATAGCAGTAGTGGGGTCTCTATTCTAGCTGTGCTGTGTCTGATGTTATAGATGTATACACAGGACTGTGAGGTATTACAGATGTGAGATAGCAGTAGTGGGTGTCTCTATGCTGGCTGTGCTGTGGCTGATGTTACAGATGTATACACAGGACTGTGAGGTATTACAGATGTGAGATAGCAGTAGTGGGTGTCTCTATGCTGGCTGTGCTGTGACTGATGTTACAGATGTATGCACAGGACTGTGAGGTATTACAGATGTGAGATGGCAGTAGTGGGTGTCTCTATTCTGGCTGAGCTGTGGCTGATGTTACAGATGTATACACAGGACTGTGAGGTATTACAGATGTGAGATAGCAGTAGTCGATGTCCCTATGCATGCTGAGCTGTGGCTGATGTTACAGATGTATACACAGGACTGTGAGGTATTACAGATGTGAGATAGTAGTAGTGGGTGTCTCTATGCTGGCTGAGCTGTGGCTGATGTTACAGATGTATACACAGGAATGTGAGGTATTACAGATGTGAGATAGCAGTAGTGGGTGTCTCTATGCTGGCTGTGCTGTGACTGATGTTACAGATGTATACACAGGACTGTGAGGTATTACAGATGTGAGATGGCATTAATGGGAGTCTCTATGCTGGCTGAGCTGTGGCTGATGTTACAGATGTATACACAGGACTGTGAGGTATTACAGATGTGAGATAGCAGTAGTCGATGTCTCTATGCAGGCTGAGCTGTGGCTGATGTTACAGATGTATACACAGGACTGTGAGGTATTACAGATGTGAGATAGCAGTAGTTGGTGTCTCTATGCTGGCTGAGCTGTGGCTGATGTTACAGATGTATACACAGGACTGTGAGGTATTACAGATGTGAGATAGCAGTAGTGGGTGTCTCTATGCTGGCTGAGCTGTGGCTGATGTTACAGATGTATACACAGGACTGTGAGGTATTGCAGATGTGAGATAGCAGTAGGGGGTGTCTCTATGCTGGCTCAGCTATGGCTGATGTTACAGATGTATACACAGGACTGTGAGGTATTACAGATGTGAGATAGCAGTAGTGGGTGTCTCTATGCTGGCTGAGCTGTGGCTGATGTTACAGATGTATACACAGGACTGTGAGTTATTACAGATGTGAGATAGCAGTAGTGGGCGTCTCTATGCTGGCTGTGCTGTGGCTGATGTTACAGATGTATACACAGGACTGTGAGGTATTACAGATGTGAGATAGCAGTAGTGGGTGTCTCTATGCTGGCTGTGCTGTGGCTGATGTTACAGATATATACACAGGACTTTGAGGTATTACAGATGTGAGATAGCAGTAGTGGGTGTCTCTATGCTGGCTGAGCTGTGGCTGATGTTACAGATGTATACACAGGACTGTGAGGTATTACAGATGTGAGATAGCAGTAGTGGGTGTCTCTATGATGGCTGTGCTGTGGCTGATGTTACAGATGTATACACAGGACTGTGAGGTATTACAGATGTGAGATAGCAGTAGTGGGTGTCTCTATGCTGGCTGTGCTGTGGCAGATGTTACAGATATATACACAGGACTGTGAGGTATTACAGATGTGAGATAGCAGTAGTGGGTGTCTCTATGCTGGCTGAGCTGTGGCTGATGTTACAGATGTATACACAGGACTGTGAGGTATTACAGATGTGAGATAGCAGTAGTGGGTGTCTCTATGCTGGCTGTGCTGTGGCTGACGATACAGATGTATACACAGGACTGTGACGTATTACAGATGAGATAGCAGTAGTAGGTATCTCTATGCTGGCTGAGCTGTGGCTGATGTTACAGATGTATACACAGGACTGTGAGGTATTACAGATGTGAGATAGCAGTAGTGGGTGTCTATATGCTGGCTGTGCTGTGGCTGATGTTACAGATGTATACACAGGACTGTGAGGTGTTACAGATGTGAGATAGCAGTAGTGGGTGTATCTATGCTGGCTGAGCTGTGGCTGATGTTACAGATGTATACACAGGACTGTGAGGTATTACAGATGTGAGATAGCAGCAGTGGGTGTCTCTATGCTGGCTGAGCTGTGACAGATGTTACAGATGTATACACAGGACTGTGAGGTATTACAGATGTGAGATAGCAGTAGTGGGTGTCTCTATGCTGGCTGTGCTGTGGCTGATGTTATAGATGTATAAACAGGACTGTGAGGTGTTACAGATGTGAGATAGCAGTAGTGGGTGTCTCTATGCTGGCTGAGCTGTGGCTGATGTTACAGATGTATACACAGGACTGTGAGGTATTACAGATGTGAGATAGCAGTAGTGGGTGTCTCTATGCTGGCTGTGCTGTGGCTGACGTTACAGATGTATACACAGGACTGTGAGGTATTACAGATGAGATAGCAGTAGTATGTATCTCTATGCTGGCTGAGCTGTGGCTGGGCTGATGTTACAGATGTATACACAGGACTGTGAGGTTTTACAGATGTGAGATAGCAGTAGTGGGTGTCTCTATGCTGGCTGAGCTGTGGCTGATGTTACAGATGTATACAGAGGACTGTGAGGTATTACAGATGTGAGATAGCAGTAGTGGGTGTCTCTATGCTGGCTGAGCTGTGGCTGATGTTACAGATGTATACACAGGACTGTGAGGTATTACAGATGTGAGATAGCAGTAGTGGTGTCTCTATGCTGGCTGAGCTGTGGCTGATGTTACAGATGTATACACAGGACTGTGAGGTATTACAGATGTGAGATAGCAGCAGTGGGTGTCTCTATGCTGGCTGAGCTGTGACTGATGTTACAGATGTATACACAGGACTGTGAGGTATTACAGATGTGAGATAGCAGTAGTGGGTGTCTCTATGTTGGCTGTGCTGTGGCTGACGTTACAGATGTATACACAGGACTGTGAGGTGTTACAGATGTGAGATAGCAGTAGTGGGTGTCTCTATGCTGGCTGAGCTGTGGCTGATGTTACAGATGTACACACAGGACTGTGAGGTATTACAGATGTGAGATAGCAGTAGTGGGTGTCTCTATGCTGGCTGTGCTGTGGCTGACGTTACAGATGTATACACAGGACTGTGAGGTATTACAGATGAGATAGCAGTAGTAGGTATCTCTATGCTGGCTGAGCTGTGGCTGATGTTACAGATGTATACACAGGACTGTGAGGTATTACAGATGTGAGATAGCAGTAGTGGGTGTCTATATGCTGGCTGTGCTGTGGCTGATGTTACAGATGTATACACAGGACTGTGAGGTGTTACAGATGTGAGATAGCAGTAGTGGGTGTCTCTATGCTGGCTGAGCTGTGGCTGATGTTACAGATGTATACACAGGACTGTGAGGTATTACAGATGTGAGATAGCAGCAGTGGGTGTCTCTATGCTGGCTGAGCTGTGACTGATGTTACAGATGTATACACAGGACTGTGAGGTATTATAGATGTGAGATAGCAGTAGTGGGTGTCTCTATGCTGGCTGTGCTGTGGCTGATGTTACACATGTATACACAGGACTGTGAGGTGTTACATATGTGAGATAGCAGTAGTGGGTGTCTCTATGCTGGCTGAGCTGTGGCTGATGTTACAGATGTATACAGAGGACTGTGAGGTATTACAGATGTGAGATAGCAGTAGTGGGTGTCTCTATGCTGGCTGTGCTGTGGCTGACGTTACAGATGTATACACAGGACTGTGAGGTATTACAGATGAGATAGCAGTAGTAGGTATCTCTATGCTGGCTGAGCTGTGGCTGATGTTACAGATGTATACACAGGACTGTGAGGTATTACAGATGTGAGATAGCAGTAGTGGGTGTCTATATGCTGGCTGTGCTGTGGCTGATGTTACAGATGTATACACAGGACTGTGAGGTATTACAGATGTGAGATAGCAGTAGTGGGTGTCTCTATGCTGGCTGAGCTGTGGCTGATGTTACAGATGTATACACAGGACTGTGAGGTATTACAGATGTGAGATAGCAGCAGTGGGTGTCTCTATGCTGGCTGAGCTGTGACTGATGTTACAGATGTATACACAGGACTGTGAGGTATTACAGATGTGAGATAGCAGTAGTGGGTGTCTCTATGCTGGCTGTGCTGTGGCTGATGTTACAGATGTATACACAGGACTGTGAGGTGTTACAGATGTGAGATAGCAGTAGTGGGTGTCTCTATGCTGGCTGAGCTGTGGCTGATGTTACAGATGTATACACAGGACTGTGAGGTATTACAGATGTGAGATAGCAGTAGTGGGTGTCTCTATGCTGGCTGAGCTGTGGCTGATGTTACAGATGTATACACAGGACTGTGAGGTATTACAGATGTGAGATAGCAGTAGTGGTGTCTCTATGCTGGCTGTGCTGTGGCTGATGTTACAGATGTATACACAGGACTGTGAGGTATTACAGATGTGAGATAGCAGTAGTGGGTGTCTCTATGCTGGCTGTGCTGTGGCTGATGTTACAGATGTATACACAGGACTGTGAGGTTTTACAGATGTGAGATAGCAGTAGTGGGTGTCTCTATGCTGGCTGAGCTGTGGCTGATGTTACAGATGTATACACAGGACTGTGAGGTATTACAGATGTGAGATAGCAGTAGTGGTGTCTCTATGCTGGCTGTGCTGTGGCTGATGTTACAGATGTATACACAGGACTGTGAGGTATTACAGATGTGAGATAGCAGTAGTGGGTGTCTCTATGCTGGCTGAGCTGTGGCTGATGTTACAGATGTATACACAGGACTGTGAAGTATTACAGATGTGAGATAGCAGTAGTGGGTGTCTCTATGCTGGCTGAGCTGTGGCTGATGTTACAGATATATACACAGGACTGTGAGGTATTACAGATGTGAGATAGCAGTAGTGGGTGTCTCTATGCTTGCTGAGCTGTGACTGTTAGAGATGTATACACAGGACTGTGAGGTATTACAGATGTGAGATAGCAGTAGTGGGTGTCTCTATGCTGGCTGTGCTGTGGCTGATGTTACAGATGTATACACAGGACTGTGAGGTGTTACAGATGTGAGATAGCAGTAGTGGGTGTCTCTATGCTGGCTGAGCTGTGGCTGATGTTACAGCTGTATACACAGGACTGTGAGGTATTACAGATGTGAGATAGCAGTAGTGGTGTCTCTATGCTGGCTGTGCTGTGGCTGATGTTACAGATGTATACACAGGACTGTGAGGTATTACAGATGTGAGATAGCAGTAGTGGGTGTCTCTATGCTGGCTGAGCTGTGGCTGATGTTACAGATGTATACACAGGACTGTGAGGTATTACAGATGTGAGATAGCAGTAGTGGGTGTCTCTATGCTGGCTGTGCTGTGGCTGACGATACAGATGTATACACAGGACTGTGACGTATTACAGATGAGATAGCAGTAGTAGGTATCTCTATGCTGGCTGAGCTGTGGCTGATGTTACAGATGTATACACTGGACTGTAAGGTATTACAGATGTGAGATAGCAGTAGTGGGTGTCTATATGCTGGCTGTGCTGTGGCTGATGTTACAGATGTATACACAGGACTGTGAGGTGTTACAGATGTGAGATAGCAGTAGTGGGTGTCTCTATGCTGGCTGAGCTGTGGCTGATGTTACAGATGTATACACAGGACTGTGAGGTATTAAAGATGTGAGATAGCAGCAGTGGGTGTCTCTATGCTGGCTGAGCTGTGACAGATGTTACAGATGTATACACAGGACTGTGAGGTATTACAGATGTGAGATAGCAGTAGTGGGTGTCTCTATGCTGGCTTTGCTGTGGCTGATGTTATAGATGTATACACAGGACTGTGAGGTGTTACAGATGTGAGATAGCAGTAGTGGGTGTCTCTATGCTGGCTGAGCTGTGGCTGATGTTACAGATGTATACACAGGACTGTGAGGTATTACAGATGTGAGATAGCAGTAGTGGGTGTCTCTATGCTGGCTGTGCTGTGGCTGACGTTACAGATGTATACACAGGACTGTGAGGTATTACAGATGAGATAGCAGTAGTAGGTATCTCTATGCTGGCTGAGCTGTGGCTGATGTTACAGATGTATACACAGGACTGTGAGGTATTACAGATGTGAGATAGCAGTAGTGGGTGTATATATGCTGGCTGTGCTGTGGCTGATGTTACAGATGTATACACAGGACTGTGAGGTGTTACAGATGTGAGATAGCAGTAGTGGGTGTCTCTATGCTGGCTGAGCTGTGGCTGATGTTACAGATGTATACACAGGACTGTGAGGTGTTACAGATGTGAGATAGCAGTAGTGGGTGTCTCTATGCTGGCTGAGCTGTGGCTGATGTTACAGATGTATACACAGGACTGTGAGGAATTACAGATGTGAGATAGCAGCAGTGGGTGTCTCTATGCTGGCTGAGCTGTGACTGATGTTACAGATGTATACACAGGACTGTGAGGTATTACAGATGTGAGATAGCAGTAGTGGGTGTCTCTATGCTGGCTGTGCTGTGGCTGACGTTACAGATGTATACACAGGACTGTGAGGTATTACAGATGAGATAGCAGTAGTAGGTATCTCTATGCTGGCTGAGCTGTGACTGAGGTTACAGATGTATACACAGGACTGTGAGGTATTACAGATGTGAGATAGCAGTAGTGGGTGTCTCTATGATGGCTGAGCTGTGGCTGATGTTACAGATGTATACACAGGACTGTGAGGTATTACAGATTTGAGATAGCAGCAGTGGGTGTCTCTATGCCTGCTGAGCTGTGACTGATGTTACAGATGTATACACAGGACTGTGAGGTATTACAGATGTGAGATAGCAGTAGTGGGTGTCTCTATGCTGGCTGTGCTGTGGCTGATGTTACAGATGTATACACAGGACTGTGAGGTGTTACAGATGTGAGATAGCAGTAGTGGGTGTCTCTATGCTGGCTGAGCTGTGGCTGATGTTACAGATGTATACACAGGACTGTGAGGTATTACAGATGTGAGATAGCAGTAGTGGGTGTCTCTATGCTGGCTGTGCTGTGGATGACGTTACAGATGTATACACAGGACTGTGAGGTATTACAGATGAGATAGCAGTAGTAGGTATCTCTATGCTGGCTGAGATGTGGCTGATGTTACAGATGTATAAACAGGACTGTGAGGTATTACAGATGTGAGATAGCAGTAGTGGGTGTCTCTATGCTGGCTGAGCTGTGACTGATGTTACAGATGTATACAGAGGACTGTGAGGTATTACAGATGTGAGATAGCAGTAGTGGGTGTCTCTATGCTGGCTGAGCTGTGGCTGATGTTACAGATGTATACACAGGACTGTGAGGTATTACAGATGTGAGATAGCAGTAGTGGTGTCTCTATGCTGGCTGAGCTGTGGCTGATGTTACAGATGTATACACAGGACTGTGAGGTATTACAGATGTGAGATAGCAGCAGTGGGTGTCTCTATGCTGGCTGAGCTGTGACTGATGTTACAGATGTATACACAGGACTGTGAGGTATTACAGATGTGAGATAGCAGTAGTGGGTGTCTCTATGCTGGCTGTGCTGTGGCTGATGTTACAGATGTATACACAGGACTGTGAGGTGTTACAGATGTGAGATAGCAGTAGTGGGTGTCTCTATGCTGGCTGAGCTGTGGCTGATGTTACAGATGTACACACAGGACTGTGAGGTATTACAGATGTGAGATAGCAGTAGTGGGTGTCTCTATGCTGGCTGTGCTGTGGCTGACGTTACAGATGTATACACAGGACTGTGAGGTATTACAGATGAGATAGCAGTAGTAGGTATCTCTATGCTGGCTGAGCTGTGGCTGATGTTACAGATGTATACACAGGACTGTGAGGTATTACAGATGTGAGATAGCAGTAGTGGGTGTCTATATGCTGGCTGTGCTGTGGCTGATGTTACAGATGTATACACAGGACTGTGAGGTGTTACAGATGTGAGATAGCAGTAGTGGGTGTCTCTATGCTGGCTGAGCTGTGGCTGATGTTACAGATGTATACACAGGACTGTGAGGTATTACAGATGTGAGATAGCAGCAGTGGGTGTCTCTATGCTGGCTGAGCTGTGACTGATGTTACAGATGTATACACAGGACTGTGAGGTATTACAGATGTGAGATAGCAGTAGTGGGTGTCTCTATGCTGGCTGTGCTGTGGCTGATGTTACACATGTATACACAGGACTGTGAGGTGTTACAGATGTGAGATAGCAGTAGTGGGTGTCTCTATGCTGGCTGAGCTGTGGCTGATGTTACAGATGTATACAGAGGACTGTGAGGTATTACAGATGTGAGATAGCAGTAGTGGGTGTCTCTATGCTGGCTGTGCTGTGGCTGACGTTACAGATGTATACACAGGACTGTGAGGTATTACAGATGAGATAGCAGTAGTAGGTATCTCTATGCTGGCTGAGCTGTGGCTGATGTTACAGATGTATACACAGGACTGTGAGGTATTACAGATGTGAGATAGCAGTAGTGGGTGTCTATATGCTGGCTGTGCTGTGGCTGATGTTACAGATGTATACACAGGACTGTGAGGTATTACAGATGTGAGATAGCAGTAGTGGGTGTCTCTATGCTGGCTGAGCTGTGGCTGATGTTACAGATGTATACACAGGACTGTGAGGTATTACAGATGTGAGATAGCAGCAGTGGGTGTCTCTATGCTGGCTGAGCTGTGACTGATGTTACAGATGTATACACAGGACTGTGAGGTATTACAGATGTGAGATAGCAGTAGTGGGTGTCTCTATGCTGGCTGTGCTGTGGCTGATGTTACAGATGTATACACAGGACTGTGAGGTGTTACAGATGTGAGATAGCAGTAGTGGGTGTCTCTATGCTGGCTGAGCTGTGGCTGATGTTACAGATGTATACACAGGACTGTGAGGTATTACAGATGTGAGATAGCAGTAGTGGGTGTCTCTATGCTGGCTGAGCTGTGGCTGATGTTACAGATGTATACACAGGACTGTGAGGTATTACAGATGTGAGATAGCAGTAGTGGTGTCTCTATGCTGGCTGTGCTGTGGCTGATGTTACAGATGTATACACAGGACTGTGAGGTATTACAGATGTGAGATAGCAGTAGTGGGTGTCTCTATGCTGGCTGTGCTGTGGCTGATGTTACAGATGTATACACAGGACTGTGAGGTTTTACAGATGTGAGATAGCAGTAGTGGGTGTCTCTATGCTGGCTGAGCTGTGGCTGATGTTACAGATGTATACACAGGACTGTGAGGTATTACAGATGTGAGATAGCAGTAGTGGTGTCTCTATGCTGGCTGTGCTGTGGCTGATGTTACAGATGTATACACAGGACTGTGAGGTATTACAGATGTGAGATAGCAGTAGTGGGTGTCTCTATGCTGGCTGAGCTGTGGCTGATGTTACAGATGTATACACAGGACTGTGAGGTATTACAGATGTGAGATAGCAGTAGTGGGTGTCCTCTATGCTGGCTGAGCTGTGGCTGATGTTACAGATATATACACAGGACTGTGAGGTATTACAGATGTGAGATAGCAGTAGTGGGTGTCTCTATGCTTGCTGAGCTGTGACTGTTAGAGATGTATACACAGGACTGTGAGGTATTACAGATGTGAGATAGCAGTAGTGGGTGTCTCTATGCTGGCTGTGCTGTGGCTGATGTTACAGATGTATACACAGGACTGTGAGGTGTTACAGATGTGAGATAGCAGTAGTGGGTGTCTCTATGCTGGCTGAGCTGTGGCTGATGTTACAGCTGTATACACAGGACTGTGAGGTATTACAGATGTGAGATAGCAGTAGTGGTGTCTCTATGCTGGCTGTGCTGTGGCTGATGTTACAGATGTATACACAGGACTGTGAGGTATTACAGATGTGAGATAGCAGTAGTGGGTGTCTCTATGCTGGCTGAGCTGTGGCTGATGTTACAGATGTATACACATGACTGTGAGGTATTACAGATGTGAGATAGCAGTAGTGGGTGTATCTATGCTGGCTGATCTGTGACTGATGTTACAGATGTATACACAGGACTGTGAGGTATTTACAGATGTGAGAGAGCAGTAGTGGGTGTCTCTATGCTGGCTGTGCTGTGGCTGATGTTACAGATGTATACACAGGACTGTGAGGTATTACAGAATGAGATAGCAGTAGTGGGTGTCTCTATGCTGGCTGAGCTGTGGCTGATGTTACAGATGTATACACAGGACAGTGAGGTATTACAGATGTGAGATAGCAGTAGTCGATGTCTCTATGCAGGCTGAGCTGTGGCTGATGTTACAGATGTATACACAGGACTGTGAGGTATTACAGATGTGAGATAGTAGTAGTGGGTGTCTCTATGCTGGCTGAGCTGTGGCTGATGTTACAGATGTATACACAGGACTGTGAGGTATTACAGATGTGAGATAGCAGTAGTGGGTGTCTCTATGCTGGCTGAGCTGTGGCTGATGTTACAGATGTATACACAGGACTGTGAGGTATTGCAGATGTGAGATAGCAGTAGGGGGTGTCTCTATGCTGGCTCAGCTGTGGCTGATGTTACAGATGTATACACAGGACTGTGAGGTATTATAGATGTGAGATAGCAGTAGTGGGTGTCTCTATGCTGGCTGAGCTGTGGCTGATGTTACAGATGTATACACAGGACTGTGAGGTATTACAGATGTGAGATAGCAGTAGTGGGTGTCTCTATGCTGGCTGAGCTGTGGCTGATGTTACAGATGTATACACAGGACTGTGAGTTATTACAGATGTGAGATAGCAGTAGTGGGCGTCTCTATGCTGGCTGTGCTGTGGCTGATGTTACAGATGTATACACAGGACTGTGAGGTATTACAGATGTGAGATAGCAGTAGTGGGTGTCTCTATGCTGGCTGTGCTGTGGCTGATGTTACAGATATATACACAGGACTGTGAGGTATTACAGATGTGAGATAGCAGTAGTGGGTGTCTCTATGCTGGCTGAGCTGTGGCTGATGTTACAGATGTATACACAGGACTGTGAGGTATTACAGATGTGAGATAGCAGTAGTGGGTGTCTCTATGCTGGCTGTGCTGTGGCTGACGATACAGATGTATACACAGGACTGTGACGTATTACAGATGAGATAGCAGTAGTAGGTATCTCTATGCTGGCTGAGCTGTGGCTGATGTTACAGATGTATACACTGGACTGTAAGGTATTACAGATGTGAGATAGCAGTAGTGGGTGTCTATATGCTGGCTGTGCTGTGGCTGATGTTACAGATGTATACACAGGACTGTGAGGTGTTACAGATGTGAGATAGCAGTAGTGGGTGTCTCTATGCTGGCTGAGCTGTGGCTGATGTTACAGATGTATACACAGGACTGTGAGGTATTAAAGATGTGAGATAGCAGCAGTGGGTGTCTCTATGCTGGCTGAGCTGTGACAGATGTTACAGATGTATACACAGGACTGTGAGGTATTACAGATGTGAGATAGCAGTAGTGGGTGTCTCTATGCTGGCTTTGCTGTGGCTGATGTTATAGATGTATACACAGGACTGTGAGGTGTTACAGATGTGAGATAGCAGTAGTGGGTGTCTCTATGCTGGCTGAGCTGTGGCTGATGTTACAGATGTATACACAGGACTGTGAGGTATTACAGATGTGAGATAGCAGTAGTGGGTGTCTCTATGCTGGCTGTGCTGTGGCTGACGTTACAGATGTATACACAGGACTGTGAGGTATTACAGATGAGATAGCAGTAGTAGGTATCTCTATGCTGGCTGAGCTGTGGCTGATGTTACAGATGTATACACAGGACTGTGAGGTGTTACAGATGTGAGATAGCAGTAGTGGGTGTCTCTATGCTGGCTGAGCTGTGGCTGATGTTACAGATGTATACACAGGACTGTGAGGAATTACAGATGTGAGATAGCAGCAGTGGGTGTCTCTATGCTGGCTGAGCTGTGACTGATGTTACAGATGTATACACAGGACTGTGAGGTATTACAGATGTGAGATAGCAGTAGTGGGTGTCTCTATGCTGGCTGTGCTGTGGCTGACGTTACAGATGTATACACAGGACTGTGAGGTATTACAGATGAGATAGCAGTAGTAGGTATCTCTATGCTGGCTGAGCTGTGACTGAGGTTACAGATGTATACACAGGACTGTGAGGTATTACAGATGTGAGATAGCAGTAGTGGGTGTCTCTATGATGGCTGTGCTGTGGCTGATGTTAGAGATGTATACACAGGACTGTGAGGTATTACAGATGTGAGATAGCAGTAGTGGGTGTCTCTATGCTGGCTGTGCTGTGGCTGATGTTACAGATATATACACAGGACTGTGAGGTATTACAGATGTGAGATAGCAGTAGTGGGTGTCTCTATGCTGGCTGAGCTGTGGCTGATGTTACAGATGTATACACAGGACTGTGAGGTATTACAGATGTGAGATAGCAGTAGTGGGTGTCTCTATGCTGGCTGTGCTGTGGCTGACGTTACAGATGTATACACAGGACTGTGAGGTATTACAGATGAGATAGCAGTAGTAGGTATCTCTATGCTGGCTGAGCTGTGACTGATGTTACAGATGTATACACAGGACTGTGAGGTATTACAGATGTGAGATAGCAGTAGTGGGTGTATATATGCTGGCTGTGCTGTGGCTGATGTTACAGATGTATACACAGGACTGTGAGGTGTTACAGATGTGAGATAGCAGTAGTGGGTGTCTCTATGCTGGCTGAGCTGTGGCTGATGTTACAGATGTATACACAGGACTGTGAGGTGTTACAGATGTGAGATAGCAGTAGTGGGTGTCTCTATGCTGGCTGAGCTGTGGCTGATGTTACAGATGTATACACAGGACTGTGAGGAATTACAGATGTGAGATAGCAGCAGTGGGTGTCTCTATGCTGGCTGAGCTGTGACTGATGTTACAGATGTATACACAGGACTGTGAGGTATTACAGATGTGAGATAGCAGTAGTGGGTGTCTCTATGCTGGCTGTGCTGTGGCTGACGTTACAGATGTATACACAGGACTGTGAGGTATTACAGATGAGATAGCAGTAGTAGGTATCTCTATGCTGGCTGAGCTGTGACTGAGGTTACAGATGTATACACAGGACTGTGAGGTATTACAGATGTGAGATAGCAGTAGTGGGTGTCTCTATGATGGCTGAGCTGTGGCTGATGTTACAGATGTATACACAGGACTGTGAGGTATTACAGATGTGAGATAGCAGCAGTGGGTGTCTCTATGCCTGCTGAGCTGTGACTGATGTTACAGATGTATACACAGGACTGTGAGGTATTACAGATGTGAGATAGCAGTAGTGGGTGTCTCTATGCTGGCTGTGCTGTGGCTGATGTTACAGATGTATACACAGGACTGTGAGGTGTTACAGATGTGAGATAGCAGTAGTGGGTGTCTCTATGCTGGCTGAGCTGTGGCTGATGTTACAGATGTATACACAGGACTGTGAGGTATTACAGATGTGAGATAGCAGTAGTGGGTGTCTCTATGCTGGCTGTGCTGTGGATGACGTTACAGATGTATACACAGGACTGTGAGGTATTACAGATGAGATAGCAGTAGTAGGTATATCTATGCTGGCTGAGATGTGGCTGATGTTACAGATGTATAAACAGGACTGTGAGGTATTACAGATGTGAGATAGCAGTAGTGGGTGTCTCTATGCTGGCTGAGCTGTGACTGATGTTACAGATGTATACAGAGGACTGTGAGGTATTACAGATGTGAGATAGCAGTAGTGGGTGTCTCTATGCTGGCTGAGCTGTGGCTGATGTTACAGATGTATACACAGGACTGTGAGGTATTACAGATGTGAGATAGCAGTAGTGGTGTCTCTATGCTGGCTGAGCTGTGGCTGATGTTACAGATGTATACACAGGACTGTGAGGTATTACAGATGTGAGATAGCAGCAGTGGGTGTCTCTATGCTGGCTGAGCTGTGACTGATGTTACAGATGTATACACAGGACTGTGAGGTATTACAGATGTGAGATAGCAGTAGTGGGTGTCTCTATGCTGGCTGTGCTGTGGCTGATGTTACAGATGTATACACAGGACTGTGAGGTGTTACAGATGTGAGATAGCAGTAGTGGGTGTCTCTATGCTGGCTGAGCTGTGGCTGATGTTACAGATGTACACACAGGACTGTGAGGTATTACAGATGTGAGATAGCAGTAGTGGGTGTCTCTATGCTGGCTGTGCTGTGGCTGACGTTACAGATGTATACACAGGACTGTGAGGTATTACAGATGAGATAGCAGTAGTAGGTATCTCTATGCTGGCTGAGCTGTGGCTGATGTTACAGATGTATACACAGGACTGTGAGGTATTACAGATGTGAGATAGCAGTAGTGGGTGTCTATATGCTGGCTGTGCTGTGGCTGATGTTACAGATGTATACACAGGACTGTGAGGTGTTACAGATGTGAGATAGCAGTAGTGGGTGTCTCTATGCTGGCTGAGCTGTGGCTGATGTTACAGATGTATACACAGGACTGTGAGGTATTACAGATGTGAGATAGCAGCAGTGGGTGTCTCTATGCTGGCTGAGCTGTGACTGATGTTACAGATGTATACACAGGACTGTGAGGTATTACAGATGTGAGATAGCAGTAGTGGGTGTCTCTATGCTGGCTGTGCTGTGGCTGATGTTACACATGTATACACAGGACTGTGAGGTGTTACAGATGTGAGATAGCAGTAGTGGGTGTCTCTATGCTGGCTGAGCTGTGGCTGATGTTACAGATGTATACAGAGGACTGTGAGGTATTACAGATGTGAGATAGCAGTAGTGGGTGTCTTTATGCTGGCTGTGCTGTGGCTGACGTTACAGATGTATACACAGGACTGTGAGGTATTACAGATGAGATAGCAGTAGTAGGTATCTCTATGCTGGCTGAGCTGTGGCTGATGTTACAGATGTATACACAGGACTGTGAGGTATTACAGATGTGAGATAGCAGTAGTGGGTGTCTATATGCTGGCTGTGCTGTGGCTGATGTTACAGATGTATACACAGGACTGTGAGGTATTACAGATGTGAGATAGCAGCAGTGGGTGTCTCTATGCTGGCTGAGCTGTGGCTGATGTTACAGATGTATACAGAGGACTGTGAGGTATTACAGATGTGAGATAGCAGTAGTGGGTGTCTCTATGCTGGCTGTGCTGTGGCTGACGTTACAGATGTATACACAGGACTGTGAGGTATTACAGATGAGATAGCAGTAGTAGGTATCTCTATGCTGGCTGAGCTGTGGCTGATGTTACAGATGTATACACAGGACTGTGAGGTATTACAGATGTGAGATAGCAGTAGTGGGTGTCTATATGCTGGCTGTGCTGTGGCTGATGTTACAGATGTATACACAGGACTGTGAGGTATTACAGATGTGAGATAGCAGCAGTGGGTGTCTCTATGCTGGCTGAGCTGTGACTGATGTTACAGATGTATACACAGGACTGTGAGGTATTACAGATGTGAGATAGCAGTAGTGGGTGTCTCTATGCTGGCTGTGCTGTGGCTGATGTTACAGATGTATACACAGGACTGTGAGGTGTTACAGATGTGAGATAGCAGTAGTGGGTGTCTCTATGCTGGCTGAGCTGTGGCTGATGTTACAGATGTATACACAGGACTGTGAGGTATTACAGATGTGAGATAGCAGTAGTGGGTGTCTCTATGCTGGCTGAGCTGTGGCTGATGTTACAGATGTATACACAGGACTGTGAGGTATTACAGATGTGAGATAGCAGTAGTGGTGTCTCTATGCTGGCTGTGCTGTGGCTGATGTTACAGATGTATACACAGGACTGTGAGGTATTACAGATGTGAGATAGCAGTAGTGGGTGTCTCTATGCTGGCTGTGCTGTGGCTGATGTTACAGATGTATACACAGGACTGTGAGGTTTTACAGATGTGAGATAGCAGTAGTGGGTGTCTCTATGCTGGCTGAGCTGTGGCTGATGTTACAGATGTATACACAGGACTGTGAGGTATTACAGATGTGAGATAGCAGTAGTGGTGTCTCTATGCTGGCTGTGCTGTGGCTGATGTTACAGATGTATACACAGGACTGTGAGGTATTACAGATGTGAGATAGCAGTAGTGGGTGTCTCTATGCTGGCTGAGCTGTGGCTGATGTTACAGATGTATACACAGGACTGTGAGGTACTACAGATGTGAGATAGCAGTAGTGGGTGTCTCTATGCTGGCTGAGCTGTGGCTGATGTTACAGATATATACACAGGACTGTGAGGTATTACAGATGTGAGATAGCAGTAGTGGGTGTCTCTATGCTTGCTGAGCTGTGACTGTTAGAGATGTATACACAGGACTGTGAGGTATTACAGATGTGAGATAGCAGTAGTGGGTGTCTCTATGCTGGCTGTGCTGTGGCTGATGTTACAGATGTATACACAGGACTGTGAGGTGTTACAGATGTGAGATAGCAGTAGTGGGTGTCTCTATGCTGGCTGAGCTGTGGCTGATGTTACAGCTGTATACACAGGACTGTGAGGTATTAGAGATGTGAGATAGCAGTAGTGGTGTCTCTATGCTGGCTGTGCTGTGGCTGATGTTACAGATGTATACACAGGACTGTGAGGTATTACAGATGTGAGATAGCAGTAGTGGGTGTCTCTATGCTGGCTGTGCTGTGGCTGATGTTACAGATGTATACACAGGACTGTGAGGTATTACAGAATGAGATAGCAGTAGTGGGTGTCTCTATGCTGGCAGAGCTGTGGCTGATGTTACAGATGTATACACAGGACAGTGAGGTATTACAGATGTGAGATAGCAGTAGTCGATGTCTCTATGCAGGCTGAGCTGTGGCTGATGTTACAGATGTATACACAGGACTGTGAGGTATTACAGATGTGAGATAGTAGTAGTGGGTGTCTCTATGCTGGCTGAGCTGTGGCTGATGTTACAGATGTATACACAGGACTGTGAGGTATTACAGATGTGAGATAGCAGTAGTGGGTGTCTCTATGCTGGCTGAGCTGTGGCTGATGTTACAGATGTATACACAGGACTGTGAGGTATTACAGATGTGAGATAGCAGTAGTGGTGTCTCTATGCTGGCTGTGCTGTGGCTGATGTTACAGATGTATACACAGGACTGTGAGGTATTACAGATGTGAGATAGCAGTAGTGGGTGTCTCTATGCTGGCTGTGCTGTGGCTGATGTTACAGATGTATACACAGGACTGTGAGGTATTACAGATGTGAGATAGCAGCAGTGGGTGTCTCTATGCCTGCTGAGCTGTGACTGATGTTACAGATGTATACACAGGACTGTGAGGTATTACAGATGTGAGATAGCAGTAGTGGGTGTCTCTATGCTGGCTGTGCTGTGGCTGATGTTACAGATGTATACACAGGACTGTGAGGTGTTACAGATGTGAGATAGCAGTAGTGGGTGTCTCTATGCTGGCTGAGCTGTGGCTGATGTTACAGATGTATACACAGGACTGTGAGGTATTACAGATGTGAGATAGCAGTAGTGGGTGTCTCTATGCTGGCTGTGCTGTGGATGACGTTACAGATGTATACACAGGACTGTGAGGTATTACAGATGAGATAGCAGTAGTAGGTATATCTATGCTGGCTGAGATGTGGCTGATGTTACAGATGTATAAACAGGACTGTGAGGTATTACAGATGTGAGATAGCAGTAGTGGGTGTCTCTATGCTGGCTGAGCTGTGACTGATGTTACAGATGTATACAGAGGACTGTGAGGTATTACAGATGTGAGATAGCAGTAGTGGGTGTCTCTATGCTGGCTGAGCTGTGGCTGATGTTACAGATGTATACACAGGACTGTGAGGTATTACAGATGTGAGATAGCAGTAGTGGTGTCTCTATGCTGGCTGAGCTGTGGCTGATGTTACAGATGTATACACAGGACTGTGAGGTATTACAGATGTGAGATAGCAGCAGTGGGTGTCTCTATGCTGGCTGAGCTGTGACTGATGTTACAGATGTATACACAGGACTGTGAGGTATTACAGATGTGAGATAGCAGTAGTGGGTGTCTCTATGCTGGCTGTGCTGTGGCTGATGTTACAGATGTATACACAGGACTGTGAGGTGTTACAGATGTGAGATAGCAGTAGTGGGTGTCTCTATGCTGGCTGAGCTGTGGCTGATGTTACAGATGTACACACAGGACTGTGAGGTATTACAGATGTGAGATAGCAGTAGTGGGTGTCTCTATGCTGGCTGTGCTGTGGCTGACGTTACAGATGTATACACAGGACTGTGAGGTATTACAGATGAGATAGCAGTAGTAGGTATCTCTATGCTGGCTGAGCTGTGGCTGATGTTACAGATGTATACACAGGACTGTGAGGTATTACAGATGTGAGATAGCAGTAGTGGGTGTCTATATGCTGGCTGTGCTGTGGCTGATGTTACAGATGTATACACAGGACTGTGAGGTGTTACAGATGTGAGATAGCAGTAGTGGGTGTCTCTATGCTGGCTGAGCTGTGGCTGATGTTACAGATGTATACACAGGACTGTGAGGTATTACAGATGTGAGATAGCAGCAGTGGGTGTCTCTATGCTGGCTGAGCTGTGACTGATGTTACAGATGTATACACAGGACTGTGAGGTATTACAGATGTGAGATAGCAGTAGTGGGTGTCTCTATGCTGGCTGTGCTGTGGCTGATGTTACACATGTATACACAGGACTGTGAGGTGTTACAGATGTGAGATAGCAGTAGTGGGTGTCTCTATGCTGGCTGAGCTGTGGCTGATGTTACAGATGTATACAGAGGACTGTGAGGTATTACAGATGTGAGATAGCAGTAGTGGGTGTCTTTATGCTGGCTGTGCTGTGGCTGACGTTACAGATGTATACACAGGACTGTGAGGTATTACAGATGAGATAGCAGTAGTAGGTATCTCTATGCTGGCTGAGCTGTGGCTGATGTTACAGATGTATACACAGGACTGTGAGGTATTACAGATGTGAGATAGCAGTAGTGGGTGTCTATATGCTGGCTGTGCTGTGGCTGATGTTACAGATGTATACACAGGACTGTGAGGTATTACAGATGTGAGATAGCAGCAGTGGGTGTCTCTATGCTGGCTGAGCTGTGGCTGATGTTACAGATGTATACAGAGGACTGTGAGGTATTACAGATGTGAGATAGCAGTAGTGGGTGTCTCTATGCTGGCTGTGCTGTGGCTGACGTTACAGATGTATACACAGGACTGTGAGGTATTACAGATGAGATAGCAGTAGTAGGTATCTCTATGCTGGCTGAGCTGTGGCTGATGTTACAGATGTATACACAGGACTGTGAGGTATTACAGATGTGAGATAGCAGTAGTGGGTGTCTATATGCTGGCTGTGCTGTGGCTGATGTTACAGATGTATACACAGGACTGTGAGGTATTACAGATGTGAGATAGCAGCAGTGGGTGTCTCTATGCTGGCTGAGCTGTGACTGATGTTACAGATGTATACACAGGACTGTGAGGTATTACAGATGTGAGATAGCAGTAGTGGGTGTCTCTATGCTGGCTGTGCTGTGGCTGATGTTACAGATGTATACACAGGACTGTGAGGTGTTACAGATGTGAGATAGCAGTAGTGGGTGTCTCTATGCTGGCTGAGCTGTGGCTGATGTTACAGATGTATACACAGGACTGTGAGGTATTACAGATGTGAGATAGCAGTAGTGGGTGTCTCTATGCTGGCTGAGCTGTGGCTGATGTTACAGATGTATACACAGGACTGTGAGGTATTACAGATGTGAGATAGCAGTAGTGGTGTCTCTATGCTGGCTGTGCTGTGGCTGATGTTACAGATGTATACACAGGACTGTGAGGTATTACAGATGTGAGATAGCAGTAGTGGGTGTCTCTATGCTGGCTGTGCTGTGGCTGATGTTACAGATGTATACACAGGACTGTGAGGTTTTACAGATGTGAGATAGCAGTAGTGGGTGTCTCTATGCTGGCTGAGCTGTGGCTGATGTTACAGATGTATACACAGGACTGTGAGGTATTACAGATGTGAGATAGCAGTAGTGGTGTCTCTATGCTGGCTGTGCTGTGGCTGATGTTACAGATGTATACACAGGACTGTGAGGTATTACAGATGTGAGATAGCAGTAGTGGGTGTCTCTATGCTGGCTGAGCTGTGGCTGATGTTACAGATGTATACACAGGACTGTGAGGTACTACAGATGTGAGATAGCAGTAGTGGGTGTCTCTATGCTGGCTGAGCTGTGGCTGATGTTACAGATATATACACAGGACTGTGAGGTATTACAGATGTGAGATAGCAGTAGTGGGTGTCTCTATGCTTGCTGAGCTGTGACTGTTAGAGATGTATACACAGGACTGTGAGGTATTACAGATGTGAGATAGCAGTAGTGGGTGTCTCTATGCTGGCTGTGCTGTGGCTGATGTTACAGATGTATACACAGGACTGTGAGGTGTTACAGATGTGAGATAGCAGTAGTGGGTGTCTCTATGCTGGCTGAGCTGTGGCTGATGTTACAGCTGTATACACAGGACTGTGAGGTATTACAGATGTGAGATAGCAGTAGTGGTGTCTCTATGCTGGCTGTGCTGTGGCTGATGTTACAGATGTATACACAGGACTGTGAGGTATTACAGATGTGAGATAGCAGTAGTGGGTGTCTCTATGCTGGCTGTGCTGTGGCTGATGTTACA
Source organism: Taudactylus pleione (assembly GCA_031769625.1). Lineage (NCBI taxonomy): Eukaryota > Metazoa > Chordata > Amphibia > Anura > Myobatrachidae > Taudactylus > Taudactylus pleione. The sequence continues at coordinate 550,485 of JAUIMM010002119.1, forward strand.
GATGTATACACAGGACTGTGAGGTATTACAGAATGAGATAGCAGTAGTGGGTGTCTCTATGCTGGCAGAGCTGTGGCTGATGTTACAGATGTATACACAGGACAGTGAGGTATTACAGATGTGAGATAGCAGTAGTCGATGTCTCTATGCAGGCTGAGCTGTGGCTGATGTTACAGATGTATACACAGGACTGTGAGGTATTACAGATGTGAGATAGTAGTAGTGGGTGTCTCTATGCTGGCTGAGCTGTGGCTGATGTTACAGATGTATACACAGGACTGTGAGGTATTACAGATGTGAGATAGCAGTAGTGGGTGTCTCTATGCTGGCTGAGCTGTGGCTGATGTTACAGATGTATACACAGGACTGTGAGGTATTACAGATGTGAGATAGCAGTAGTGGTGTCTCTATGCTGGCTGTGCTGTGGCTGATGTTACAGATGTATACACAGGACTGTGAGGTATTACAGATGTGAGATAGCAGTAGTGGGTGTCTCTATGCTGGCTGTGCTGTGGCTGATGTTACAGATGTATACACAGGACTGTGAGGTTTTACAGATGTGAGATAGCAGTAGTGGGTGTCTCTATGCTGGCTGAGCTGTGGCTGATGTTACAGATGTATACACAGGACTGTGAGGTATTACAGATGTGAGATAGCAGTAGTGGTGTCTCTATGCTGGCTGTGCTGTGGCTGATGTTACAGATGTATACACAGGACTGTGAGGTATTACAGATGTGAGATAGCAGTAGTGGGTGTCTCTATGCTGGCTGAGCTGTGGCTGATGTTACAGATGTATACACAGGACTGTGAGGTATTACAGATGTGAGATAGCAGTAGTGGGTGTCTCTATGCTGGCTGAGCTGTGGCTGATGTTACAGATATATACACAGGACTGTGAGGTATTACAGATGTGAGATAGCAGTAGTGGGTGTCTCTATGCTTGCTGAGCTGTGACTGTTAGAGATGTATACACAGGACTGTGAGGTATTACAGATGTGAGATAGCAGTAGTGGGTGTCTCTATGCTGGCTGTGCTGTGGCTGATGTTACAGATGTATACACAGGACTGTGAGGTATTACAGAATGAGATAGCAGTAGTGGGTGTCTCTATGCTGGCAGAGCTGTGGCTGATGTTACAGATGTATACACAGGACAGTGAGGTATTACAGATGTGAGATAGCAGTAGTCGATGTCTCTATGCAGGCTGAGCTGTGGCTGATGTTACAGATGTATACACAGGACTGTGAGGTATTACAGATGTGAGATAGTAGTAGTGGGTGTCTCTATGCTGGCTGAGCTGTGGCTGATGTTACAGATGTATACACAGGACTGTGAGGTATTACAGATGTGAGATAGCAGTAGTGGGTGTCTCTATGCTGGCTGAGCTGTGGCTGATGTTACAGATGTATACACAGGACTGTGAGGTATTACAGATGTGAGATAGCAGTAGTGGTGTCTCTATGCTGGCTGTGCTGTGGCTGATGTTACAGATGTATACACAGGACTGTGAGGTATTACAGATGTGAGATAGCAGTAGTGGGTGTCTCTATGCTGGCTGTGCTGTGGCTGATGTTACAGATGTATACACAGGACTGTGAGGTTTTACAGATGTGAGATAGCAGTAGTGGGTGTCTCTATGCTGGCTGAGCTGTGGCTGATGTTACAGATGTATACACAGGACTGTGAGGTATTACAGATGTGAGATAGCAGTAGTGGTGTCTCTATGCTGGCTGTGCTGTGGCTGATGTTACAGATGTATACACAGGACTGTGAGGTATTACAGATGTGAGATAGCAGTAGTGGGTGTCTCTATGCTGGCTGAGCTGTGGCTGATGTTACAGATGTATACACAGGACTGTGAGGTATTACAGATGTGAGATAGCAGTAGTGGGTGTCTCTATGCTGGCTGAGCTGTGGCTGATGTTACAGATATATACACAGGACTGTGAGGTATTACAGATGTGAGATAGCAGTAGTGGGTGTCTCTATGCTTGCTGAGCTGTGACTGTTAGAGATGTATACACAGGACTGTGAGGTATTACAGATGTGAGATAGCAGTAGTGGGTGTCTCTATGCTGGCTGTGCTGTGGCTGATGTTACAGATGTATACACAGGACTGTGAGGTGTTACAGATGTGAGATAGCAGTAGTGGGTGTCTCTATGCTGGCTGAGCTGTGGCTGATGTTACAGCTGTATACACAGGACTGTGAGGTATTACAGATGTGAGATAGCAGTAGTGGTGTCTCTATGCTGGCTGTGCTGTGGCTGATGTTACAGATGTATACACAGGACTGTGAGGTATTACAGATGTGAGATAGCAGTAGTGGGTGTCTCTATGCTGGCTGTGCTGTGGCTGATGTTACAGATGTATACACAGGACTGTGAGGTATTACAGAATGAGATAGCAGTAGTGGGTGTCTCTATGCTGGCAGAGCTGTGGCTGATGTTACAGATGTATACACAGGACAGTGAGGTATTACAGATGTGAGATAGCAGTAGTCGATGTCTCTATGCAGGCTGAGCTGTGGCTGATGTTACAGATGTATACACAGGACTGTGAGGTATTACAGATGTGAGATAGTAGTAGTGGGTGTCTCTATGCTGGCTGAGCTGTGGCTGATGTTACAGATGTATACACAGGACTGTGAGGTATTACAGATGTGAGATAGCAGTAGTGGGTGTCTCTATGCTGGCTGAGCTGTGGCTGATGTTACAGATGTATACACAGGACTGTGAGGTATTGCAGATGTGAGATAGCAGTAGGGGGTGTCTCTATGCTGGCTCAGCTGTGGCTGATGTTACAGATGTATACACAGGACTGTGAGGTATTATAGATGTGAGATAGCAGTAGTGGGTGTCTCTATGCTGGCTGAGCTGTGGCTGATGTTACAGATGTATACACAGGACTGTGAGGTATTACAGATGTGAGATAGCAGTAGTGGGTGTCTCTATGCTGGCTGAGCTGTGGCTGATGTTACAGATGTATACACAGGACTGTGAGTTATTACAGATGTGAGATAGCAGTAGTGGGCGTCTCTATGCTGGCTGTGCTGTGGCTGATGTTACAGATGTATACACAGGACTGTGAGGTATTACAGATGTGAGATAGCAGTAGTGGGTGTCTCTATGCTGGCTGAGCTGTGGCTGATGTTACAGATGTATACACAGGACTGTGAGGTATTACAGATGTGAGATAGCAGTAGTGGGTGTCTCTATGCTGGCTGTGCTGTGGCTGACGATACAGATGTATACACAGGACAGTGACGTATTACAGATGAGATAGCAGTAGTAGGTATCTCTATGCTGGCTGAGCTGTGGCTGATGTTACAGATGTATACACTGGACTGTAAGGTATTACAGATGTGAGATAGCAGTAGTGGGTGTCTATATGCTGGCTGTGCTGTGGCTGATGTTACAGATGTATACACAGGACTGTGAGGTGTTACAGATGTGAGATAGCAGTAGTGGGTGTCTCTATGCTGGCTGAGCTGTGGCTGATGTTACAGATGTATACACAGGACTGTGAGGTATTAAAGATGTGAGATAGCAGCAGTGGGTGTCTCTATGCTGGCTGAGCTGTGACAGATGTTACAGATGTATACACAGGACTGTGAGGTATTACAGATGTGAGATAGCAGTAGTGGGTGTCTCTATGCTGGCTTTGCTGTGGCTGATTTTATAGATGTATACACAGGACTGTGAGGTGTTACAGATGTGAGATAGCAGTAGTGGGTGTCTCTATGCTGGCTGAGCTGTGGCTGATGTTACAGATGTATACACAGGACTGTGAGGTATTACAGATGTGAGATAGCAGTAGTGGGTGTCTCTATGCTGGCTGTGCTGTGGCTGACGTTACAGATGTATACACAGGACTGTGAGGTATTACAGATGAGATAGCAGTAGTAGGTATCTCTATGCTGGCTGAGCTGTGGCTGATGTTACAGATGTATACACAGGACTGTGAGGTATTACAGATGTGAGATAGCAGTAGTGGGTGTATATATGCTGGCTGTGCTGTGGCTGATGTTACAGATGTATACACAGGACTGTGAGGTGTTACAGATGTGAGATAGCAGTAGTGGGTGTCTCTATGCTGGCTGAGCTGTGGCTGATGTTACAGATGTATACACAGGACTGTGAGGTGTTACAGATGTGAGATAGCAGTAGTGGGTGTCTCTATGCTGGCTGAGCTGTGGCTGATGTTACAGATGTATACACAGAACTGTGAGGAATTACAGATGTGAGATAGCAGCAGTGGGTGTCTCTATGCTGGCTGAGCTGTGACTGATGTTACAGATGTATACACAGGACTGTGAGGTATTACAGATGTGAGATAGCAGTAGTGGGTGTCTCTATGCTGGCTGTGCTGTGGCTGACGTTACAGATGTATACACAGGACTGTGAGGTATTACAGATGAGATAGCAGTAGTAGGTATCTCTATGCTGGCTGAGCTGTGACTGAGGTTACAGATGTATACACAGGACTGTGAGGTATTACAGATGTGAGATAGCAGTAGTGGGTGTCTCTATGATGGCTGTGCTGTGGCTGATGTTAGAGATGTATACACAGGACTGTGAGGTATTACAGATGTGAGATAGCAGTAGTGGGTGTCTCTATGCTGGCTGTGCTGTGGCTGATGTTACAGATATATACACAGGACTGTGAGGTATTACAGATGTGAGATAGCAGTAGTGGGTGTCTCTATGCTGGCTGAGCTGTGGCTGATGTTACAGATGTATACACAGGACTGTGAGGTATTACAGATGTGAGATAGCAGTAGTGGGTGTCTCTATGCTGGCTGTGCGGTGGCTGACATTACAGATGTATACACAGGACTGTGAGGTATTACAGATGAGATAGCAGTAGTAGGTATCTCTATGCTGGCTGAGCTGTGGCTGATGTTACAGATGTATACACAGGACTGTGAGGTATTACAGATGTGAGATAGCAGTAGTGGGTGTCTATATGCTGGCTGTGCTGTGGCTGATGTTACAGATGTATACACAGGACTGTGAGGTGTTACACATGTGAGATAGCAGTAGTGGGTGTCTCTATGCTGGCTGAGCTGTGGCTGATGTTACAGATGTATACACAGGACTGTGAGGTATTACAGATGTGAGATAGCAGTAGTGGGTGTCTCTATGCTGGCTGAGCTGTGGCTGATGTTACAGATGTATACACAGAACTGTGAGGAATTACAGATGTGAGATAGCAGCAGTGGGTGTCTCTATGCTGGCTGAGCTGTGACTGATGTTACAGATGTATACACAGGACTGTGAGGTATTACAGATGTGAGATAGCAGTAGTGGGTGTCTCTATGCTGGCTGTGCTGTGGCTGACGTTACAGATGTATACACAGGACTGTGAGGTATTACAGATGAGATAGCAGTAGTAGGTATCTCTATGCTGGCTGAGCTGTGACTGAGGTTACAGATGTATACACAGGACTGTGAGGTATTACAGATGTGAGATAGCAGTAGTGGGTGTCTCTATGATGGCTGTGCTGTGGCTGATGTTAGAGATGTATACACAGGACTGTGAGGTATTACAGATGTGAGATAGCAGTAGTGGGTGTCTCTATGCTGGCTGTGCTGTGGCTGATGTTACAGATATATACACAGGACTGTGAGGTATTACAGATGTGAGATAGCAGTAGTGGGTGTCTCTATGCTGGCTGAGCTGTGGCTGATGTTACAGATGTATACACAGGACTGTGAGGTATTACAGATGTGAGATAGCAGTAGTGGGTGTCTCTATGCTGGCTGTGCGGTGGCTGACATTACAGATGTATACACAGGACTGTGAGGTATTACAGATGAGATAGCAGTAGTAGGTATCTCTATGCTGGCTGAGCTGTGGCTGATGTTACAGATGTATACACAGGACTGTGAGGTATTACAGATGTGAGATAGCAGTAGTGGGTGTCTATATGCTGGCTGTGCTGTGGCTGATGTTACAGATGTATACACAGGACTGTGAGGTGTTACACATGTGAGATAGCAGTAGTGGGTGTCTCTATGCTGGCTGAGCTGTGGCTGATGTTACAGATGTATACACAGGACTGTGAGGTATTACAGATGTGAGATAGCAGTAGTGGGTGTCTCTATGCTGGCTGAGCTGTGGCTGATGTTACAGATGTATACACAGGACTGTGAGTTATTACAGATGTGAGATAGCAGTAGTGGGCGTCTCTATGCTGGCTGTGCTGTGGCTGATGTTACAGATGTATACACAGGACTGTGAGGTATTACAGATGTGAGATAGCAGTAGTGGGTGTCTCTATGCTGGCTGTGCTGTGGCTGATGTTACAGATATATACACAGGACTGTGAGGTATTACAGATGTGAGATAGCAGTAGTGGGTGTCTCTATGCTGGCTGAGCTGTGGCTGATGTTACAGATGTATACACAGGACTGTGAGGTATTACAGATGTGAGATAGCAGTAGTGGGTGTCTCTATGATGGCTGTGCTGTGGCTGATGTTACAGATGTATACACAGGACTGTGAGGTATTACAGATGTGAGATAGCAGTAGTGGGTGTCTCTATGCTGGCTGTGCTGTGGCAGATGTTACAGATATATACACAGGACTGTGAGGTATAACAGATGTGAGATAGCAGTAGTGGGTGTCTCTATGCTGGCTGAGCTGTGGCTGATGTTACAGATGTATACACAGGACTGTGAGGTATTACAGATGTGAGATAGCAGTAGTGGGTGTCTCTATGCTGGCTGTGCTGTGGCTGATGATACAGATGTATACACAGGACTGTGACGTATTACAGATGAGATAGCAGTAGTAGGTATCTCTATGCTGGCTGAGCTGTGGCTGATGTTACAGAAATATACACTGGACTGTGAGGTATTACAGATGTGAGATAGCAGTAGTGGGTGTCTATATGCTGGCTGTGCTGTGGCTGATGTTACAGATGTATACACAGGACTGTGAGGTGTTACAGATGTGAGATAGCAGTAGTGGGTGTCTCTATGCTGGCTGAGCTGTGGCTGATGTTACAGATGTATACACAGGACTGTGAGGTATTAAAGATGTGAGATAGCAGCAGTGGGTGTCTCTATGCTGGCTGAGCTGTGACAGATGTTACAGATGTATACACAGGACTGTGAGGTATTACAGATGTGAGATAGCAGTAGTGGGTGTCTCTATGCTGGCTGTGCTGTGGCTGATGTTATAGATGTATAGACAGGACTGTGAGGTGTTACAGATGTGAGATAGCAGTAGTGGGTGTCTCTATGCTGGCTGAGCTGTGGCTGATGTTACAGATGTATACACAGGACTGTGAGGTATTACAGATGTGAGAGAGCAGTAGTGGGTGTCTCTATGCTGGCTGTGCTGTGGCTGATGTTACAGATGTATACACAGGACTGTGAGGTATTACAGATGAGATAGCAGTAGTAGGTATCTCTATGCTGGCTGAGCTGTGGCTGATGTTACAGATGAATACACAGGACTGTGAGGTATTACAGATGTGAGATAGCAGTTTTGGGTGTCTATATGCTGGCTGTGCTGTGGCTGATGTTACAGATGTATACACAGGACTGTGAGGTGTTACAGATGTGAGATAGCAGTAGTGGGTGTCTCTATGCTGGCTGAGCTGTGGCTGATGTTACAGATGTATACACAGGACTGTGAGGTATTACAGATGTGAGATAGCAGCATTGGGTGTCTCTATGCTGGCTGATCTGTGACTGATGTTACAGATGTATACACAGGACTGTGAGGTATTACAGATGTGAGAGAGCAGTAGTGGGTGTCTCTATGCTGGCTGTGCTGTGGCTGATGTTACAGATGTATACACAGGACTGTGAGGTATTACAGAATGAGATAGCAGTAGTGGGTGTCTCTATGCTGGCTGAGCTGTGGCTGATGTTACAGATGTATACACAGGACAGTGAGGTATTACAGATGTGAGATAGCAGTAGTCGATGTCTCTATGCAGGCTGAGCTGTGGCTGATGTTACAGATGTATACACAGGACAGTGAGGTATTACAGATGTGAGATAGCAGTAGTCGATGTCTCTATGCAGGCTGAGCTGTGGCTGATGTTACAGATGTATACACAGGACTGTGAGGTATTACAGATGTGAGATAGTAGTAGTGGGTGTCTCTATGCTGGCTGAGCTGTGGCTGATGTTACAGATGTATACACAGGACTGTGAGGTATTACAGATGTGAGATAGCAGTAGTGGGTGTCTCTATGCTGGCTGAGCTGTGGCTGATGTTACAGATGTATACACAGGACTGTGAGGTATTGCAGATGTGAGATAGCAGTAGGGGGTGTCTCTATGCTGGCTCAGCTGTGGCTGATGTTACAGATGTATACACAGGACTGTGAGGTATTATAGATGTGAGATAGCAGTAGTGGGTGTCTCTATGCTGGCTGAGCTGTGGCTGATGTTACAGATGTATACACAGGACTGTGAGGTATTACAGATGTGAGATAGCAGTAGTGGGTGTCTCTATGCTGGCTGAGCTGTGGCTGATGTTACAGATGTATACACAGGACTGTGAGTTATTACAGATGTGAGATAGCAGTAGTGGGCGTCTCTATGCTGGCTGTGCTGTGTCTGATGTTACAGATGTATACACAGGACTGTGAGGTATTACAGATGTGAGATAGCAGTAGTGGGTGTCTCTATGCTGGCTGAGCTGTGGCTGATGTTACAGATGTATACACAGGACTGTGAGGTATTACAGATGTGAGATAGCAGTAGTGGGTGTCTCTATGATGGCTGTGCTGTGGCTGATGTTACAGATGTATACACAGGACTGTGAGGTATTACAGATGTGAGATAGCAGTAGTGGGTGTCTCTATGCTGGCTGTGCTGTGGCAGATGTTACAGATATATACACAGGACTGTGAGGTATTACAGATGTGAGATAGCAGTAGTGGGTGTCTCTATGCTGGCTGAGCTGTGGCTGATGTTACAGATGTATACACAGGACTGTGAGGTATTACAGATGTGAGATAGCAGTAGTGGGTGTCTCTATGCTGGCTGTGCTGTGGCTGACGATACAGATGTATACACAGGACTGTGACGTATTACAGATGAGATAGCAGTAGTAGGTATCTCTATGCTGGCTGAGCTGTGGCTGATGTTACAGATGTATACACAGGACTGTAAGGTATTACAGATGTGAGATAGCAGTAGTGGGTGTCTATATGCTGGCTGTGCTGTGGCTGATTTTACAGATGTATACACAGGACTGTGAGGTGTTACAGATGTGAGATAGCAGTAGTGGGTGTCTCTATGCTGGCTGAGCTGTGGCTGATGTTACAGATGTATACACAGGACTGTGAGGTATTAAAGATGTGAGATAGCAGCAGTGGGTGTCTCTATGCTGGCTGAGCTGTGACAGATGTTACAGATGTATACACAGGACTGTGAGGTATTACAGATGTGAGATAGCAGTAGTGGGTGTCTCTATGCTGGCTTTGCTGTGGCTGATGTTATAGATGTATACACAGGACTGTGAGGTGTTACAGATGTGAGATAGCAGTAGTGGGTGTCTCTATGCTGGCTGAGCTGTGGCTGATGTTACAGATGTATACACAGGACTGTGAGGTGTTACAGATGTGAGATAGCAGTAGTGGGTGTCTCTATGCTGGCTGTGCTGTGGCTGACGTTACAGATGTATACACAGGACTGTGAGGTATTACAGATGAGATAGCAGTAGTAGGTATCTCTATGCTGGCTGAGCTGTGGCTGATGTTACAGATGTATACACAGGACTGTGAGGTATTACAGATGTGAGATAGCAGTAGTGGGTGTATATATGCTGGCTGTGCTGTGGCTGATGTTACAGATGTATACACAGGACTGTGAGGTGTTACAGATGTGAGATAGCAGTAGTGGGTGTCTCTATGCTGGCTGAGCTGTGGCTGATGTTACAGATGTATACACAGGACTGTGAGGTGTTACAGATGTGAGATAGCAGTAGTGGGTGTCTCTATGCTGGCTGAGCTGTGGCTGATGTTACAGATGTATACACAGGACTGTGAGGAATTACAGATGTGAGATAGCAGCAGTGGGTGTCTCTATGCTGGCTGAGCTGTGACTGATGTTACAGATGTATACACAGGACTGTGAGGTATTACAGATGTGAGATAGCAGTAGTGGGTGTCTCTATGCTGGCTGTGCTGTGGCTGACGTTACAGATGTATACACAGGACTGTGAGGTATTACAGATGAGATAGCAGTAGTAGGTATCTCTATGCTGGCTGAGCTGTGACTGAGGTTACAGATGTATACACAGGACTGTGAGGTATTACAGATGTGAGATAGCAGTAGTGGGTGTCTCTATGATGGCTGTGCTGTGGCTGATGTTAGAGATGTATACACAGGTCTGTGAGGTATTACAGATGTGAGATAGCAGTAGTGGGTGTCTCTATGCTGGCTGTGCTGTGGCTGATGTTACAGATATATACACAGGACTGTGAGGTATTACAGATGTGAGATAGCAGTAGTGGGTGTCTCTATGCTGGCTGAGCTGTGGCTGATGTTACAGATGTATACACAGGACTGTGAGGTATTACAGATGTGAGATAGCAGTAGTGGGTGTCTCTATGCTGGCTGTGCGGTGGCTGACATTACAGATGTATACACAGGACTGTGAGGTATTACAGATGAGATAGCAGTAGTAGGTATCTCTATGCTGGCTGAGCTGTGGCTGATGTTACAGATGTATACACAGGACTGTGAGGTATTACAGATGTGAGATAGCAGTAGTGGGTGTCTATATGCTGGCTGTGCTGTGGCTGATGTTACAGATGTATACACAGGACTGTGAGGTGTTACACATGTGAGATAGCAGTAGTGGGTGTCTCTATGCTGGCTGAGCTGTGGCTGATGTTACAGATGTATACACAGGACTGTGAGGTATTACAGATGTGAGATAGCAGTAGTGGGTGTCTCTATGCTGGCTGAGCTGTGGCTGATGTTACAGATGTATACACAGGACTGTGAGTTATTACAGATGTGAGATAGCAGTAGTGGGCGTCTCTATGCTGGCTGTGCTGTGGCTGATGTTACAGATGTATACACAGGACTGTGAGGTATTACAGATGTGAGATAGCAGTAGTGGGTGTCTCTATGCTGGCTGTGCTGTGGCTGATGTTACAGATATATACACAGGACTGTGAGGTATTACAGATGTGAGATAGCAGTAGTGGGTGTCTCTATGCTGGCTGAGCTGTGGCTGATGTTACAGATGTATACACAGGACTGTGAGGTATTACAGATGTGAGATAGCAGTAGTGGGTGTCTCTATGATGGCTGTGCTGTGGCTGATGTTACAGATGTATACACAGGACTGTGAGGTATTACAGATGTGAGATAGCAGTAGTGGGTGTCTCTATGCTGGCTGTGCTGTGGCAGATGTTACAGATATATACACAGGACTGTGAGGTATTACAGATGTGAGATAGCAGTAGTGGGTGTCTCTATGCTGGCTGAGCTGTGGCTGATGTTACAGATGTATACACAGGACTGTGAGGTATTACAGATGTGAGATAGCAGTAGTGGGTGTCTCTATGCTGGCTGTGCTGTGGCTGACGATACAGATGTATACACAGGACTGTGACGTATTACAGATGAGATAGCAGTAGTAGGTAACTCTATGCTGGCTGAGCTGTGGCTGATGTTACAGAAATATACACTGGACTGTGAGGTATTACAGATGTGAGATAGCAGTAGTGGGTGTCTATATGCTGGCTGTGCTGTGGCTGATGTTACAGATGTATACACAGGACTGTGAGGTGTTACAGATGTGAGATAGCAGTAGTGGGTGTCTCTATGCTGGCTGAGCTGTGGCTGATGTTACAGATGTATACACAGGACTGTGAGGTATTAAAGATGTGAGATAGCAGCAGTGGGTGTCTCTATGCTGGCTGAGCTGTGACAGATGTTACAGATGTATACACAGGACTGTGAGGTATTACAGATGTGAGATAGCAGTAGTGGGTGTCTCTATGCTGGCTGTGCTGTGGCTGATGTTATAGATGTATACACAGGACTGTGAGGTGTTACAGATGTGAGATAGCAGTAGTGGGTGTCTCTATGCTGGCTGAGCTGTGGCTGATGTTACAGATGTATACACAGGACTGTGAGGTATTACAGATGTGAGATAGCAGTAGTGGGTGTCTCTATGCTGGCTGTGCTGTGGCTGACGTTACAGATGTATACACAGGACTGTGAGGTATTACAGATGAGATATCAGTAGTAGGTATCTCTATGCTGGCTGAGCTGTGGCTGATGTTACAGATGTATACACAGGACTGTGAGGTATTACAGATGTGAGATAGCAGTAGTGGGTGTATATATGCTGGCTGTGCTGTGGCTGATGTTACAGATGTATACACAGGACTGTGAGGTGTTACAGATGTGAGATAGCAGTAGTGGGTGTCTCTATGCTGGCTGAGCTGTGGCTGATGTTACAGATGTATACACAGGACTGTGAGGTGTTACAGATGTGAGATAGCAGTAGTGGGTGTCTCTATGCTGGCTGAGCTGTGGCTGATGTTACAGATGTATACACAGGACTGGGAGGTATTACAGATGTGAGATAGCAGCAGTGGGTGTCTCTATGCTGGCTGAGCTGTGACTGATGTTACAGATGTATACACAGGACTGTGAGGTATTACAGATGTGAGATAGCAGTAGTGGGTGTCTCTATGCTGGCTGTGCTGTGGCTGACGTTACAGATGTATACACAGGACTGTGAGGTATTACAGATGAGATAGCAGTAGTAGGTATCTCTATGCTGGCTGAGCTGTGGCTGATGTTACAGATGTATACACAGGACTGTGAGGTATTACAGATGTGAGATAGCAGTAGTGGGTGTCTCTATGCTGGCTGTGCTGTGGCTGACGTTACAGATGTATACACAGGACTGTGAGGTATTACAGATGAGATAGCAGTAGTATGTATCTCTATGCTGGCTGAGCTGTGGCTGATGTTACAGATGTATACACAGGACTGTGAGGTATTACAGATGTGAGATAGCAGTAGTGGGTGTATATATGCTGGCTGTGCTGTGGCTGATGTTACAGATGTATACACAGGACTGTGAGGTGTTACAGATGTGAGATAGCAGTAGTGGGTGTCTCTATGCTGGCTGAGCTGTGGCTGATGTTACAGATGTATACACAGGACTGTGAGGTGTTACAGATGTGAGATAGCAGTAGTGGGTGTCTCTATGCTGGCTGAGCTGTGGCTGATGTTACAGATGTATACACAGGACTGTGAGGTATTACAGATGTGAGATAGCAGTAGTGGGTGTCTCTATGCTGGCTGTGCTGTGGCTGACGTTACAGATGTATACACAGGACTGTGAGGTATTACATATGAGATAGCAGTAGTAGGTATCTCTATGCTGGCTGAGCTGTGACTGAGGTTACAGATGTATACACAGGACTGTGAGGTATTACAGATGTGAGATAGCAGTAGTGGGTGTCTCTATGATGGCTGTGCTGTGGCTGATGTTAGAGATGTATACACAGGACTGTGAGGTATTACAGATGTGAGATAGCAGTAGTGGGTGTCTCTATGCTGGCTGTGCTGTGGCTGATGTTACAGATATATACACAGGACTGTGAGGTATTACAGATGTGAGATAGCAGTAGTGGGTGTCTCTATGCTGGCTGAGCTGTGGCTGATGTTACAGATGTATACACAGGACTGTGAGGTATTACAGATGTGAGATAGCAGTAGTGGGTGTCTCTATGCTGGCTGTGCGGTGGCTGACATTACAGATGTATACACAGGACTGTGAGGTATTACAGATGAGATAGCAGTAGTAGGTATCTCTATGCTGGCTGAGCTGTGGCTGATGTTACAGATGTATACACAGGACTGTGAGGTATTACAGATGTGAGATAGCAGTAGTGGGTGTCTATATGCTGGCTGTGCTGTGGCTGATGTTACAGATGTATACACAGGACTGTGAGGTGTTACACATGTGAGATAGCAATAGTGGGTGTCTCTATGCTGGCTGAGCTGTGGCTGATGTTACAGATGTATACACAGGACTGTGAGGTATTACAGATGTGAGATAGCAGTAGTGGGTGTCTCTATGCTGGCTGAGCTGTGGCTGATGTTACAGATGTATACACAGGACTGTGAGTTATTACAGATGTGAGATAGCAGTAGTGGGCGTCTCTATGCTGGCTGTGCTGTGGCTGATGTTACAGATGTATACACAGGACTGTGAGGTATTACAGATGTGAGATAGCAGTAGTGGGTGTCTCTATGCTGGCTGAGCTGTGGCTGATGTTACAGATGTATACACAGGACTGTGAGGTATTACAGATGTGAGATAGCAGTAGTGGGTGTCTCTATGATGGCTGTGCTGTGGCTGATGTTACAGATGTATACACAGGACTGTGAGGTATTACAGATGTGAGATAGCAGTAGTGGGTGTCTCTATGCTGGCTGTGCTGTGGCAGATGTTACAGATATATACACAGGACTGTGAGGTATTACAGATGTGAGATAGCAGTAGTGGGTGTCTCTATGCTGGCTGAGCTGTGGCTGATGTTACAGATGTATACACAGGACTGTGAGGTATTACAGATGTGAGATAGCAGTAGTGGGTGTCTCTATGCTGGCTGTGCTGTGGCTGACGATACAAATGTATACACAGGACTGTGACGTATTACAGATGAGATAGCAGTAGTAGGTATCTCTATGCTGGCTGAGCTGTGGCTGATGTTACAGAAATATACACTGGACTGTGAGGTATTACAGATGTGAGATAGCAGTAGTGGGTGTCTATATGCTGGCTGTGCTGTGGCTGATGTTACAGATGTATACACAGGACTGTGAGGTGTTACAGATGTGAGATAGCAGTAGTGGGTGTCTCTATGCTGGCTGAGCTGTGGCTGATGTTACAGATGTATACACAGGACTGTGAGGTATTAAAGATGTGAGATAGCAGCAGTGGGTGTCTCTATGCTGGCTGAGCTGTGACAGATGTTACAGATGTATACACAGGACTGTGAGGTATTACAGATGTGAGATAGCAGTAGTGGGTGTCTCTATGCTGGCTGTGCTGTGGCTGATGTTATAGATGTATACACAGGACTGTGAGGTGTTACAGATGTGAGATAGCAGTAGTGGGTGTCTCTATGCTGGCTGAGCTGTGGCTGATGTTACAGATGTATACACAGGACTGTGAGGTATTACAGATGTGAGATAGCAGTAGTGGGTGTCTCTATGCTGGCTGTGCTGTGGCTGACGTTACAGATGTATACACAGGACTGTGAGGTATTACAGATGAGATAGCAGTAGTAGGTATCTCTATGCTGGCTGAGCTGTGGCTGATGTTACAGATGTATACACAGGACTGTGAGGTATTACAGATGTGAGATAGCAGTAGTGGGTGTATATATGCTGGCTGTGCTGTGGCTGATGTTACAGATGTATACACAGGACTGTGAGGTGTTACAGATGTGAGATAGCAGTAGTGGGTGTCTCTATGCTGGCTGAGCTGTGGCTGATGTTACAGATGTATACACAGGACTGTGAGGTGTTACAGATGTGAGATAGCAGTAGTGGGTGTCTCTATGCTGGCTGAGCTGTGGCTGATGTTACAGATGTATACACAGGACTGGGAGGTATTACAGATGTGAGATAGCAGCAGTGGGTGTCTCTATGCTGGCTGAGCTGTGACTGATGTTACAGATGTATACACAGGACTGTGAGGTATTACAGATGTGAGATAGCAGTAGCGGGTGTCTCTATGCTGGCTGTGCTGTGGCTGACGTTACAGATGTATACACAGGACTGTGAGGTATTACAGATGAGATAGCAGTAGTAGGTATCTCTATGCTGGCTGAGCTGTGGCTGATGTTACAGATGTATACACAGGACTGTGAGGTATTACAGATTTGAGATAGCAGTAGTGGGTGTCTCTATGCTGGCTGTGCTGTGGCTGACGTTACAGATGTATACACAGGACTGTGAGGTATTACAGATGAGATAGCAGTAGTATGTATCTCTATGCTGGCTGAGCTGTGGCTGATGTTACAGATGTATACACAGGACTGTGAGGTATTACAGATGTGAGATAGCAGTAGTGGGTGTATATATGCTGGCTGTGCTGTGGCTGATGTTACAGATGTATACACAGGACTGTGAGGTGTTACAGATGTGAGATAGCAGTAGTGGGTGTCTCTATGCTGGCTGAGCTGTGGCTGATGTTACAGATGTATACACAGGACTGTGAGGTGTTACAGATGTGAGATAGCAGTAGTGGGTGTCTCTATGCTGGCTGAGCTGTGGCTGATGTTACAGATGTATACACAGGACTGTGAGGTATTACAGATGTGAGATAGCAGCAGTGGGTGTCTCTATGCTGGCTGAGCTGTGACTGATGTTACAGATGTATACACAGGACTGTGAGGTATTACAGATGTGAGATAGCAGTAGTGGGTGTCTCTATGCTGGCTGTGCTGTGGCTGACGTTACAGATGTATACACAGGACTGTGAGGTGTTACAGATGTGAGATAGCAGTAGTGGGTGTCTCTATGCTGGCTGAGCTGTGGCTGATGTTACAGATGTACACACAGGATTGTGAGGTATTACAGATGTGAGATAGAAGTAGTGGGTGTCTCTATGCTGGCTGTGCTGTGGCTGACGTTACAGATGTATACACAGGACTGTGAGGTATTACAGATGAGATAGCAGTAGTAGGTATCTCTATGCTGGCTGAGCTGTGGCTGATGTTACAGATGTATACACAGGACTGTGAGGTATTACAGATGTGAGATAGCAGTAGTGGGTGTCTATATGCTGGCTGTGCTGTGGCTGATGTTACAGATGTATACACAGGACTGTGAGGTGTTACAGATGTGAGATAGCAGTAGTGGGTGTCTCTATGCTGGCTGAGCTGTGGCTGATGTTACAGATGTATACACAGGACTGTGAGGTATTACAGATGTGAGATAGCAGCAGTGGGTGTCTCTATGCTGGCTGAGCTGTGACTGATGTTACAGATGTATACACAGGACTGTGAGGTATTACAGATGTGAGATAGCAGTAGTGGGTGTCTCTATGCTGGCTGTGCTGTGGCTGATGTTACAGATGTATACACAGGACTGTGAGGTGTTACAGATGTGAGATAGCAGTAGTGGGTGTCTCTATGCTGGCTGAGCTGTGGCTGATGTTACAGATGTATACACAGGACTGTGAGGTATTACAGATGTGAGATAGCAGTAGTGGGTGTCTCTATGCTGGCTGTGCTGTGGCTGACGTTACAGATGTATACACAGGACTGTGAGGTATTCCAGATGAGATAGCTGTAGTAGGTATCTCTATGCTGGCTGAGCTGTGGCTGATGTTACAGATGTATACACAGGACTGTGAGGTATTACAGATGTGAGATAGCACTAGTGGGTGTCTATTTGCTGGCTGTGCTGTGGCTGATGTTACAGATGTATACACAGGACTGTGAGGTATTACAGATGTGAGATAGCAGTAGTGGGTGTCTCTATGCTGGCTGAGCTGTGGCTGATGTTACAGATGTATACACATGACTGTGAGGTATTACAGATGTGAGATAGCAGCAGTGGGTGTCTCTATGCTGGCTGAGCTGTGACTGATGTTACAGATGTATACACAGGACTGTGAGGTATTACAGATGTGAGATAGCAGTAGTGGGTGTCTCTATGCTGGCTGTGCTGTGGCTGATGTTACAGATGTATACACAGGACTGTGAGGTGTTACAGATGTGAGATAGCAGTAGTGGGTGTCTCTATGCTGGCTGAGCTGTGGCTGATGTTACAGATGTATACACAGGACTGTGAGGTATTACAGATGTGAGATAGCAGTAGTGGGTGTCTCTATGCTGGCTGTGCTGTGGCTGATGTTACAGATGTATACACAGGACTGTGAGGTTTTACAGATGTGAGATAGCAGTAGTGGGTGTCTCTATGCTGGCTGAGCTGTGGCTGATGTTACAGATGTATACACAGGACTGTGAGGTATTACAGATGTGAGATAGCAGTAGTGGGTGTCTCTATGCTGGCTGAGCTGTGGCTGATGTTACAGATATATACACAGGACTGTGAGGTATTACAGATGTGAGATAGCAGTAGTGGGTGTCTCTATGCTGGCTGAGCTGTGGCTGATGTTACAGCTGTATACACAGGACTGTGAGGTATTACAGATGTGAGATAGCAGTAGTGGTGTCTCTATGCTGGCTGTGCTGTGGCTGATGTTACAGATGTATACACAGGACTGTGAGGTATTACAGATGTGAGATAGCAGTAGTGGGTGTCTCTATGCTGGCTGAGCTGTGGCTGATGTTACAGATGTATACACATGACTGTGAGGTATTACAGATGTGAGATAGCAGTAGTGGGTGTCTCTATGCTGGCTGATCTGTGGCTGATGTTACAGATATATACACAGGACTGTGAGGTATTACAGATGTGAGATAGCAGTAGTGGGTGTCTCTATGCTGGCTGAGCTGTGACTGATGTTACAGATGTATACACAGGACTGTGAGGTATTACAGATGTGAGATAGCAGTAGTGGGTGTCTCTATGCTGGCTGTGCTGTGTCTGATGTTACAGATGTATACACAGGACTGTGAGGTGTTACAGATGTGAGATAGCAGTAGTGGGTGTCTCTATGCTGGCTGAGCTGTGGCTGATGTTACAGATGTATACACAGGACTGTGAGGTATTACAGATGTGAGAGAGCAGTAGTGGGTGTCTCTATGCTGGCTGTGCTGTGGCTGATGTTACAGATGTATACACAGGACTGTGAGGTATTACAGATGAGATAGCAGTAGTAGGTATCTCTATGCTGGCTGAGCTGTGGCTGATGTTACAGATGAATACACAGGACTGTGAGGTATTACAGATGTGAGATAGCAGTTTTGGGTGTCTATATGCTGGCTGTGCTGTGGCTGATGTTACAGATGTATACACAGGACTGTGAGGTGTTACAGATGTGAGATAGCAGTAGTGGGTGTCTCTATGCTGGCTGAGCTGTGGCTGATGTTACAGATGTATACACAGGACTGTGAGGTATTACAGATGTGAGATAGCAGCATTGGGTGTCTCTATGCTGGCTGATCTGTGACTGATGTTACAGATGTATACACAGGACTGTGAGGTATTACAGATGTGAGAGAGCAGTAGTGGGTGTCTCTATGCTGGCTGAGCTGTGGCTGATGTTACAGATGTATACACAGGACAGTGAGGTATTACAGATGTGAGATAGCAGTAGTCGATGTCTCTATGCAGGCTGAGCTGTGGCTGATGTTACAGATGTATACACAGGACTGTGAGGTATTACAGATGTGAGATAGTAGTAGTGGGTGTCTCTATGCTGGCTGAGCTGTGGCTGATGTTACAGATGTATACACAGGACTGTGAGGTATTACAGATGTGAGATAGCAGTAGTGGGTGTCTCTATGCTGGCTGAGCTGTGGCTGATGTTACAGATGTATACACAGGACTGTGAGGTATTGCAGATGTGAGATAGCAGTAGGGGGTGTCTCTATGCTGGCTGAGCTGTGGCTGATGTTACAGATGTATACACAGGACTGTGAGGTATTATAGATGTGAGATAGCAGTAGTGGGTGTCTCTATGCTGGCTGAGCTGTGGCTGATGTTACAGATGTATACACAGGACTGTGAGGTATTACAGATGTGAGATAGCAGTAGTGGGTGTCTCTATGCTGGCTGAGCTGTGGCTGATGTTACAGATGTATACACAGGACTGTGAGTTATTACAGATGTGAGATAGCAGTAGTGGGCATCTCTATGCTGGCTGTGCTGTGGCTGATGTTACAGATGTATACACAGGACTGTGAGGTATTACAGATGTGAGATAGCAGTAGTGGGTGTTTCTATGCTGGCTGTGCTGTGGCTGATGTTACAGATATATACACAGGACTGTGAGGTATTACAGATGTGAGATAGCAGTAGTGGGTGTCTCTATGCTGGCTGAGCTGTGGCTGATGTTACAGATGTATACACAGGACTGTGGGGTATTACAGATGTGAGATAGCAGTAGTGGGTGTCTCTATGATGGCTGTGCTGTGGCTGATGTTACAGATGTATACACAGGACTGTGAGGTATTACAGATGTGAGATAGCAGTAGTGGGTGTCTCTATGCTGGCTGTGCTGTGGCAGATGTTACAGATATATACACAGGACTGTGAGGTATTACAGATGTGAGATAGCAGTAGTGGGTGTCTCTATGCTGGCTGAGCTGTGGCTGATGTTACAGATGTATACACAGGACTGTGAGGTATTACAGATGTGAGATAGCAGTAGTGGGTGTCTATATGCTGGCTGTGCTGTGGCTGACGATACAGATGTATACACAGGACTGTGACGTATTACAGATGAGATAGCAGTAGTAGGTATCTCTATGCTGGCTGAGCTGTGGCTGATGTTACAGATGTATACACTGGACTGTGAGGTATTACAGATGTGAGATAGCAGTAGTGGGTGTCTATATGCTGGCTGTGCTGTGGCTGATGTTACAGATGTATACACAGGACTGTGAGGTGTTACAGATGTGAGATAGCAGTAGTGGGTGTCTCTATGCTGGCTGAGCTGTGGCTGATGTTACAGATGTATACACAGGACTGTGAGGTATTAAAGATGTGAGATAGTAGCAGTGGGTGTCTCTATGCTGGCTGAGCTGTGACAGATGTTACAGATGTATACACAGGACTGTGAGGTATTACAGATGTGAGATAGCAGTAGTGGGTGTCTCTATGCTGGCTGTGCTGTGGCTGATGTTATAGATGTATACAAAGGACTGTGAGGTGTTACAGATGTGAGATAGCAGTAGTGGGTGTCTCTATGCTGGCTGAGCTGTGGCTGATGTTACAGATGTATACACAGGACTGTGAGGTATTACAGATGTGAGATAGCAGTAGTGGGTGTCTCTATGCTGGCTGTGCTGTGGCTGACGTTACAGATGTATACACAGGACTGTGAGGTATTACAGATGAGATAGCAGTAGTAGGTATCTCTATGCTGGCTGAGCTGTGGCTGATGTTACAGATGTATACACAGGACTGTGAGGTATTACAGATGTGAGATAGCAGTAGTGGGTGTATATATGCTGGCTGTGCTGTGGCTGATGTTACAGATGTATACACAGGACTGTGAGGTGTTACAGATGTGAGATAGCAGTAGTGGGTGTCCCAATGCTGGCTGAGCTGTGGCTGATGTTACAGATGTATACACAGGACTGTGAGGTGTTACAGATGTGAGATAGCAGTAGTGGGTGTCTCTATGCTGGCTGAGCTGTGGCTGATGTTACAGAGGTATACACAGGACTGTGAGGTATTACAGATGTGAGATAGCAGCAGTGGGTGTCTCTATGCTGGCTGAGCTGTGACTGATGTTACAGATGTATACACAGGACTGTGAGGTATTACAGATGTGAGATAGCAGTAGTGGGTGTCTCTATGCTGGCTGTGCTGTGGCTGACGTTACAGATGTATACACAGGACTGTGAGGTATTACAGATGAGATAGCAGTAGTAGGTATCTCTATGCTGGCTGAGCTGTGACTGAGGTTACAGATGTATACACAGGACTGTGAGGTATTACAGATGTGAGATAGCAGTAGTGGGTGTCTCTATGATGGCTGTGCTGTGGCTGATGTTAGAGATGTATACACAGGACTGTGAGGTATTACAGATGTGAGATAGCAGTAGTGGGTGTCTCTATGCTGGCTGTGCTGTGGCTGATGTTACAGATATATACACAGGACTGTGAGGTATTACAGATGTGAGATAGCAGTAGTGGGTGTCTCTATGCTGGCTGAGCTGTGGCTGATGTTACAGATGTATACACAGGACTGTGAGGTATTACAGATGTGAGATAGCAGTAGTGGGTGTCTCTATGCTGGCTGTGCGGTGGCTGACATTACAGATGTATACACAGGACTGTGAGGTATTACAGATGAGATAGCAGTAGTAGGTATCTCTATGCTGGCTGAGCTGTGGCTGATGTTACAGATGTATACACAGGACTGTGAGGTATTACAGATGTGAGATAGCAGTAGTGGGTGTCTATATGCTGGCTGTGCTGTGGCTGATGTTACAGATGTATACACAGGACTGTGAGGTGTTACACATGTGAGATAGCAGTAGTGGGTGTCTCTATGCTGGCTGAGCTGTGGCTGATGTTACAGATGTATACACAGGACTGTGAGGTATTACAGATGTGAGATAGCAGTAGTGTGTGTCTCTATGCTGGCTGAGCTGTGGCTGATGTTACAGATGTATACACAGGACTGTGAGTTATTACAGATGTGAGATAGCAGTAGTGGGCGTCTCTATGCTGGCTGTGCTGTGGCTGATGTTACAGATGTATACACAGGACTGTGAGGTATTACAGATGTGAGATAGCAGTAGTGGGTGTCTCTATGCTGGCTGTGCTGTGGCTGATGTTACAGATATATACACAGGACTGTGAGGTATTACAGATGTGAGATAGCAGTAGTGGGTGTCTCTATGCTGGCTGAGCTGTGGCTGATGTTACAGATGTATACACAGGACTGTGAGGTATTACAGATGTGAGATAGCAGTAGTGGGTGTCTCTATGATGGCTGTGCTGTGGCTGATGTTACAGATGTATACACAGGACTGTGAGGTATTACAGATGTGAGATAGCAATAGTGGGTGTCTCTATGCTGGCTGTGCTGTGGCAGATGTTACAGATATATACACAGGACTGTGAGGTATTACAGATGTGAGATAGCAGTAGTGGGTGTCTCTATGCTGGCTGAGCTGTGGCTGATGTTACAGATGTATACACAGGACTGTGAGGTATTACAGATGTGAGATAGCAGTAGTGGGTGTCTCTATGCTGGCTGTGCTGTGGCTGACGATACAGATGTATACACAGGACTGTGACGTATTACAGATGAGATAGCAGTAGTAGTTATCTCTATGCTGGCTGAGCTGTGGCTGATGTTACAGAAATATACACTGGACTGTGAGGTATTACAGATGTGAGATAGCAGTAGTGGGTGTATATATGCTGGCTGTGCTGTGGCTGATGTTACAGATGTATACACAGGACTGTGAGGTGTTACAGATGTGAGATAGCAGTAGTGGGTGTCTCTATGCTGGCTGAGCTGTGGCTGATGTTACAGATGTATACACAGGACTGTGAGGTGTTACAGATGTGAGATAGCAGTAGTGGGTGTCTCTATGCTGGCTGAGCTGTGGCTGATGTTACAGATGTATACACAGGACTGTGAGGTATTACAGATGTGAGATAGCAGCAGTGGGTGTCTCTATGCTGGCTGAGCTGTGATTGATGTTACAGATGTATACACAGGACTGTGAGGTATTACAGATGTGAGATAGCAGTAGTGGGTGTCTCTATGCTGGCTGTGCTGTGGCTGACGTTACAGATGTATACACAGGACTGTGAGGTATTACAGATGAGATAGCAGTAGTAGGTATCTCTATGCTGGCTGAGCTGTGACTGAGGTTACAGATGTATACACAGGA